>JBBGZY010001190.1:3807500-4200793 GCA_037952925.1 Lithobates clamitans
TTTGCTTAAGTCTTCATCCCTCCCTGAGAGACCTCCTGAGAGTCAGCTGGGTGAGCTGGTGAAGAGTCAGTCAGGTAGACTAGTGTGGAGAGTTAGCCTGGAGGGCTAGTGAAAGGGGCAACTACAGTCAGGTGGGTTGGCAGTGCCTGAAGAGGTGGTGCTGGGATCAGTGGCTACAGAGGAAGAGTTACAAGCGGTTTCACCACACTGTCTTAAAAAGGAGCTACAAATTCCTGCCTGTAAAGGGCCATTGCTAATCTGACTGGGAGCCTGTTAGATAAATCAGCTGAAGCAAGCAAGTGCCGTGCAGGAGGAAAGTGAAGTAGACTGTATATAAACTGTATATAGTAAGATGTCCCTGAAGTTTTGCTGAAAGTTTTGCTGAAGTCAAGTGAACATCCCATTCCCTCACATCCCTATCCAAGTTATTAACACTCAATAAATAACAAAAACGGACTGTTCTCTGACTCTGGGTGCTTGTGAAAATTTGATGAGCCTGGCTGTGCAGGAATGGGGGATCCAAGTTCATTAGCAGTCCCTACGGAGGTGTGCTACATGTATATGTTGGAATTTATGGTGTACAGACTGTTGCAGGGGGTTTTGTTCAGTAGCTGGCAGATCAGAAACTATTTATTTATTTATTTATTATAGGTTTATATAGCACTGACAATTTATGCAGCAATTTACATATTGTACATTCACATCAGTCCCTACCTTCAAGGACCTTACAATCTAAGGACCCTATCTCACATGCCTGCATACACATACTAGGGCCAATTTAGACAGGAGACAATTAACCTACTAATATGTTTTTGGAGTGTGGGAGGAAAACCAGAGTACCTAGCGGAAGCCCACTCAAACACAAGGTGAACATGTAAACTCAATCAAACCGGCGACCCTAATGCTGCAAGTGCTAACCACCAAGCAAGTGTGCTTAGTGAATATCAGGGACTGGAATATTAAAATTCCTTTTTTAAAACTTCAAAAGATATTGTGAGATGTTCTTTTTTAAATAAGTAACTGATATTGCAGAGCCTTAAAATGCACCAGATATTGATATGGAGGTAGGGTAAACTTTTTTTAAAGCAGTCTTTGATTATTCTACCATACATTTCTTACCAGAGTTTATTGTCTTTCTATAACTGGAGCAAATCATGGAATTAAGGTGCTACTCAAAGCTGAAGCTCCTGTTTTTTTTTGCATTCATTTCATTGTTTACAAAGATGCTTGCTGGTCAGATCAAATAAAAGCTATTATAGAAAATGTGGTTTATAGTGTTCATTTTATTTGAGGATGTCCACTACACACTAATGCCGCATACACACGATCGCACATTCCGACAACAAAATCCATGTTTTTTTTTCCGACAGATGTTGGCTCAAACTTGTCTTGCATACACATGGTCACACAAATGTTGTTGGAAATTCCGAACGTCAAGAATGCGGTGATTTAAGACGAGCCAAGAAAATTGAAGTTCAATAGCCAGTGCAGCTCTTCTGCTTGATTCCGAGCATGCGCGGAATTTTGTGCGACGAATTTGTGTACACACGATCGGAATTTCTGACAACGGATTTTGTTGTCGGAAAATTTGAGATCCAGATCTCAAATTTTGTTTGTCGGAAATTCCGACGTAAAATGTCTGATGGAGCCTACACACGGGCGGAATTTCCGACAACAAGCTCCCATCGAAACATTTGTTGTCGGAAATTCCGACCATGTGTACGCGGCATAACAGTTTAAAGAACATTTTAATAATGATTCTAAAACTAAGGATCATGTTTTGCCCTTAGAGAAATGTTGTCTAATTGCATGTTTCTAGGTAACTTAGGACTCTATTAAACTACACAGTCTGTGAGGATGAACAGTGCCTGGTAGATTTAGGAATTTTCTCTTACGTTACCTGTCGCCTGAACAAGCTCTATGTATTCCTACAAGGAAAATGCAAAATACATTCTAAATAATTCATGGCTTTGCTGAACTTTATGAATAATCACCTGATGTCTAACGATATCACACATCTGCTGTACCTTAAAGATATCCATAATAAAACCTCAGATGTCTGTGAAGAGAAGTTTGATCCCTCAAAATACATCACTGCAATTCCAGAGCTCCAAGTTCATTTTGAAAAAAGTTTTATTCACTCGCTAACTTTACACTCTAAATGAGTTTACAGAATTTTTTTTTTTTTTTTTGTAAATTATATCATTCACCTAATGAGGAAATATTTTACGTCTCTGGCAAGTTCTTCCTGGTCTGGTTCTCCATCATTTTGCAGCATAAATGATATCAATGGCTCTGCATAAATTGAGTATGTGAGCATATCTTTCACTAATAACATACTGTAAAAAAAAATCAGAAAAGAAGCAGACTTACCAGTAAAAATGTCTGCAGAGCTAGGTTGTGCTCGTTTAAACATTAAAAACACTGGGCAGGAAATATGGTTGTCACAAGTCCTAGCATTTTTAATTTAGGATGATTTATTTCAATTTGACTGTTTTACTGCCTGAGTGTATTGTCCAAAAGAGAGCAACTGTTACAGATAGCCATGATATAAACGCTAGCTTATAAAATAAAGTCTTATGTAAAACAGATACAATAAGAGCATCTCTGTTTCCTAATGTATTTGCATTTAAATTTTATTTATTTTAAAAAGCCACTTCACAAGTAATTACAGATGCTATTTTGTTGCCTTCTGGTGATGCCAGGGCTACACTTGAGGCCCCCTATATCTACCAAATTGACCAGCATCGGCATATCCTTAACTATTTAACCCCATACTAAGCTCTATCTAACCCTTAACACTTTAATCTGTCTGCCAACCTGAAAAGTATCCTCCTTCTAATATCTAACCTTTCATCCAACACTTAAAATTAATCCCTAGCAATTAAGTTTAAAGTAGAATTAAGGTCAAAACCTAACTACTCTTAAAAATGTCACCTGTGTAGGAAAGATCTGTATACTTACCTATTTTTAGGCCTATCTGGTCTGGTCACATGATCCCCTCTGTGTTAGTGCCGGCTACAGGGAAGAGGATAGAGCACTCAACAGTGACTGGTAATGCCTGGGAGTCCTGATGTCACCTATATGCTTAGTGTACTATGGCCCATCCATTGTTGGTGTTCTCATCTCTCCCCTGCAGCCGCTGTTGGCTGACACAGGGGAGCCAGATCATGTGACCAGAACAGAGCAGCCTGAATATAGGCAAGTATACAGATCTTTCTTAAACCGGTTAGTCATAATGGGTGTTAGGAAGGTGGAGGGGGCAGTTTTAAGAATAGTACGTTTTTGACAGGAATTCTACTTTTGGGCTGAAAAGTAATCTAGTACTTGAAGAAAATGTGGCTATGGTTGAATGTTATGCCAGGTCTGCTCTTTACTTCTTGTTCAGCCTATATCCAATTCGTAAAAAATTAGCTCTTGCTATATCTTTTGGCTGGGAAAACATGGGCGATTTTTAGTAGCATGATCACATTACCACAACCAGTAGTAATTAATCTCTAGTAGTATCATTTGCTAAACATTTAGAATAAATCTGTCCCTATGAACCAGAGTAACCAAGCAGCATGTAGAAGCTTGTGGTAGCGAATATTTACCCACATATTTTGGTGTATTTTGCAAAGATTAGCAATTAGCTACTTGTGGACCTCACTCCATAGGGACCCATTTATTCTATTTATAATGTGCAGTAATCAATTGCTATGACTGCAGATGAACAACTAGCAATTATATTGCTGCTAAAACTTGAAGTTTGTCTCCATTAGAGTTTCCTAACAACTGTTAGCCATTTAGGTACAGTATGTTTACATAAATGTCAAAAAACAGTACTCTTTAGCTCAACTGCTCCACATGTTATTGTGGTTTTATATTCAGACATTGTATGGAAGGCTACCAGAGCAGCAGGAGAGCATTAGCTTTAAAATGGTCTCTTATATTATGTATTCTTTTATCCAGTATTTAGGACCATGCAAACTACAGTGGACTGTAAAACTGGCTCAGATAAATTTTGAGCCATCTATGGCTAGATTTATTATGAACTCTTAACTACCCATGATGACTCTTTTGCAGGTTTATGAAGGCATTTACATCAATGTGTTTTTTTAGAGCATGTGATAATGATGTATAAAAGCTCCTGCTATTATTGTTGCTTTTCTGAACAAAGTTATTCTGTGCTGTATAGCGTGTAAATGCATATAGGAAACCAGTGTGTCTGAAAGCTAACGTATTCTATGTTTTAGGTTCTGAACTTGACTGGTTTTACATGAAAACCAAAATAATATTCACAATTTAGTATTTGTTATAGCTGAATGAATGACATTGTTTTTCACAAAGTTGTGAAATATAATATTTTCTATAATAAAATAATCTGTTTGAAGATGTATACTGGTGTCAGGGCAGCAAAATATTGTTTCAAATGAATCTTTCATACAGTTAAACCCAGGGCTCTTCAAAGATTGAAACCAATGTCAGAGCCCTGTCAAAAGATTACGTAGAGTAGTTCAACAGTTTGTCTTTATCATGCACCTGTTAGGAAATGTGTTTCAGTTTTTTTTTTTGCCCTTTGCACTGTGAGTTACCTCCAAGAAAATGAAATAAAGAAATATAAAAGTGCGCTTACAATCTTTACAAACATGCAATGTTACAAATCAATGAATCTGCAAAACACAAAGTGTATTGAAATGTAACAAACACATACATAAATAAAAATGCAGCAAACAATTGCATAAACAAAAACGTATGTGAGGTGAAAATTTCTCTAGTCATATATGATACAACCTGTGAAATATGTGCAAACGTGATTCAAAAATTTTGTATATTATTAAAAAGAGTGAATCTACAAATTATGTGAAAATTATAACTCCAGTCCATGAAGTGAAAAAAAATTAATCAGTGTGAGGAACCATCATCCGCCTTCCATAGACTCATCATCCATATGAATAGACAAAAGGAGAGAGGGATACAAGCAATGATATGACTCCACTTGCAGTGACACCAAAGAGTAAAAGTTGAAGATGGACCCTTACCCTCAGTGATGGACCCCCTATTAGCGAGGTCAAACGAGCATGCAGACTTCACCCTCTGCAGGGACCATGTAGAGAAGATATTTGCAGCAGCTGACAGATCCGGCGTCTCCGGTCTGGGCTGGTCCAAGTCTTGGACCTGGAGGGGGGAGAAGGGCTCACTTGCTTTCCTTTTCAATCTGCAGCCACTGTAATTCAATGAGAATACAATGCTATATGGTTAACTGTAGTTGCTCTGTACACAGAATGTGTACTGACCACCCCCCAGAAACATAATTTCCTGCTTGTGTGATTGGCTCACCAATTTTCCCAGATGTCTGCCAAAGATACAAGTCAGATTTCAGGCATCCTTTGCAACAAAAATTTCATTTTTTGAGAGAGCTTTAAGTAGGAACCCGTCTAAAGGGATGCAGGCCCAGCAGATCTCATTACTGTGTACAGAACAACTACAGTTAACCATATAGCATTGTATTCTCATTAAATTACAAAGGGCTGCAGATTGAAAAGGAAAGCAAGTGAGCCCTTCTCCCCCCTCCAGGTCCCTGCAGAGGGCGAAGTCTACATGCTTGTTTGACCTCACTAATAGGGGGTCCATCACTGAGGGTAAGGGTCCATCTTCAACTTTTACTCTTTGGTGTCACTGCAAGTGGAGTCATATCATTGCTTGTATCCCTCTCTCCTTTTGTCTATTCATATGGATGATGAGTCTATGGAAGGCGGATGATGGTTCCTCACACTGATGAATTTTTTTTCACTTCATGGACTGGAGTTATAATTTTCACATAATTTGTAGATTCACTCTTTTTAATAATATACAAAATTTTTGAATCACGTTTGCACATATTTCACAGGTTGTATCATATATGACTAGAGAAATTTTCACCTCACATACGTTTTTGTTTATGCAATTGTTTGCTGCATTTTTATTTATGTATGTGTTTGTTACATTTCGATACACTTTGTGTTTTGCAGATTCATTGATTTGTAACATTGCATGTTTGTAAAGATTGTAAGCGCACTTTTATATTTCTTTATTTCATTTTCTTGGAGGTAACTCACAGTGCAAAGGGCAAAAAAAAAACTGAAGCGCACTTTTATATTTCATTATTTCGTTTTGAGTTTGTACACTGATATTGGTGTGTTATAGGTGCAGCTATCAGTCTGTTTTTCAAATTAGGCTCCGTAGCGCGTTTTTTTTCCAATTTATTTGACCTCCAAGAAAATGTCTTGGTATAAAATATTGTAACTTTAATGTTGAGTGCAAATATGATACAGCTTAATTCGTTGAAATACATACACACATATGGGTTGATGTGGTTACGGTAACTGCAGATATCTGACTCAAATGGAAGCTGTCTTCAGTTAAGATTAGTTGGGGAAACAGTTTCTATCCAATAAAAATAAAGTGGCTATAGTGACACATTTGCTAATGACAGCAGACACATCCTAATCTTCGTCATATTGCCCAAATTATAGAGATTGGTTTAGTTGGTTGAGTTTAAGGGCCATGAATGTGAAGATATCTCACAGACCATGGTGAGCAGGGAGATACTGTTTCTACCCTTGCTCCCATGACTCACAGGACCACTGTAAATATTGCAATTCCTGCCTACGTAGGGGAGTGAAGGATTAGCCCTCCCCAGAAGGTTTTTAAAACAACAACTAAACTTTAAAAAAATCAGCATCTTCCTTTATCACCTCCCCCCTTACTAATCTTCCAACCGTTGAACCGTTTTGGAAACATTTTGGGACTCTTGGTCAACCACGATACATTGGAGGTACTAAATGTCAACCTGCCATCCCGATTTTACAGAGTATCCAGACCCAATACCCTTTTCAGTGGCAGCAGACATCCCTTTCCTACTTAGGAATCTGACTGACCCCCCCATCTCTTTTCTTTATAAGGCTAATTACCCGACTTTGTTCGCTAAGATTTTAGAGCATGTACAGGCATGGTCTGATGTGAATTTGTCATGGATGGGTAGAATTGCCTCAGTGAAAATGACAGTCCTGCCTAGGTTACTATATTTCTTTTCACACTTTACCTATCCAGGTCCCAGTTAATGCCACACAACAGTTTCAATCCAAAATCCTCCACTATATTTGGGGAACCAAAGGTCCCAGAATAGCTCGGGCCACAATGTTTGTTCCTAAGGATTCAGGCGGACTAGGTGTGCCTGATTTTAGGAAAAATGTGGCTGAGCAGCTCGCTCAATTGTGCCAACTCCATAGCCAACACTATAGACCAGATTGTGTTTCAATGAAGCCCAAGTTTGCTCTCCACTCACAATAGATCTTGTCCTGTGGATTCCCCTGAAACATCGTAAAGCCATACCGTGCCCTTTGCTCTTCCACTCATTACAAATGTGGGACACGTGTTGTAGGAGATGGCATCTGCGTGCTGCACATACTCTGGTAGCTCCTCTTTTTGGCAACCCCCTGTTCCCACCAGGTATGCAACCTGGTAGGTTTGGCTGGTGGTTAAATAAGGGATTGTATCGTATAGGCGACTATCTTGACCACAGGGGCATATGCCCCGCTCATATTTCACGGGAAGTCTGGAAATGCCCCCAGCAGAGAGCTTCCATTTACAACAATTCTATCACTTTGTTAAATCTTTGCAGAAGGAGAGTTCTAACTTAGCAGTCCGAACTGAGTTCAAAAACAGATGTATGCAGGATGCTGCTCTGTGAGGGGGTGTCTCCATGCTATACAAACTGTTTATCAACTATGCGGCTAGATTGTCTTACCATCTTACCAGGTGGCGTGGGAATGGGATCTGTCCATAACCCCTAAGATGGAGGACTGGCGTAAATGGAGTACATTTATTCATAAAGGTATTCTTAATTCTCCCTTGATTGAAGCAGGTTACAGTTACAATGTCCACGCAAGATGGGATTTAGTGCTGAAACGCCTGTCAAAAATGTATCCAGGCACCTCGGCTACCTGTTTTAGGGGTTGTGGCCAGATCGGCACACCACTACATGTGTGGTGGACGTGCCCCAAGGTCTGTCCTTTTTGGATGAGGGTTCATTCATTTATTTTTATAGTTACAATGGTCAACCTCACTAAAGATGTAAGTATCGCCCTACTAAACAAGCCTGTTGACAACATTCCACAGCATACCCAGACTTTAATTTATTTTATGTTTCTAGTGGCCAAAATGGCTATAGCGACAGTGTGGAAAAGCTCTGTTATAGACATTGCAATAGTAAAACGAAAACTCACATGAATCATGTTGAACGAAAAGATTGTGAGTGTCCTATGAGAAAAACAATGTATTTTTGACAAAATATGGTCCCCCTCGGCTTGCTTACTTGGAGGTCCCGGACGAATGAAGCTGATCGTATGACTAAGCAGATGTAGGATCCCCGGACGGCAATGCCTCCCTTCCTCTTCCCTTCTTCTCTTCTTACTTATTTTAATGTTTCCTTAACTCCTGCCAACCTTGGCAGTATGCTCTAATAGCTTTCGTCTCCCTTTCTTATTTAAGTTACCTACATTTATATTTGTGGGTTCGGAGTCCCTTCTTCTGTTATGATGTTTGGTAATGTGTAATGTTTTGTAAGCAATGTTCACTGGACAGGGCTTCCCTATCTGGTGGGCCTATTTCCAGTGATTAAGTGTTAAGGTGGTCTTGACCTCAAAAGCTCAGGTTTTATTGTTCCATATTATGATTCCATGTGTGTGTATATATATATACATATATATATATATATATATATATATATATATATATATATATATATATATATATATATATATATATATATAAATTTCAAACGCAACACTTTTGTGTTTGCCCCTGTTTATCATGGTAAAAACAGAAAAACTGCGCTATCACCTAAATAATAAGCTGCAACTCAAGATGTTATACGACACCAAACAGAAATATAAAAAAGGGGGAAGCTGTGCTAAATAAATTGACCTGTGAGGCAGTAGCTGTGAAAAACATATACACTCACAATAATAAAAAAAATAAATTAAAAAACCCATATGATAATGATAACGCAATGTGTAGAAGTAAATATGCCAGTGAAACAAAACCCCAATGGGTAATAACCCAATGAGGTTACAATAAAACTAAAAAATAAAGATGAAAATAAAAATAAACAATGAGTGAACATATGATGACAAACATCAACTGAATAGTGACAATGATAAGTGCTAAGCTCCAACAGGAGAATAAATAGCAAAAAATAAGTCCATATATGATGGTAGTGACTGCACAAAACAAATTTAAAAAATATGCCAAAAAGAAGTCCATGCAAATACGCCAAAAAGAAGTCCATGCAAAATAATTTTTGAGTCATCCACAGTGACAAGAATTCCAGACACCCAGAAAAATGTGAAGAAATAGAAAAGTGCCTCCACCTGAGCACTCACTGTCGCTTACTAGATCACTATGGTCCCTTGTTACAGGGGACCACAGAGCGCGAAGGGCTTATAACCCAGCCTGGAATCTCTGTGCCGTACACTGAACTCCTTAGCCTCAGCAGTGATCATCCTCACGCAAGTAGGGCAAGATTAATGGATCCCCATAAAACGACAGAAGACTTGCATAGTGTAAAACCCTTAACATTTAATTAGACTATAAAAGATGAATGGACACTTACATTCAAGTAGAATATAAACAGCATTAAAAGATCGAGCTGGTCAGCTCTCAATAAGCTTGTAGCTTCCGGGACTAGCGTAACTTGCGGTGATGTCATAACGTCGCTCCTCCCTACGCGTTCCGTCACTCAAAAGGCCTTCGCCACAGGGCCAAAGGTAGCCCCGGGTAGACCTGAGTGGCAGATAAAAAGTGGAGCAGTCTCTAACAACAGAGATGAAGAAGGTCCAGTTATGAAAGAGCACTCTGGTGTCAGGGTATCTGCATGGACCAAGGACTCCAGTATTAGGCTTTCAGGTCACATTCAGGGTCCCAGCATTGGGACACATGCTGCATTAAAGAACGATAAAACTCCTCCATGCAATTGCCTTGTGGGGAATGTAGTTCAAAACCTCTTGATTACAGTAAATTCTCCCTCTCTTTTGGACTACAGTTCCCACAGTGTAGTGCTGCCTCACTCAGTCTATCGAACTCTTCTGCTCAGCAGCTCCCTCCTCTTGCTGATAGAGCTGTTAACCAGTTCAGAGGCACTAGCAAAAAATAGCCCTAACAAGCCCAGCTCCTCCTTCCCAGTAGGGTATGTGTTGTATTCTATACATTCAATGCCTCATTTACACTTGGATCTTACAGTACTGCTGTCATGTGAGCACTGTTCTCTTTATTAGCAGATGATAATTGCAATAAAATTACTTTTTCATTGTACAACAAAGTTGGTTATTTTCTTCTTTCAGTTCCCAATAAACATATTTTCATTGTAATTGCTCATGCATATCAAAAGAATTTGTTACAACAAAGCTCCTATTAAATTACAAAGGCATTAAAATTTAGCCCATGGAAGGCTCCGTAAATGATAAGCACATCTCTGTAAGTAAATTAAATTAGTCCCAAATGAAGAGTAGAGATACGAAGCTACAAGGTATTGTTCTTCTTACAGGTGCCAAATTCGGCATATAAACATGCTTAGAGACTAACCTGACCTACAGCTCATGGGGATCATCTATGATCCTAATTCCCTTTCATTGGGTCATTGAAAACATTAGAGTGTGTGTTTTTATTTTATTTTATTTTTTATTATTTTAGCAACACTAGGCCTTATTATATTATTTGAAATATTTTTTACTTTATTTTATGATAGATATTAGTAATGAGCACATATTAAGGGTCTCTGGCTAACATTTTGTAATTGAACCCTGGGAAGTTCTGCCGATTTCGTAGGCTTCAGCTGGAAAGTAATGCGGACATAATCACGAATCACCATAATAACATCACAGTTTTTTCTCGTAGGCAGGATTAATCTTTTATCATTTAACTTTTCTGAGTTGAGTCATTTAAGTGGCTTAGAAAATAATTCTTTAAACAGTCTATTTTATGACCTTGGGCTCTATTTACATTTTTTGACTGATTCAATATATTTTTTGATACATAAGTGAATTTGGCAATAGCACATCATTTATTAATTAGGCATATTACAGCCATATATAGCCACAGACGATAATACAACTGTGTGAGGGACACAAGGAGCCAAGTCTCTGGCTACGCAGTAATCAATTCTAGCAATTGCATTTGGCAAATACATTACAATGAAATGCATCTGTATATATAGTTGAGGAACCTCTATCCATCTGCAATAAAAGCAATTAGCATTCTATAACACTAGAGAAATTGGCTTAGAGATAGAAGAAACGGGTAGTCCTCTTAATGAACTACTAAAATTAAAAATGCAGAACTCTTCATAATTTAATGCAATAAAAAATGTTAAAAACTTAATATCCATGGCCATCATATCTTTGGTTATTTTAGTCTATAAATGTTTATTCAAAATGTAAACTACATTAGAAAAGTGAGTAAGAAAATATGAAGTCATATGGTAATGTGCAAATGCATTTTCTACCCTATATAACCAAGTTTAGTCAATGTTATTTTAAATCCTTTATGCATGATATATTTAAAAATGCTATAGCTGCTTGCTTTTCTGTACATGTACAGTACACAGTATGTTTAAGATTGGAGGGCTAACAGGTCATGGATTATCATAAGGGAAACCTGAGTAAAAGCCTGAAGAGCATATCTATGCCAACTCTTCAACATGCCAAATATTTGATCTTGCTATGGCTTAAGACCCCTTTTACACTGAGGCGGTTTTCAGGCATTTTAGTGCTAGAAATAGCCTCTAAATAGCACCTGAAAACCGCCTCCAATTTATTTCAGTGTGTCTTTCTCACACTGGGGTGGTGCACTTACGGGACGTTAGGAAAAGTCCTGCAAGCAGCATCTTTGGGGTCAGTTTGGGAGCGCTATATACAGCACTCCCAAAACGCCCTGCCCGTTGAAATGAATGGTCAGCGCTTCCAAAGCACCTGCAAAGCACTGCAACACGGGCGTTTTTTTACCCCTTTTTCTTGTACAGTATATCATGGCTGTACCTTCTTCTGCCAATAACATACTGTATGTAATAAGTAATGGCAAAAAAACAATATAACATGTTCCCAGCTGCAGTAGAGGGCCTGTGTATACTTTCACACATGTGGCTTGCCAGTCTGCTTGAAGATGCAAAAATAATAACAAGTTAAATGTAATAAAATACATTTGTGAATACAAGCAAAGCCACACTGTTAAATCATGGCAGTTCTGCAAAGTTATGTCTCAAATTTAAAAAAATTTGGACTCTCAACAAGGGAAGTATAAAGCAGAGTATATATTGTGAGCAGGAATGCCTTGGAGGTAGCCCCTTCTTCCTTAAAACGACAGCAACACACCAAAAGCCCAGCAACATATTTTTGTGCTGACTAGCTGGAAGGTGTACTAGGGAATTTTGTATTGCGTGAATTTCCTTGCCCATGTGCATCTTTCCTTGCTGCATTATTAATTGAACTGGGTGGCTACAATTGGTTTGTATATACATACATTCATATATACACTATATTACCAAAAGTATTGGGGCACCTGCCTTTACACGCACATGAACTGTAATGTCATCCCAGTCTTAGTTCATAGGGTTAGGAGTCAGCATACAAAGACATTTTGGACAATTTCATGCTCCCAACTTTGTGGGAACAGTTTGGGGATGGCCCCTTCCTGTTCCAACATGACTGTGCACCAATACACAAAGCAAGGTCCATAAGGAGATAGATGAGCGAGTTTGGGGTGGAGGAACTTGACTGGCCTGCACAGAGTCCTGACCTCAACCCGATAAAACACCTTTGGGATGAATTCGAGCGGAGACTGCGAGCCAGGCCTTCTTGTGCTTGACCTCACAAATGAGCTTCTGGAAGAACGGTCAAACATTCCCATAGACACACTCCTAAACCTTGTGGACAGCCTTCCTAGAACAGTTGAAGCTGTTATAGCTGCAAAGGGTGAGCCAACTCAATATTGAATTCTACAGACTAAGGTTGGGATGCCATTAAAGTCCATGTGCGTGTAAAGGCAAGTGTCACAATACTTTTGGTAATATAGTGTACATTTGACGTACACATACTGTACATAACGAACAACCCCATTTCATTACAAATACCAGACATCCCTGCATACGTTAGAGCATTAAAGTGTCATTAAACCCGTGTGCATATGCTTTAGTTTACATGTAATATATGGTACCATAGAATAAAGGTTAATATATTGGTGAATTAGTAGGCTTGGAAATTTCTTTCTCTCTAGTTTTAGAGTCAGTCACATGATCCTTCTCTATTTCTTCAGTATGTCTATCTGCAATGTGTGGGTGAAGCTCTAGTGGTAACATGACTGATTGAGAAAAAGCCCAATCTAAATGTAAAATAGTAATATGTAAATTAAAATACTCTAAAGCAATTCTTGCGTTCAATGATGGACATGGACATGGGCAATTATGGAACAAAAATATCTTTGCAGTTTTCTCGTACATGTCCAGACGGATGGCTCAAGGATCGTGATTAACAGCGAAGCATTTCCTCATTGATCTGCTGCTTATTATTGCTGTCTATGTGAACATATGGGTGGAGTTCTGGTGGTCATGTGATCGATTAAAACAGATCTAAATGTAAATCATATTATGGGAAACAGTTAGATGAAAGCAATGATAAAGAACAGAGCAATGAATTGATTAGGATCCTTGAGCTGTCCCGCATGATTTGCAGGAGTGTTATGTAGGGCGGCTTGCTGAAGAGAAAAGAATGTGGATCATGTGCAAAATAGGAAACAGTCAGGATCACCCCACAATTACAATCACAACATGACTTTTTAAATCAAATAAACAGCAAACACATGTAATAGTCTTACATCTTAAGATATATATTTAGGTTTTGGGTTTAATGTCACTTTAAAAATAATTTTGGTGCATCAGTTTCACAAAAACATGTGCGTCTGTTGTTTTTATATATATATATAAATAGTTTTATACAGTTTTTATATTTAGCAAGAATATTTCATATTATGCTTTATGTGTTTTACTAATTTTAGATAAACATTTGCACAACATTTATGGGACATACAAAATCAACAGAGTATGATTCAGAAAATATGCGTGTGAAAAATAGAAAACTCTACTCAGCCATTTGAGATGCAAAAATAGTCTAATCAGGTTCTCTAAAAATATACTAAACGGATCTGATTGTTTAGTGGGGGGGGGGGGGGGGGGGAGTGGTTGTTTTTGCTTCATCTAACTAAATATTCTAATATTTAGGAGAGATACACTTTGGTGGTTATTTTCATCCTAAATAACTATGTTACTATTCTGTGGAAAGACAATAAAGTTTTACTGGCTGCCTGTGGATTTGAACCACTAGTAGAGGTTTAATCATATGTGAATAAGACTAAACCTAGACTCTGTTATACCTCTAGTTCAGTGGTTCTCAACCTGGGGGTCGGGACCCCCTCAGGGGTCGATTGATGATTTGCCAGGGGTCACCGAATCCTGGGTTGTTCCTGAAGCCTGCACTGCTCTCCCAGCCTTTTTGTGGCTGCCCAGTAGGGCTGTCCCTGGAGCCTGTGGACACCCAGCTGGGTTGTTTTCCTGGAGCCCGCAGCCGCCCACTCAGCCTCTTCATTCAGTTCACAGCATGGCTGGGGGGAAGAGACTAGAGGTCTGGTGAGGAATGCCAAGTGGGAGGGGCTGGAGGAGACTCTCCTGATTTCGGCATAGGTGTCACTGCTACGAGAAACCACAAATTCAGAGACACAGTGAAGCTGGAGGCACAGTGAGTAACACTACCTGTGATTATAGTTGCCATTAAAAGTTCCCACTACAGTGCTCAGATCAACAGATGACCTTGATCAAGAGCACCTAAGTTGGCTGATCAGAACTTCCCCCAGCACTGCCACTCATTCAATTCCCCCCACCCCCACCAAGGAGTAAGAGAAGGAATAAAAATATAGAATACATGGAAGGGAGAGGAAAAGAGGGGGAGGAACAAAGAAAAAAGGGAGAGAAAGTATAAGAGAAAGAACAAGAAAGATGGCCGGGGAAAAAAAAACCCAATAAATTAGGATAGAGAGGGACAAAAGGGAAATAAAGGAGAACAGACAGTGCTATAGGCATTAACCTACATTGCTGAGTTAGATGTAGCTTTTTGCATTATTTGCATACAGTTCTACTTTAATAGCTTAAAGCAGGATTCCGTCCTAAAAGAAAACATTTTTAAAGTCAGCAGCTACTAACACTGTAGCTGATGACTTTAAATAAGTACTTACCTGTCCTGGGTGCCCGCGATGTGGGCCGCCCGAGGCTGACCCGTCCCTCAGGCTCAGGGTCCCGGCACCACCATCCTAGGAAAGGGAAACAGGCAGTGGAGCTTTGCGGCTTCACTGCCAGTTTCCTACTGCGCATGCGCGAGCGGCGCTCCGTTCTGTGAATGGCCCCGTCATGTTCTGGGAACACACACAGTTCCCAGAAGACAAAGGGGCCACTCACCGAGGAGAAGAACTCACCACGGAATAGGAAGAGGCAGATTAGGAAGACTGCCTAGCAACAAGGGTTTAGGTAAGTTTCATTTTTTTTTTCATATTTTTTTTTTTTTTTAGGATTTTTGGTGATTTTTTTTTCAGGGTGGCCCTCCACTTTAAAGTAATTATCTGTTAACATTTTTCTGTTTTTCTCTAATCTTTTCTGTACATTTTTTGTTCAATTACTTTTATGTCTAACCTTGGTGTTACATTTGATGTATACCATTCATGCTGGAAATTTTTATTCAGTATTACTTAAATCTCTTAACTAAAATATTCATGCAAAACAAACAAGCAAATCTGTTGTTTGAAGAGTTCCCATGCAGGGGGACTAATACTTACATTTATCTACCAAGCTGTCAAGTTCCAATAAAGATCAATTAAATCAAAGGTGTTTTGGGTTGCATGTAGCCCTCATGCTAGTGTTTTGCAGCCCTTGGGCCTTTACATTATAACTGAATAATGCCCCGTACACACGGTTGGATCTTCTGACGGAAAATGTGCGATCAGAGCGTGTTGTCGGAAATTCCGACCGTGTGTGGGCTCCATCGGACTTTTTCCATCGGATTTTCTGACACACAAAGTTTGAGAGCAGGCTATAAAATTTTCCGACAACAAAATCCGATCGCGTCAATTCCGACCGTGTGTGGACAATTCCGACGCACAAAGTGCCACGCATGCTCAGAAGAAATTCCGACACGGAACAGCTCGGTCTGGTAAAATTAGCTTTCGTCAGGCTGCAATGTTTAAAATTGTTTAATACAGCACACTCTCTTCTTCTTTATAATGCAGGAAGAACTAAGTAGTTTTGCTGCTGATATTCACACAGAGTTCTCACAAACGTATTTCTTTATTATTTATCGTGATTCCCTCAATATATTATGATTTGTCACATCTAACCAAAAATCTATATCATTTTTTTTTGTGCTTTTTATTTTTTTCAAGCCTGATGTGTTTTTTTTTTTTATTTAACATCATGAATATTTTTGGGTGTGTTTTGTGTGTCAAGTTACCACAACACCATTATTATCTTGTATTATTTAATCTCAAGGAGATTGTTTGGTGTTGGTGTCCCTTGTTAATTTCACATTGTATTTTTGAAATGTACCTACCTACTCACAAACTGTCCTTTTTGAAGGAAAACACACATAGGCGAGTATAATTGAAACAAAAAAACCTTTATTAAGGGCTCACAACCAATCAAAGAGGGAGGCAACACTGGAGAAACAGCAGAAATTTGTGAAGCCTTTGGCCCCCAGGGCACACATCAATTATTTTACTGCAAAATTGGTGGCCTGAGGAGTCCATATATAAGGGAGTGCAGTCTGGTCCAGAAGTCCCAGAGATCATTAAAACAGCAGATGACATCTATGTCCCCAGGCTGTGGTCATACAAGAGACTGCATCTTTGGCCAGACCAGACTGAACCCAGGTCATCACTCTCTGGTCTTCCTTCCACGCTTCCTTCCATGCTGTGGCTGTGGTGGTGGAGTTGTGGCAGGAGGAGGAGGGGGAGGAGGAGGATGGTCCAACTCACTCAGGTGGGTTTTGGGTGTGATTTCGCCCCTCACCCTGTTAGTTAAGACTTTATAAAGAAGGTCCTCACACAGGAGGCGTTGGCCCTCCTGCATGCCCTGCAGTTTGGTGCTAGCCATGCAGGCAAATGCCTCTTCAGGAGTGGGGGTGGCTCTGAGGGACGCAGAAGCCTCCTGAATCAGCCTGAGTGCTGAATCCTGCATGTGACTCCCCTTCCTGGGTCTTTTGGTTGGAAGGCGGAGGGGAGGAACCTGTGATTCTGTCAGGCTCCTACTGGGCCCAGGCTTCTCCTGGCTGCCACTTAGCCCCACCTCCTCCTGGCTGCCACTACCCCCCGCCTCCTCCTGGCTGCCACATTCCACAGCCTCCTCCTGTGTGCCACATTCCACAGCCTCATCCTGGCTGAGGTCTTCCTGTGTATGAAAAAGGGACATACCGTATTTATCGGCGTATAACACGCACTTTTTTCCCCTTAAAATCAGGGGAAAATCGCGGGTGCGTGTTATACGCCGATCCCCTGCGATCCTGAGCTCACAGATATTAAAAATCGCCCACCGCAATTTGAAAATGGCGCCGCCGGCGCCGAAATACACAGTGCCGGTCCTCGGCTCTTCTCGGCCTTTTTCGGCTTCACTCGTCGCCGCCCGAACCTAGCCGAGTGCACTCGGCTAGGTTCGGATAGCTCCACTCACAGTCACGCCTATCCCGGGCGGGACTACGAGTGGAGCCGAAAGTGCACGAGAAGAGCCGAGGACCAGCTCTGTGTATTTCGGCGCCGGCGATTTTTAAGCTCAGGAGATGGAGATGGGATCCTGCAAGGCTGCACTGGGGCAAGGCTGCACTGAACACTGGGGAAGGCTGCACTGGACACTGGGGAAGGCTGCACTGGACACTGGGCAAGGCTGCACTGGACACTGGGGAAGGCTGCACTGACAAGGCTGCACTGGACACTGGGGAAGGCTGCACTGACAAGGCTGCACTGGACACTGGGGAAGGCTGCACTGACAAGGCTGCACTGACATGGCTGCACTGACATGGCTGCACTGACAAGGCTGCACTGACAAGGCTGCACTGACATGGCTGCACTGACAAGGCTGCACTGACAAGGCTGCACTGACATGGCTGCACTGACATGGCTGCACTAAGAAGGCTGCAATGATGGGCATTTAAATGTAAGTTTTTTTCCCTTCAACTTCCCTCCTAAAAGTTTTTTTTTCCTTAAAATTCCCTCCTAAATTGGGGTGCGTGTTATACGCCGGTGCGTGTTATACGCTGATAAATACAGTAGTTTTAGTTTTTTAGTCATCGAATCACACACAATTTTCACTCCATGGCTGTTGCAAATGGAATGTTAACAAATATAACTGATGATCATTCTGAGCCCAGTATTTAATTCTTGTCCCAATTATTTTTTCCCACTACTGTCTATTGATATGTCAAACACTTTATTAAATCAGCAATTAGTGATCAATAATAACAATCTAGTTAACATCATTTATTTATTGACCAGGAATCTGTAGAAGAATTCTATACCTGGCTCCAGCTGGGCTCCTCCACTTCTTCCTGGCTGGAAGTCCCAGGTTGGACATCGGAAGCCTCAGCTGGGGTGGAAGGAAGAGTGGAAGGAAGGGTTGAGAGGGATTCCCTGACTCCAGTCTGGTCTGACAGAAATCGCAGTCTCTTATAGTACCACAGCCTGGGGACATAAATACCATCTGCTGCAGCTCCTGATCTCTGGGAATCCGTGACCTTCTTGCGCTCCCTTAGATAAGTGCTCAGGCCACCAATTTTGGCTTTTAAATAGGGGGTGGTTGCCGTGGGGACCACCGGCTTCACCAACTCCAGCAGTTTCTCCAGCACTGTCTGCCTCTTTTGTTTATTATTGTATTGGGGGTTTTGACCTGCCACAGACAGGGCAGCTCCCTGTATTTGTCTATGAACAGGGGGAGGAAGTTGTGGTCATTGAAGCCATCCATTTTCTCTGCAAGACACAACACAAGACAAACCCTAATGTCAGGCAAAACGCTCCTAATCTTGTTACAATATAGGCCTCAATTTAGAAGCAGTATAGGCCCAAGTTTAGATCTTACCTTCGTTATCACGATCGGCGCCTCCGATACTCCTTCCTCCGCTCACAGATCGTACGTACTATGCACGCGTGTTACGCTTTATAGACACTCCGCCCGCCCCTGACGTTCTTTCTACTCTATTCCCCGCCCCTTCTCGCTTGGCGCAGTGGGGGAAGAGTACATGGCGGAGACAGAGCAGGTGTCTGTTAATTACAGCAATGAGGAGGAGGAGGAGGAAAGCCCAGAGCCTGAAACGTCCCGATCCAGAAGGAGACGATTTAAGGCATCGAATATGTCCATTGGGGAGATGGTGGAGATGGTTGACATACTGAAGAAGGCCGACTATGACGGGAAGTATGGACCTTACCCCAACCCCAATGTCCGAAAGGCCAAGATCATGGCGACTGTGGTCAAAAGCCTGCACCGGAATTTCGGGGTACGACGATAGAAAGATCAGCTCAGGAAGTGGTGGTCGGACCTGAAATTAAGGGAGCACGAGCAGTACAGAAGGATCCGGAGAGTGCTGCAAAAAAGTAAGTAGTTGTCCTGTGTTCCTATTCTTTATGTTTATTACGTTTGTGCTGCTCCATGTGCTTTTCTTAACTGTTGTCCAGTTTAAAATGGCAACTTTCATGTTCATGGGCACATTATTCGTTCGTATGAAACATTGTTCGTTCGGTCTAGAAAACACCATTGTTTTGGCCATATGCATTTGAATACATTTTTTATGGCCTACTTGTCTTAAAATAATTTGGTTGTGTAGATGGGTTTGTAACTAGAATGTAATACAAACTAGATTCTGTGTAAGGAGAGGACACTCAGCAGCAGTTTTCACACTTGGACGCTGGAGCACTAGTGTGGGACACAAGAACACCCTTTTTATTAGGAGGCCCACACAGGTGCTCCAGTGTATACTATAGGGGTGTCTCATCTGTAAAGCTTGTACAAAACAGGTAAGTATTCAAGCTTGACAAAGGACAAAAATATTTCTTCATCTTCGAACTCTGTCAAAAGAGACAATTGTACCCAACTTCCAAGCAATGTTTCATATTTCTATTTCTGCCATGAAATATCTGTGTGCTAAGTATACCTATTTTTTTAAACATAGGGGATAAAATACTCGGATGACACCCCTCATCCGAGGAGACCACAGACCCTCCCACCTCTGGAAGAAGGGGAAATCCCACAAAGACAACAGGAGGAGGAGGAAGGAGACGTGGTGGAAATAGTCACCACAACAGGTAAGTGTCTGCGACCACAGGCTCAGGTAAGAGATGGATGCCGGCATATTTATAATACATGGTGTGTTTTTGTTTCTATCTTTTTAGGTGATCGTGATGTTGTGGATGCAGTACATTTTACCTCTGAAAGTGCACAGATCCTGATCGGGGAGATCATGGGGTGTAATAGGGACTTGGAAAATATCCAGAAAAACATCAATGATGTTCAAAAAAAAATGAAGAACATTGTTGATGTTTTAGGGAGAGTTTAAAACCCCTCAAAATCCCTTTTATTGTGCTTTTTGTGATCTTAAAATTTCTAGCATTTTTTGACATATTTGTGAAAAGCCAAATTTTGAAAATGCACACAATGTGTCAACATGTGCTATCTGCCATCACGGGAGATCAATGTATTCATTTTGTGGGTGCAACCCCTTCCTCAATAATAAAGTAGCTGTGATGAAGGGGTTGCACCCCCAAAACACGTCCCTTGATCCCCCGTGATGGCAGCTAGCACATGTTGACATTCGGCAATTTGTGTGCATCTTCAAAATTTGGCTTTTCCTGGGGTGACTTCACCCCATCTGAACGCAATATCAAACACAGTTTGTAAATACTCATGTCTGATATTGCCTTCAAGTTCTACCAAATGTGAACTTTGTAAGTTCAAGATTTGTGTCTCTCTTGTTGGTTTTAAACATGCCTGTTTTATCTTAAATGGACATTTCTACTTTTTGTGACGCCAAAAATTGTTATACAACAAACATGTTGGTTTGTTTTGAAAACCTTTTACAAATGCACATGTGATTGTGCTGGTATTAAAAAGATTGATAATCAAGAATGTGTGGATTATTGTTTCAACGCTGTGCTCTAATTGGTGTTTTCTGTGACAATGGGGGTTATTTCCTAAGGGAAAAGCCACTTTGCACTACAAGTGCAGTTTCAAATGCACTTGTAGAGCAAAGTGTCTTTGCCTTTAGTAAATAACACCCAACAGTGCTTTGTAATGTTACACAATCACACCATTTTCAGGACACACCACATTTCTGTCAGGGTCAGCTAAAAGAAACACAAGCAGTAAATGTCACCAAAGATTTTAGTAGTTAAAATGTTTTGTTTATTTGAAAAAGGTTTCAGACATTGTCTGGCATATTGATGGCCCCCCTACCCGCAAAGTATTCAAGGTATCTTAGACGGACCTCACGGGCACTCAGGGGGGGCAAGTCAGCCCAACTGAGCCAGCATAGTTGGCAGAATGTTGCCGTAAAAAGTTGTGTAGAACACAGCACGCCAGGATAATATGATTCAGTTTATACTTCGCCATGTGTATGGGTGTAAAAAATAGGCGGAATGATTCCATGATTCCAAACATGTTCTCCACCACTCTTCTGGCTCTGGCCATCCGGTAATTAAAAACCCTCTGGTCCGGGGTGAGGGTCCTCATCGGGAATGGCCGCATAAGATGGTCCCCCAGCACAAACGCTTCATCCGCAAAAAAGACGAATGGGAGTCCTTCCATATTGTCTTCTGGAGGTGGCAAGTCCAAGCTGCCATTCTGGAGACGCCTGTAGAACTCCATCTGGTCGATGACTCCACCATCGGACATCCAGCCATTCTTCCCCACGTCCACATACAGGAACTCGTAAGTAGCCGACACCACCGCCAACATCACAATACTATTGAACCCCTTATAGTTGAAATAGTATGACCCAGAGTTGGGTGGTGGGATGATGTGGACGTGTTTCCCATCAATTGCCCCTCCGCAGTTAGGAAAGTCCCACCGCTGGGCAAAGTGGGAGGCCACAGTCTGCCATTCCTGTGGGTTGGAAGAAAACTGTGGAGTCAAACAAGAAAAGAAAAATTAGTCATTTTGCACATAAACAGGGAAAGCAGATTAGACACAAACATTCTTGGCCAACATCAAGATAACATTTATTTCAGGGAGTTTTTAAAGACCAAAGTATAAGGTACACCTATCAGATCCCCCCCCCTCTCATGGGCCATTTATAACATTATGGGGGGGGGGCTCTTGGACAGGTAACCCCCTCCACTTCATTGAGAGATGAATGCCTAAATAATGTGTGTTACTTTGGCCAGCCGCTCCTTAGTTACACTATTGACAGTCCACTGGACAGGTAAGAAGTGTCATAATACAAAGAGATAAATACACACTGTACACATTTGAGCACATTTGGAAATTCTGCTATTACCTATCAAGATAATAATAGTATATAAAAACTTGAAACAGTACCATTTGAAAGTATACAGGCAGGCCCTTGCACTACATGCTTTGGGGAATTCATCCATAAATCTGACCACAAAAGAGGTGGGTATAGTGTGTATGGGTTTGGCAAAGTCAGCAGATAGATTACTGAGGATAGATAGAGAATTGGTATCAGCTGACTTGGCAGTTGGGGGGAGGGAGGGTTCCAAATGATTTGGGGACCTCCAAAAAAGCCTCTGGCACTCTGCATGAAGTTTAAGCACCAATCACATTTTAAAACATTTTTGGTGGTATTTAGGGTAAAGCACTACTATGGAGCTGATAAAATCCATTGTTAAGTGACTACATGAGGTGAATATAGGGCCAGGAGAGCATGCTGGGGAGGTAAGTGAAGGAAAATATGTATGAAGGACAAAAAAATTAGATAAAAATCCAGCATGTATGAGGACAAAGGGGACATTCACAGCATATTACAATCATGGTAATTAGGGAATGAGGAAAGAAATACAATATATTAACAAACATTATATACAATAAAATGTGATGTTAAAGGATAAATCTTACCTTTTATATACTCCTTCTGCAGGACCTGAATGATGGCAGAACAGGTCTCTGGGATAATGATCCCCAGAGCCTGGGGGGAGATGCCTGTCGAGAACTTGAGGTCCCGCAGGCTTCTCCCCGTCGCCAAGTACCGCAGGGTGGCGACGAGCCTCTGCTCCGGAGTGATGGCTTGCCTCATGCAGGTATCCTGCCTGCTAATATAAGGAGTCAGCAAAGCCAACAAATGGTGAAATACGGGGTCCGTCATCCAGAGAAAGTTCCTGAAATCATCAAGATTATTCTCACGGATCTCACGGAGCAAAGGCATGTGACAGAACTGGTCACGCTGGAGCAACCAATTCTTGGTCCATGAACTCATCCCCACCCTGTTCATGGACTGGACTTGTGTCAAGGTAAGGACCCCAACACTAAGCCCCCGCACAGCACGAACTCTACGAGGAGTACGTATACGCAACATGGCTAGAAAACAGTCGGCTGCTCAGAACGAAGTGACAGAACGCACTGAAGAACAGCAAGGCCTGTGAAGAGCGAACTGAAAAACAGTAACGAACAAACAAGAACACAATAACAGAGTCACGCGTAACTCGCTGCACGCACTGAAGAGCAGATACAAACCCACAAGCACAAACTGAACAGCAGAAAACGATCTGAAAACCACGAGTCTGAAAAAGCGCAAATCGTTTCTCACCAAACTTTTACTAACACGAGATAAGCAAAAGGAGCCCAAAGGGTGCCGCGCTTGGTTCGGACCTGCCCTTTTCTCGTCGTACGTGGTGTACGTGACCGTGTTCTTGGCGATCGGAAATTCCGACAACTTTGTGCGACTGTGTGTATGCAAAACAAGTTTGAGCCAACATCCGTCTGAAAAAATCCATGGATTTTGTTGTCGGAATGTCCGATCAATGTCCGATCGTGTGTATGGGGCATAAGGCACCAGACTGTTCAACAGCTTATGAAGTTTAAGCTCACCTACATCATCCTGCAGTTAATTCAGTAGGCTCATTTTTAACAGTTGTATCATGAACAATATATCAAAATAAACACTGTAACCACTTTCTCCATAGATCTGGTGCAGCTCCTTGGAAAGTTATTTTACGCATTTCAAATCTTGGTTTTATTTGAGTCGGACATGCCTGACTTAAAGGATAGAAAAATAGGAAAGATTGTGGAGTTAGCTTTAGACTTTGCAGTGAGAAAAGTATGGAGACAGCCATCGTTGCCAGAATATTAGTTCCTTGATTGATTGGATTATACTTTGTCTGACAGAGAACAAATAAGGAATTGTAACACTTTTCTGCCACTCACTTATAGCTTGCTTGTTCTGAGTATGTGACCCAGACACAGCCAGACATTTTAAAAGAGGCCAAACAATGGCAGCTGCCGTGCTTTATTTATGACGGAGTCAATTTAGACAGTTGGGGAAGTTTATTAAATCCCTAATGACACTTTTCCGGCACTATGGCCCTTTAAAATTGCCTATGACAGATTCAAAGATCTCTGCCACCCATTTACCCACACATGTGACAGATTCAGGTCATTTTTAACAGCATCAGTTTTACAAAGAAGCGCTATGAATGCACCAAATGAAAAAATAATTATCTCCAGTTTGTAAATAATAAAACTGGAAGTAATTAGGACCAATTCTAAGTTCCAACCTGTCACTGATTCAGAATGCTTTTGGCTTCACAGCTGACATCCTCCTAACAACCAATGATGCTCAGTGGATGGATATTGATTGACAAAAAATAAACTCAGCACTCGTTTGAGGAGAGACCCTGGAGGTGTACACAGACCAAATAAATGTGATTAATAAAATCTCTCAATAGGAGGGGCAAAGTCCATAGCAACAGTCTCTATGATGAAGAGGGAGAGGAATCCATGTACCATCACTAAGGGCAGCCAGTGTGAAGAGCTAGAAGCAGTCTCTGCAATGCAACAAAGGAAAAGAAACACAGCGCCTCTAAGTGCAGTATTGGTAAACTATTTAATAAGTCAAAAGTAAAACTACTCACAAAGGGAGCATAAACACAGCAAAATCCGGAGGTGGTTTTTCTCCTCTCACCCTGCACCCGGAAGTGACGTCATCTCCGATCACTCCTGTGTTCCCTGCTGTTCTCATAGTCTGCAAATGCTGGAATCCACCTGCACAGCTCATGCAGGTGGATTCCAGCATTTGCAGACTATGAGAACAGCAGGGAACACAGGGGCGATGGGAGATGACGTCACTTCCGGGGGCAGGGTGAGAGGAGCTGGCTTCGTGTTCGGAGCATGCTTGCTCCTTCCTCAGGCCATACAAAACACCACCTTTGTTGTGGTATATGTGTGTTGGGGAGATAAACCCGCCCAGTCACATGATCCACTAAGGTGGCACTCTGACTCTATGAAATACATTCAACGCTTGAATAAAATGGCGATGGATGGTAAGATGAGTATAAAAACCAATGAATAAAAATCAATAACTAATAAAAACAGTAAGGTTGATAAGAATTAACAAAATTGATAAGAATAGGCAGTAAATGTTCCAGTAGCAGATTAGACATACATACATTAAAATAAAAATTAAGTTATAAAGAAAAAAAAAGAAAAGAAATATATGTATATGTATGTGTATATGTATATATTTTATTTATTCCTTTTTTTTATGTATGTATGTCTAATCTGCTACTGGAACATTTGCTACCTATTCTTATCAATTTTGTTAATTCTTATCAACCTTACTGTTTTTTTTAGTTATTGAGTTTTATTCATTGGTTTTTATACTCATCTTACCATCCATCGCCATTTTATTCAAGCGTTGAATGTATTTCATAGAGTCAGAGTGCCACCTTAGTGGATCATGTGATTGGGCGGGTTTATCTCCCCAACACACAAATACCGCAGCAAAGATGGCATTTTGTATGGCCTGAGGAAGGAGTAAGCATGCTCCGAACATGAAGCCACCTCCTCTCACCCTGCACCTGGAAGTGACGTCATCAATGATCGCCCCTGTATTTCCTGCTGTTCTCATAGTCTGCGAATGCTGGAATCCACCTGCACGAGCTGTCAGCTGCACTTCATAGACACGGACGTTTAGGTGAAAAACCACCTCCAGATTTTGCTGCAGGATTACTATCCTGCTTGTGTTTATGCTCCCTTTGTGAGTAGTTTTACTTTTGACTTACTAAATAGTTTACCAATACTGCACTTAGAGGCGCTGTGTTTCTTTTTCTTTGATGGAGATTGATTGGGAAGCTGAGACAATCCACCCAGCCAGCTTCAAACTCCCCAGCCTTTGCACTGTGTGCATGACCGCTGCAATGACAAGGAGTTACACTGAGGATGAAATGTCTGTATGGACACTGGACTATTTTTGTTTTTTTGATACATTGAAACCTTTTTGTAAACAATAAAACTTTAACTATACTTATGCTGCAGTGAGTTTCTTTTCAGAGTCCCGTTTTTTTTAGTGTATTCTGTTGACTTAACCCCACCCAATATTAGGGTAAGTCAGCCACATATATTCTTTAAAGTGAGGTTGTCCCTTTTTTACCCCCTTTTTTTAATGTATGGACACTCCAGCCTCAGTGCACCTCGACACAGGGTGCATGCCCCAGATTCATGTGCCTGTTTGAGACTCCACTGTCGCACAAACTGTCCTGTCCCCTCCCCAACATGTGTCCATATCGGGAAATAATGTATCTTCCTCAGGGGGAATTCTCCCTGTGGAAGATACGTTATTTCCTGGTATCGACATATATTGGGGAGGGGACAGGACAGTTTGTGAGACAGTGGAGTTTTCTCAGAGCGGGAGAGGAAACACCAGTACAGCATCTTTATATTTGTTTGGCTTGTTACAGAGTGGTGCGCTCATATTTTTATTAAATGTGAGTGCCCTAATATAGAGAATATTGTCATTTTAAATAAAACTTTTAAAACGGTAATACACTATACAGTTTCCTCTGTTTTCCATATGAATATTGTTGCAAGCAACCATCCAAGAATCTGAATGCTGACAATAAACCCAGAGGTGGTTTAAATGCATGTTTTGACTGAGCTTAGGTGCAAGATCACACGCTCTAAGGTGAGCGCATACACCAAAGGGGAGCACAAGAGTGGACATGAGCACTTTATTGTTTTATCATCTGTTTTATCATCTGCAATGAATACCAGAAGAATGGAGTAGTTATGGATGAACTTTATGTTGCGATTCTGTGGACACAGATTAATGCATGAATTAGTTTGGCACAAGAGCACTTTAAACACGGGTCACTTTATTTCTATATTATTTTATATAGATTGATGTAAATTACAGGTTGTCACTGCAATTATCGCATTTATCGCACAGGGTTGCAAATTTCTCTATTGCATATGAATGAAACATGTGTATATAGAGGAGTGTATGCAATTGCAATTTTTAATTGTTTATGAGCGCAACTTTTAATCGCATAATATTACATTATTATGTTCACTATATTTTTTACATAGGAATGGAATATCTCACCACCACTACTATTTAACTGCAGTAGGATTTAGTATGATTACCATATGATTACATTTGGATAGCGCAGCATTATATTTGGTATAAATTAATTTGGTACGAGCATATGGGACATAATCAATGCTAGCAGCTGTCCTTTAATCATCTCTAATTATCATTTGAATTTTCACATAGTAGCTTGCAAGACTTTGTTTTTTAAGCATTAAAAACCTAATAGGTGTTCCAATACCTCTTCACTCAATCCGAAAAAGAAAAAAAAGTTTTTTCTTTAATTATACTTTAAATAAACACAAAATATCTTTCTAAATGTCAGATATTAAAAAAAAATAGTATCAAAAATCACTCACATACAGTGCCTTGAAAAAGTATTCATACCCCTTGACATTTCCACATTTTGTCATGTTACAACATGTATTTTATTGGAATTTTATGTAATGGACCAGCACAAAGTGGCACATAATTGTGAAGTGGAATGAAAATGATAAATTAATTTCAATATTTTTTTACAAATAAATATCTGAAAAGTGTGGCGTGCATTTGTATTCAGCCCCCTTTACTCTGATACCCCTAACTAAAATCTAGTGGAACCAATTGCTTTCAGAAGTCACCTAATCAGTAAATAGAGTCCACCTGTGGTCATTTTATCTCAGTATAGATATAGCTGTTCTGTGAAGCCCTCAGAGATTTGTTAGAGAACCTTAGTGAACAAACATCACGATGAAGGCCAAGGAACACACCAGACAGGTCAGGGATAAAGTTGTGGAGAAGTTTAAAGCAGAGTTAGGTTATAAAAAAAATCCCAAGCTTTGAACATCACATGGAGCACTGTTCAATCCATCATCCGAAAATGCAAAGAGTATGGCACAACTGCAAACCTACCAAAACATGGCCGTCCACCTAAACTGACAGACCGGGCAAGGAGAGCATTCATCAGAGAAGCAGCCAAGAGGCCCATGGTAACTCTGGAGGAGAGCAGAGATCCACAGTTCAGGTGGGAGAAACTGTCCCCAGGACAACTATTGGTCATGCACTCCACAAATCTGGCCTTTATGGAAGAGTGGCAAGAAGAAAGACATTGTTGAAGAAAAGACATAAGAAGTCCTGTTTTCAGTTTGCGAGAAGCCATGTGGGGGATACAGCAAACATATGGAAGAAGGTGCTTTGGTCAGATGGGACCAAAATTGAACTTTCTGTCCTAAAAGCAAAACGCTATGTGTGGCGGAATACTAACACTGCACATCACTCTGAACACACCATCCCCACCATGAAACATGTTGGTGGCAACATCATGTTGTGGGGATGTTTTACTTGAGCAGGGACAGGGAAGCTGGTCAGAGTTGATAGGAAGCGGTTGGAGCCGAATACAGGGCAATCTTAGAAGAAAACCTGTCTGCAAAAGACTTGAGACTGGGGCGGAGGTTCACCTTCCAGCAGGAGAACAACCCTAAACATACTGCCAGAGCTACAATGAAATGATTTAGATCAAAGCATATTCATGTGTTAAAATGGCCCAGTCAAAGTCCAGACCTAAATCCAATTGAGAATCTGTGGCAAGACTTGAAAATTGCTGTTCACAGACGCTACAAGATAAAAGCGGTCTCTGCAGCGGATTCACCGCGAGATCACTTTTATCGGCGGTGGGAGAGGGGCTCCCCCCTCCCGCCGTGATCCAGTTCCCTCCGCCGCTTACTGGAGCCATCGGTAGCGGCGGAGGCGATCACGTCTTGTCGCTAGCTGGGTATGGAGATGAGTGAGGGGAAGATGCGAGGTCAAAACGTCACTTCCTCCCACAGCTCTTAAAGAGCCATTTTTTTTTAATAATTTTTTTAAATGACAATTTTTTTTAATTAAAATGCAATTTTTTTTATTGCATTTTAGTCTAAATATGAGATCTCATATTTAAGAGGTCCTGTCATGCTTTTTTCTATTACAAGGGATGTTTACGTTCCTTGTAATAGGAATAAAAGTGACAATTAAAAAAAAAAAAAACCAGTGTAAAAATAAAAGGTAAAATAAATAAGTAAAAATAAAATTTTTAAACGCACCATCCCGACGTGCTCGCGCGCAGAAGCGAACGCATATGTGAGTAGCACCCGCATATGAAAATGGTGTTCAAACCACACATGTGAGATATCACCGCAAACGGTAGAGAAAGAGCAATAATTATAGCCCTAGACCTCCTCTGTAACTTAAAATATGCAACCTATAGAATTTTTTAAACGACGTCTATGGAGATTTTTAAGGGTAAAAGTTTGTTGCCATTCCACGAGCGGGCGCAATTTTGAAGCGTGACATGTTGGGTATCAAGTTACTCAGCGTAACATCATCTTTCACAATATAAAAAAATTGGGCTAACTTTACTGTTGTCTTATTTTTTAATCCAAAAAAGTATATTTTATCCAAAAAAAGTGCACCTGTAAGACCACTGCGCAAATACGGTGTGACAGAAAGTATTGCAAGGACTGCCATTTTATTCTCTAGGGTGTTAGAAAAAAATGTATAATGTTTGGGGGTTCTAAGTAATTTTATTTTTTTTTTAAAAACCTGTTTTTAACTTTAACTAAATCTCAGAAAGAGGCTCGGTCCTTAAGTGGTTAACTAGTATTCTAGTCACCTTTGTTATTTGTATTCATGCATATGCTGCAGGGGACAGCACTGACTGACAATGAGTTGACATATTTTTTACAGTTTAAATAATTTTTCCTCTTTATTAGCAATTAAAACTCAACTGTATTTATTCCACTCGATATCACATTAGATAAATTACCACATGGTTTCATGAGATAAATACCGCATATTTTTCTGAAAAAAAAGGTTTTGGTTTGACTTACAGTTATATATCTGAAATATGGAAATGTGGCAGCACAGGGGGTTGCTCAGTAAAAAAGGGAATGGTGTTTACTGAAAGTGGCATAGGATTGATTACAAGTCTAGATTGATTCATTAACAATAATTCAACAAGTAGTTTCCAAGCAAGGTGTGTCCAGTATACAGTTGATCTACACACATGCAAGCTATACTTCTGCTAGTACTTGGCCCTCTGAGCCCTGTTACTGGTACTAGCTTCAAGCTGGATACACACTATACAATTTTCTTTAGATTTTATTTTCCTTTAGATTTACCAAAACCATATAATATGAGGTCAAACCTTAAGAGTTTCAATTTGTATGCAATCAGGCAGGCCCTTGCACTACATGGTTTTGGTAAATCTAAAGGAAATCAGACAACAAAGGTTGTATAGTGTGTATCCAGCTTTACACTACCCTCCCCTCCCCCCAAATTGGCAATGCTGTTGTCCAAAGGTATCTCCACTTCTCCTCCAGTGGAGTGAAGACACCCAAAGACAGGAATGTGTTACTTGAAGGATCACCAGGTGAAATAAAGGACAAAGAGCCTAACAAAGAAAATAAATGCAGCCACCACATTTAAGGATTTTGTTTTTGGGTTTAACGGAAGCTGAATATGTTCGATGTCCCTGCATTAGAAGTAGTATAATCTGAGGCTCATGAGACAGGTAGTTTGCTTCCTGACCAATTCTGTTTAGTCCAGTATCAAATAAGAGCGGATCCTTTTTACATCCAGTTATTTTTCATGGCTATGGGAAGAAAGCATGAAATGGTTCCGCTAACAGTTCTTGCAACTGTGTGAATGCATATAAAATAAGGACATTTGGTGGAGAAAACAGAAAAAGATGGATTAAAACTGCTTATACAAGGTATAGATTTGATTTTCTGAGTGTCAAGCAGAATGATGCGGCTTTAAGCTATCACACCTAGTCATCTCTGAGACCATTTTTTTTTTATAATTTCCCATGGTTTTTCATCTCAGTTTTTCAGATTTGAAGAAATATTGGTATTGCAAGCAGTGAAAATACATGAATATACTCTGATTTAATGCAGCTTGATAAATCTCTGTGATAATCAGACAGCCTCTGGAATTGCTAATAAAATGATTCACTGCTCAGCTCATATTATAGGACACATTTGTCACTGAGTATAGTAAATGTAAATGTTACAAACTCATTGGCTAAATGTTCAGCTCAGCCAAACGTTTAAATTGACCAAGTAAAGGTAGATTATGTGCTGTATGGCTTATTGACCTCATTTTATATCTAAATAGGCAGGCAAATGGCAAAAATCTTCATTAGAATTATCCCTATAGTTGCAGACATCCTCATTCCTGAATAGCTCTTAAAGGATAACCAAATATGTAAATTTCATATATTGTAGCTTACCAGTTCCTGGTCAAAACTGGCTCCATGGGTGGCCCGGTTGCCACCATTCCACTCAATATCCTTCAATTGAAAAATCAAAGTATCCAGGTGGATAATTGTCAACCAACATCACCTGCATCCAACCAGATGCAGCCAATGTCCTGTATTCTGACAGATGTCAGTGCTGGCTGTCAGAATACAAACACCACAGCGGAAGAGTCATCCATCTGCGTTGTTTATCACGGATGGCAAAATCTGTTATATTTCCTTTGTTCAGTCCACAGACAAAACAAAAGAAATTGATGGGTGTATGGTCAGCTTTAGATGTGGTACCTAAATTAGTTTTCATTTGCTAGGCTAAAGGCCCATACACACGATTAGACTTTTGACAACAAACATGCAAATTAGCTGTTTTGGAGCAACATCCAATCGTGTGTACGCTCCATCGGACAAACTTTTTGTTTCCATCGAAATTTTGTTGGCTGTGCGAACGCACAAACTTTCCAGCAACAAAAGTCCGATGGAGCAAAGTCTGATCGTGTGTACACAAAAGCATCGGACTTTTGCACAAACTACAGTACGCAGCCGCGAGAATGTTTCCAGCGCGAACCCATCGCACTGGTTCTCGGCGACAGGGTACTGTACATCTCGTGCTGGCTGCAATAGGAAAAACACATTTTCCTATTGCAGCGAGCGCGAGAGGGAATTCCCCTCTGGGGGCATACCAGGCCCTTAGGTCTGGTATGGATTTTAAGGGGAACCCCTATGCCGAAAAAATGGCATGGGGGTCCCCCCAAATCCATACCAGACCCTTATCCGAGCACGCAGCCCGGCTGGTCAGGAAAGGGGGTGGGGACGAGCGAGCGCCCCCCCCTCCTGAGCCGTACCAGGCCGCATGCCCTCAACATGGGAGTGGGAGTGGGGAGTGGGAGTGGGTGCTTTGGGGGAGGGGGGAGCCCTGCGGGCCCCCACCCCAAAGCACCTTGTCCCCATGTTGATGAGGACAAGGGCCTCTTCCCGACAACCCTGGCCTTTGGTTGTCGGGGTCTGCGGGTGGGGGGCTTATCGGAATCCAGGAGCCCCCTTTAATAAGGGGGCCCCCAGATCCCGGTCCCCCACCCTATGTGAATGAGTATGGGGTACATCGTACCCCTACCCATTAACCTAGGGAAAAAAGTGTCAATAAAAAACACACTACACAGGTTTTTAAAGTAATTTATTAGACAGCTCCGGGGAGTCTTCTTCTGACTTCGGGGTCTCTCCAGCCCCCCACCTGCAGACCCCGACAACCAATGGCCAGGGTTGTCGGGAAGAGGCCCTTGTCCTCATCAACATGGGGACAAGGTGCTTTGGGGGGCCTCAGGGCGCCCCTTCCCCCAAAGCACCCACCCCCCATGTTGAGGGCATGCGGCCTGGTATGGCTCAGGAGGTGGGGCGCTCGCTCGTCTCCACCCCCTTTCCTGACCGGCCGGTCTGCGTGCTCGGATAAGGGTCTGGTATGGATTTGGGGGGGACCCCCACGCTGTTTTTTCGGCGTAGGGGCTCCAATTAAAATCCATACCAGACCTAAGGGCCTGGTATGACCTTGGACGGTTACCCATGCCTGTTTTTTATTTAAAATTTGGCGTGGAATTCCCCTCAAGATCCAAACACAGTGCCTGGCATTGGTGGGGATCCAAGTCAGATTCCCGCACCAGTGTGAACCCGGCTCGCAAGGTGTCAATCTCGCCGATAAAACGGAAAGATTGACACAATATCAGACAACAATACAGAAGTTGACCAAAGGGTGGTGGTAAAGAGCTGATAAAACCACGTGATTTGGTGAAAGTTGGCTGAAAAAGTCCTGCCGTCTGTATGCAATACAAACTTATGGCCAACGCCCTTTATACAAAAATCCACAGGAAAGTTTATACAAAGTCCTATCATGTGTATGGGGCTTAAGAGTAATTCCAGCAAGTATAGAAAAAATGTACATATAATTAGCAAATTTGAAGATAAAGGGTATAAAAAGGATTTGGAGAAATTGCAGAATAGTGTAGGGGATGGTAAAGAAAATAAACTGAAGGGAAGAGAGAGTATTTAAGATGATTTTTTGCTCTTCTTTATTATTAACTTTAGTATGCAGTACAAAGAAACTTAGAACTTTTTCATTAGAAATGTGACTAGCATTCAAAGAGATAAGGTGATTGGACCTATGATTCTGCAAAAAAACTATTTACAGAAAGGCCCCTTCAGTTCGAAAGAAATTGGTTCGCAATGTAGTGGTTTTCCCCAGTGGTAAAAAAAGGAACTTTGCTTATTGGTTTTGGTGTTTACCCTTGTAAAAGGTGCATTCCATATACACATTAAGGGTTAGGGGGAAAAAAAATCAGAATTTGTTTCTTAAAGCAACGGAGAGGGGATAAAGTACTACATAATTCATTGCCTGTAATACTATTCATCATACCTACCTACATCCTGGAGTGTCATTTTGGGCTTCAATATGTGGGATGTATAATAAAAAGATTGCACCAAAAGATTAGTGAACATGTAAATAATATTAAGAAGGCTTATAAAAATGATAATAAAATGTTTGAATGGATTCCGCACTACCAAATAAATTAGCTATAATCAACACTTACTTTTCATCAATTTTGTGATCATTACCAGTGTGATAAATGTAGATTATCAAACTTTTGCAAAATTAAACTTTTTCAAAATGTAAGTATCTCTTCAAATCATTGTATCCGTAAACAGACAGGGGTAGTGTCCAAAGAAAAAACATATAGGGATGAGATTTACTAAAACTGGTGCACACAGAATCTTGTTCAGCTGTGCATAGTAACCAATCAGCTTCTAGGTTTGAGGCCGGGTTCACACTGGTGCGACACGACAGCCGTCCTACTTTGGATCCAACTTTGCACCGCGACTTGAAGCCGACATACATCCGACTTTCAATGAACGGGGATCCGACTTGGATATTGGGTATTACAAGCGCAATTTTTAAAAAAAATACACTTTTTTAATTAAAAAAATAAGACAACAGTAAAGTTGGCCCAATTTTTTTCTATATTATGATAGCTAATGTTACACTGAGTAAATTGATACCCAACATGTCATGCTTTAACCACTTCCATACCAGGCACTTCCCCCCTTCCTGCCCAGGACAATTTTTAGCTTTCTGCGCTGTCACACTTTGAATAATAATTGTGCGGTCATGCAACACTGTACCCAAACTAAGTTTTTTTCATTTTCGTCGATTCCGTCATCCAATGTTATGGAACCGAGTGGGGACCATCTTTCTCTCACTCGGCTCCAGGCCTGTGAGGCATAGGATCAGATTGTCTCCGCTGCTACCGGTGGCTCTGATAAGCGGCTCCGCCGCAGAGACCGCATTTATCTGAAAGCAGACCGCCCGCCGTTTAAGAGAATACCGGGGTTATGGCAGCTATCTGCTCATGATACAAGAGATGTTTAGAGACTGAGGACATGATACAAGAGATGTTTAGAGATTGAGGACATGATACAAGAGATGTTTAGAGACTGAGGACATGATACAAGAGTTGTTTAGAGACTGAGGACACGATACAAGAGATGTTTAGAGACTGAGGACAGAATACAAGAGATGGTTGATGACTGAGGACATGATACAAGAGATGTTTAGAGACTGAGGACACGATACAATAGATGGTTAGAGAACGAGGACATGATACTACAGATGGTTAGAGACTGAGGACAGGATACAAGAGATGTTTAGAGACTGAGGACATGATACAAGAGATGGTCAGAGGCTGAGGACATGATACAAGAGATGGTCAGAGGTTGCATACATGATACAAGAGATGGTCAGAGGCTGCGGACATGATACAGTAGATGCCAGAGGCTGTAGACATGGTAAAAGAGATGGTCAGAGACTGCAGACATGGTACAAGAGATGGTCAGAGACTGCAGACATGGTACAAGAGATGGCCAGAGACTGCAGACATAATACAAGAGATCAATGCAGCCTCACCAGTGCCCATCAAATGCAGCCTCACTGTGCCCATCAATGCAGCATCACTGTGCCCATCAGTGCAGCATCACTGTGCTCATCAATGCAGCATCACTGTGCTCATCAATGCAGCCTCACTGTGCCCACCATTACAGCCTCACTGTGCCCATCAAATGCAGCTTTACGGTCCCCATGAATGCAGCCTCACTGTGCCCATGAATGCACTCTCACTGTGCCTACCAATGCAGCCTCGCTGTGCCCATGAATGCAACCTCACTGTGCCCATTAATGCAGCCTCACTGTGCCCATGCATGCACTCTCACTGTGCCCATCATTGCAGCCTCACTGTGCCCATCAATGCAGCCTCTCTGTGCCCATCATTGCAGCCTCACTGTGCCCATCAATGCAGCATCACTGTGCCCCTTAATGCATCCTCTCTGTGCCCATGAATGTGGCCTTTCTGTGCCCATAAATGCAGCCTCTCTGTGCCCACCAATTGCAGCCTCGCTGTGCCCACCAATGCAGCCTCACCATTTCCTGGATCCCACACACAGCGGCCATCTCCTGCTCTGTGTCGCGGAGTTGGGTCTGTGTTCGGCGGTGCTGTAACAAGGTCCCGCCCCCCTAGACCAGCTCGTGTGATCGGCAGAACACTGATTCAATCAGTGTTCCATCTAGAAGACTATCACACGAGACAGCTTAGGGGAGAGGGACCTTGTTACAGCACCGCCGTATACACACAGACCCAGCTCCACAACACATAAGAGGAAGAGGACAGAGGGAGGGAGGGGAGCGCTGCAGCCACAGCTGCAGCTCAAAGCGGCCCCAGGGCAGGCCAGTCCGGCCCTGGTGGTTTTTCACATCAAAGTACCGACGTATAAAGATGGCAGCTGGTCTGTAAGTGGTTAAAAATTAGCAAAATAAATAATGCCAAAATGCACAATAACAAGGGGCCAAAATACACATTTAAAGAATGTATCAAAATGTGTGTAAATAAAGCGCCAGTAGTCAGTGTACTGTAATCACACAGGTATCTCAGGTAATCACAGGCAGACCTCCCCCTTCTGCACAGATCTCATATATATAATGTAGCAGTGCTCAGTCCATGTGTATAAAGGGATAATCTACAAATGTATGAACACACATATGTGAGTATGAGCAATAAAAAAATCGATAAAAAATCAATCAATAAGGATAAAAAGACAAGTGGAAACAATGTCCAGTAACAATAGTCCAATGCTGAGTAAAAAAAACAAGTATAGTCTATAGTATTTAATTCATCGATGTAGTTAATGGATGTGGGAGTCAAATGAATCTCTGTACATCCAATACCCAGGGCAGCTTCCTGTTGAGCGAAGTCAGCTCTCCATTACAGACATAAAAAATCAAAAAGAAAGCGCCTCTTGAGTATCAGGATTTATTGTAATATAAAAATCACATCAAAGCACTTACATAAAAGCTGGTGAATGAAGACTTTCAAGAAGAACTAATCCCAATGTCGTCAACCATCCAGGTGTGTGTATGGATTAATAGGAGCCGGGCGGATGGCCACGGACCTCCGCTCGGAGACGCCGGCTGTTGTGCGGTAGGCAAAGGGGCACTTCCGCGTTCCAACAGGGTCACGTGGTAGGTGACGTAAATCAGGCAGTTCTAGTAGCTGGGATCCACTACGCGTTTCTGAGCATGCGCGAAGCTCACAACGGGCATGCGCGCTCCTTTCTCAAGTGTACTAAGGTCAGGAAACAAGGAAGCTAAATAGCTCTGTGTGAGGGACAAGTGATTACCTTGTCCCTCACACAGAGCTATTTAGCTTCCTTGTTTCCTGACCTTAGTACACTTGAGAAAGGAGTGCGCATGCCCGTTGTGAGCTTCGCTAATGCTCAGAAACGCGTAGTGGATCCCAGCTACTAGAACTGCCTGATTGACGTCACCTACCACGTGACCCTGTTGGAACGCGGAAGTGCCCCTTTGCCTACCGCACAACAGCCGGCGTCTCCGAGCGGAGGTCCGCGGCCATCCGCCCGGCTCCTATTCATCCATACACACACCTGGATGGTTGACGACATTGGGATTAGTTCTTCTTGGAAGTCTTCATTCACCAGCTTTTATGTAAGTGCTTTGATGTGATTTTTATATTACAATAAATCCTGATACTCAAGAGGCGCTTTCTTTCTGCACAGATCTCAGCTGTTCTCAGAGGAAAAACTTCTCCTCTCTTCTCCTAAGAACAAATGTTCTCTGCTTCATAAACAGAGTGCCAGAGGAGAAGATTTTTCGCTGAGAACTCCTGAGAACTGAAATGAGATAAATTATCTCTGTTTAACCACTTCAGCCCCAGAAGATTTGGCTGCTCAATGACCAGGTCATTTTTTGCGATACGGCACTGCATCGTTTAACTGACAATTGCGTGGTCATGTGATGCTGTACCCAAACAAATTTGACGTGCTTTTGACGTCAGCCACCAATTGTGCAAGTTCTCCCACTTAAAAAGATGAGAGAGGCCTGCAATTGTCATCATAGGTATATGAGAGACAAATGTGGAAACAAATCCAGACAATCACAATGTCTGAGTTTTGAAAGAATTTATTTGCAAATTATGGTGGAAAATAAGTATTTTGTCAATATCAAAAGTTCATCTCAATACTTTTCAATATGTTTTCTGTAATGCCGTGTACACACGAGCTGACTTTTCGACCGGACTGGTCCGACGGTCTATCCAACGGACTTTTGGTGGACTTCCGACGGACTTTCCGAACAAACGGACTTGCCTACACATGATCACACCAAAGTCCGACGGATTTGTACGTGATGACGTATGACTGGACTAAGATAAGGAAGTTGATAGCCAGTAGCCAATAGCTACCCTAGAGTCGATTTTCATCCATCGGACTAGCATAGAGACGAGCTGACTTTTTGATAGGAACTGGGTCCGGCGGAGTTACGACGTAAACATTTGAAACATGTTCCAAATCTAAAGTCCATCAGATTTAGACCGAAAAAGTCAGCTGCAGGTCTGATGAAGCCCACACACTGTGGAATTGTCCGCCGGACTCAGTCCATGGCACCAGTCCGGTCGAAAAGTCTGCTCATGTATACGCGGCATAAGTCTTCACAAGGTTGTCACACACTGTTGTTGGTATGTTGGCCCATTCCTCCATGCAGATCTCATCTAGAGCAGTGATGTTTTGGGGCTGTCGCTGGGCAACACGGACTTGGGTTGAGATCTGGAGACTGGCTAGGCCACTCCAGGACCTTGAAATGCTTCCTACGAAGCCACTTCTTCGTTGCCCGGGCAGTGTGTTTGGGATCATTGTCATGCTGAAAGACCCAGCCACGTTTCATCTTCAATGCCCTTGCTGATGGGAGGAGGTTTGCACTTAAAATCTCATGATACATGGCCCCATTTATTCTTTTATGTACACGGATCAGTCGTCCTGTTCCCTTTGCAGAGAAACAGCCCCAAAGCATGATGTTGCCACCCCCATGCTTCACAGTAGGTATGGCATTCTTTTTTTTATTTTCATTACCCCCTTTTTTTTTTTTTTTTTTTTTCATTATTTATTAATTATTTCTTATATTTTTTTCATATTTTAGTTTTATTTTTTCCATTTTTAACTTTTATTATTCATTTTTCACTCTCTATATTATATTTTATTTTTTATTTTCTATTTAGTTTCAGTTTTAGTTTTCTTCTTCCCCTCTACTCCACTCCCCTTCTTTTCTCCCTCCCTTCCTTGTTTAAGTAGTTCATGTTCTGTATAGAGGTGGTGCGCCCACAGACCGGCCCCTTTCATCTATTTGCATAATCTTTGTTGTCTTCCGGTCTGAATGGCAGTCCATTTGTTGTACCGTTGCCAGGCCAACAGATAGCCATTGTATCCACGTATGTGAGTGGGAGGGCTATATAAGATGTCCGCTCTGGCAACGGCGCATGCTCTGAAGAAATCCCTGTGACGGATGAAACGCGTCAGCATGACGCCATCACGCTCCACCTAGCGTCACACACAGACCCACCCATCAGCCCTGGGTATTTCGTCCGCCCTCGTGTGAAGCCTCACAGCATGGAACCAGGAAGTGGACGCTGACCTACGCCGCATTCAGACGGCAAGCCCTAACACGCCTCCGCTCCTCATCACCGCTGCTGGCAAACTGAGCACACGGATCTACGAAGCCTCATCCAGCTGACCCGACCTGGATGCAGCTGCTCCGTACCATCTTAGATGATCCAGTGGGATTGGAATGATCCACTAACCTGCTCAACTTCGGTATCCCGGGACTGGTGAGACCGTATCTGTTCATATTCTTATCGTGACTGATGTCACCATAGTCATACCATTGTCTCCCACCCACTGTCAATTTCATTCACAGTGATCATTACCGATGCAGGCACACCTACATCCTGATCCATGTACCATTCCCACATAGCTGCTCATCTACTTCACTAGTCATTGTATGACACTTGGCTGTTAATGTCTCAATCAGCAATGTCCATGCAATACATTTCAAGGCTCAACTAAGGCCTGGCTTTGGCATCCTACAAGGCGGACTTTCCCCCCCCAACTATACGGCTGTACACACCAATCTCCCAGCCTTGATTCACAACCTTCTGAGATACTTATGAGACGTTTCATGTTCTGCTGTGTATCTTTTCATTCATTAATTCAGCTGGGCGTTTTTGTTGTGTGTGTTTAGTGGTGGCCATCTGTGTGTTGTTCTGTTCCTAGACAACGTTGTCTATTTTATTTATTTTCTTAGTGTTAGGTCTTGGTTCACTTATTGTCATAATTTTTGATTTTGTATTTGGTGTATATGTGGAATTATTCATCTCAATATTAAATTTTTCATATTTTTGCTAATCTGCTGGTTCCTTGTTGATGAATTCTTTTTCCCTGGGTGGAACTGGCACCTGTCCCGTTCCTTTCCCCTGGGTCTCCTTTTTTGTGATATGCCCTTAATTCAGAGGAACACACCCCACTATCTCAATTAGATTCCCCGGGTGTTATGCAATTAGCTTTATCCACATACAGATGTAGTTAGGGTATTTCCCTCATCTGTTATTACTTTTCATATTGAATCAATTTGAGTCTCTTGGATCATAAATTCCCTCCCCTCCCTGTTGTTTTCATGGCATTCTTTGGTTGCAACTCAGCATTCTCTCTCCTCCAAACACGACGAGTTGTGTTTCTACCAAACAGTTCTACTTTGGTTTCATCTGACCATATGACATTCTCCCAGTCCTCTTCTGGATCATCCTAATGCTCTCTAGCAAACCTCAGATGGGCCCGGACATGTACTGGCTTATGCAGGGGGACACGTCTGGCACTGCAGGATCTGAGTCCCTGGTGGCGTAGTGTGTTACTGATGGTAGCCTTAGTTACGTTGGTCCCAGCTCTCTGCAGGTCATTCACTAGGTCCTCCCGTGTGGTTCTAGGATTTTTGCTCACCGTTCTTGTGATTATTTTGACCCCACGGGGAGAGATCTTGGGTGGAGCCCCAGATCGAGGGAGATTATCAGTGGTCTTGTATGTCTTCCATTTTCTAATTATTGCTCCCACAGTTGATTTCTTTACACTAAGCTGCTTACCTATTGCAGATCCAGTCTTCCCAGCCTGGTGCAAGTCTACAATTTTGTTTCTTGTGTCCTTCGACAGCTCTTTGGTCTTCACCATAGTGGAGTTTGGAGTGTAACTGTTTGAGGTTGTGGACAGGTGTCTTTTATACTGATAACAAGTTCAAACAGGTGCCATTAATACAGGTAATGAGTGGAGGACAGGGGAGCCTCTTAAAGAAGAAGATACAGGTCTGTGAGAGCCAGAAATCCTGCTTGTTTGTAGGTGACCAAATACTTATTTTCCACCTTAATTTGCAAATAAATTCTTTCAAAAATCAGACAATGTCATTGTCTGGATTTGTTTCCATGTTTTGTCTCTCATCGTTGAGGTATACCTATGATGACAATTACAGGCCTCTCTCATCTTTTTAAGTGGGAGAACTTGCACAATTGGTGGCTGACTGAATACTTTTTTTCCCCACTGTAGATCTTTCTTTTGGTGGTATTTGATCACCTCTGTGGTTTTTATTTTTTGCGCTATAAACAAAAGAAGAGTGACACATTTAAAAAAAAACACAATGGGGGTTATTTATGAAAGGCAAATCCACTTTGCACTACAAGTGCACTGAAAGTGCAGTTTTAAGTGCAGTCTCTGTAGATCTGAGGGGGACATGCAAGGGAAATAAAAAATAGCATTTTTGCTTGCACATGATTGGATGATAAAATCAGCAGAGCTTCCCCTAATTTCAGAGCTTCCCCTCAGATCTACAGAGATCTACAGCGACTGCACGTACAAGTGCACTTGTAGTGCAGAGTTGATTTCCCTTTAGTAAATCAACCAACCCCAATATCTTTTACTTTTTGCTATAATAAATATCCCAATTAACAAAAAAAAAAAATTCTCAGTTTAGGCCGATATGTATTCTTCTACATATTTTTGGTAAAAAAAATCGCAATAAGCGTATATTGATTGGTTTGCGCAAAAGTTATAGCATCTACAAAAAAGGGGATAGATTTATGGCATTTTTATTATTATTATTATTTTTACTAGTAATGGCGGTGATCTACGATTTTTATTGGGACTGCAATATTGCAATGGACAAATTGGACACTTTTGACACATTTTTGGGACCATTGACAATTACACAGCGATCAGTGCTATAAAAATCCACTGATTACTGTATAAATGTCACTGGCAGGGAAGGGGTTAACACTAGGGGGCGATCAAGGGGTTAACTGTGTTCCCTACGTGTGTTATAACTGTGAGGAGGATGGGACTGACTAGGGGAGGAGAGATATCGGTATTCATACTTAGTATGAGCACACAATCTCCCTCCTCTTCCCTGAGAGAACGGGGATTTGTGTGTTTACACACTCAGATCCCGGTTCTTGCTCTGTCCGGACATTCGCATCAGCTCCAGGCAAATGCTGCGGGCGCATGCACGCACCTCTGGTGGCCTCCTACAGCGCGTTAAAGGGCCGACGTACAGCTATGGCGGCTCGTCCGGGGGAGCCATTCTGCCGCATTATAACTGCGGCGGCCAGTCGGGAACTGGTTAATAAACGTACACCTTGGTGTCAGGAAAAACTTGTCAGAAGTGATTCATGCTGATAGCAGAGGAATGAGGCAGAATACACTTAGTGCTCTTAATTGAGTATACACTAGAGAAGGATATGCTTTTATTCATATTTCATGTCAGAAGTTTACAACCACTTTGAGCTTTGACAATAAAACCTAGACGCTGATTGGTTACTATGCACAGCTGCACCAGATTCTATGTGCACCAGTTTTAGTAAATCTCCCCCATAGTGCCCACTGAAAATAGTGAATTTATAACAAGAGTAATGTGTATATTTGATAACCTCGCAACACATCCCTAAAGTTAAAGATTGTCAAAAAAATGTGCCTAGAGTACAGGTATATGTGACTTTTAAGGTGCTAATCCTTTTACCCTCAGAAAAAGAGCATTCTTTTTTTACCTTTTGCTAAGTCATAATAAAGATATGCTTTTATCATATTGGTATATTATGCTCTTTTTCTGAGGGTAAAAGGATTAGCACCTTATAAGTCCCATATAACCAAATTTTTTGACAAAAGTAGTGAATTTGTTTAAATTCCAGTGCTATCTTCACCAACAAACACATTTAAATGTGAGATTATGGAACTCTTGTGCTGAACTGTAGATCTACAAAGACACCGCCTCCTCTTCCAAAGGTGATCTAAAAGTCATCCTGTCATCCTGAAAAGCACCCCAAATGTCTCTGGCCGCAGATCGCAGCCCACACTCCCCTAACACTGGCGTTTCCAGAGTGTGGGCTGTGATCTGTGGCCATAGAAGTTTGGGGTGCTGGTGTGATGTGATTGGCTGTTTGCTTGAACACACAAGTTTACTTTTGGAATGGTGGGTGCAGAGTTGGAGGAGCAAAGTGGGCTTTAAGAAAAAAGCTCTATTAGTGTAGAGTAAAGAAGGAATTAGGAAGGCTGCCTAAAAGTATTACAAAAATCTGTTATGGTTGTACTTATTAATTTATGGTGTCACATAAATCTGGTGAGTGCATCACTTGGTGGGGAAATCCAGCATCACTTTTGGAAGACGTGGAAGTATTTTTGTAGATCTACAGTTCACTGTTTGGGAGAACAAGAGTTCCATAATCCCCATTTAAATTTATTTGCTAGGAAAGATAGCACTGGAATTTAACAAATTCACTACTTTTGTTGGGCACCATACATTTTTCTTTGGACGCTATGGGGAAGATTTACTAAAACTGGAGCATTCAGAATCTGGTGCAGCTGTGCATGGTAGCTTCTAATTTCAGGTTGTTCAATTAAGCTTTGACAATAAAACCTGGAAGATGCGAGGGAGGGCAGGAGGCGGAGCCTAGCGGAGCAGACATGCATTGTTAGAGCTCCACACCGCTGAGGAGAGAAGAGAAGGACAAAGCGGAGCCTGCAGGCTCAAAAGGTATCCATTTGAACCTTTTTGCCCCAGGGAACAAACTGTGAAAGTTTGGGCAGGAAATATGGTACTGGGAGGAAACCGTGGCAGAAATAAAAATCACCTCACAAAGAACTCACAGGCACTCACTGCAGCTGAAGCAGCTCCAGTCACCTCACAAGATACAGCATCAGGGCGCTCTCACAGACAGAAAATGTCACAGCAAGACTCTCCATTTGAGTCAGATACAGAACAAATCCTCTCAGAAACTTCTCCACAAGGCTCCTCAGCATCCCCAGTAATATTATTACAATTTGAAAAGATGCTTCATAAGGCTTTAAAACAAACCTCAGACCAAATAACAAAAAGCCTAACCAAAGAAATAAGAGAGCTGGGAAACCGCACCGCAGCCTTAGAAATAAAAATGGATGAAATTGAAATTACAACCCAAGAAAATATAACAGAATTGGAACAATTAAAAAAAGAGAATTTAATACTTCAAACTAAGCTCGAAGATTACGAAAATAGAGCCAGACGTTCAAACTTGCGCATAAGGGGAATACCTGAAACTGTGACAGACCTGCAATCTACTATTATTGCTCTATTACAAGAACTAAAGCCAGATATCCCTATTGAACGTTTAGAACTGGACAGAGTACACAGAGCCCTCACAGCCAAAAAGAAAGATGGACCCCCACGTGATATAATCACAAAATTTCATTATTACAGAACGAAAGAACAAATACTAATTGCTGCAAGAGAAAAAAAGGAACTTAATTTTCAAGGACACAACTTACTATTACTAAAAGACGATCCATGAAACCCCAACTAATGGAACTGCAACGCCACAACATTATGTATCAATGGGGCTTCCCCTTTTCAGTCAGATTTAACTACCAAGGTACAATTTACAGAAGCAGATCAGCAAATGAACTACAACAAACCCTTTTAAAATTAAATCTGACAGAACCCACAAGCAGCAACACTCCCACATGCAGAAGAATGGCGTCATCTTCACCTTCAGGCAGCACCCAGAAAATTTCAGAACAAAATGGGAATCATCATTCTCACAAAAGAGGCCGTTATGCCACATCATCCATGGACCAAGAAGATTCAATGGACTGACATCCTAATTCCTGATATATCTTCATTTATTATACTAAGAAATGGTTCTCTATAAAAAACCTATATTTATAACTGAATGTAACTGCATTCTGATAGTCACACACTGTGTGGGATCATGTTACATTCCAGTTATATTTCTTATTACTTCTGATTCATATAGCCTTAGAATATATAAGTGAAATAAGGAAATTCTTGTTCAGTTATATATTATCAGGTAATAACAATAGATTTATTACTTTTTAGGACAAATATGTTCAATAATCCAGAAGTAATGGAAGCTTTTTCTTTCTTTTCTTAAAACAAATATATTATTACCTAACTAGTTCCTAGAATTATGTTTTTGTTTATTCTAATCTGAAGCAATACAACCTCAATTTTATGAGTTAACATATCTAAACAGTTACATATGAATAAAATATGTAATTGTTTACTCTAAAAGGGTTAAAATCCCAAAATAATTCAAACTATCTTCATCAATACCAAAGTTATTAACAGTACCTTTCTAACTGAATTATTTAGCCTAGGGCAAGACTAACCATATACAACCACCCTGGAATAAATAATTTCAACAAAAACTATATTCTGCACTCCAATTAATGAAACATCATTTTGATGTCTTTTGACATAGCACTTCTCTCCTGTAAGCAGAAGATCCGTGTACCCCCATTAGCCCTCCTCATTCTCCCAACCATATTATGTGGGAGTGTGACAAAGGCACTTATTCCCCTGAGAGAGATATTTATTCTCTTTCACGGGTAAATTGTGATTACTTGCAAAAAATAATTTATACAATGTATCATCTAATCTCATATGTTTTTTGTTTACTCTTTACTCCAGAATTCACTGGTTTCTTTTCTATCTATTCATCTCTTCAGTCCACACAGGTTGATCTGCGCAGTCAGCTCTGCATAACAAAAAGTAAGTCAAAACTATTTGATCTATTGCCATGGCACCACTGAATATACTTTCCCTGAATGTTCAGGGAATAAATGTCCCTCAAAAAAGGACCAAAGCCTTCCGTACTTTCCATAACAAGAAGGCTCACATAGTATGCCTCCAAGAAACACACTTCACCAAAGATTCTACTCCAAAATATATTTCTCCTTTTTATCAACAAATTTACACGGCTTCTGCCTGTACCAAGCAAAGGGGAACTCTAATTGCATTTCACCGATCCACACCATTCACCTTATCATCAGAAATTAAAGACCCAGAAGGTAGATACCTGATACTCATGGGTTATATAATGGATACAGCAATCACGGTGATTTCCTACTACGCTCCTAACAAACAACCTACACCATTCCTCTCACATATATTACAAGTGATTAATACACACAAATTAGGAACAGTGATAATGTGTGGGGATTCGAACCAGGTCCTCCTCCCATTTCTAGATAAATCACCTTTTACACCATCCAAAATAACCTCTAGATTACCTTTTTCTCAACTTCTTTCCAAATACAATCTGGTAGATTCATGGAGAGAAAGTAACCCAATGAAAAAGAAATTCACTTATTTCTCGCACCCTCATCAAACCTTCACCAGAATAGATCATATTTTTCTAACAATAGGAATGATACCAGAAATTATTGCATCAGATATAATTCCGATTCCGTGGTCTGACCATAATGCAGTATACACTACTATAGCCTCAGCCATACCAAAAGCGCATGACCCAACGTGGTACTTACCGGACATAATGCTTAAACACCCACTACATCAGATGGCCATTGAACAAGCTTTAAAGGAATACATATCAATTAATAATACAACAGACATCTCCCCAATAACACTGTGGGAAGCTCATAAGCCTGTCTCGCGTGGTACAATACAAAGACAAATGGCACTATTTAAACGGGAACGCAAAAATCTAGCAAAAAAACTAGAACTCAATTTTAATGCAGCCTACATATCATTTCAAGATAATCCATCTCAGAGTACAAAATCTCATCTGGAAAAATCTAGATTGGAATACGATCTATTTCTCACTGAGTCAGTTGATAAATCCCTTAAACGCTCCAAACACAATTTCTACATGAATACAAACAAACCAGGTACATATTTGGCTCGGGCATTAAATTCAACTAACAAATCTTTCAAACCAATACGTTTGAAATTATCAAAAAATGTTTACACTTGTAATCCAGTTAAAATAGTCCATAAATTTCATTCACATCTCGCAACTTTATACAAGACAAACAATGAATTTAATCCTACAGAAGCTGAATCCTTCTTCTCAAAAATAACCTTACCTGAGTTATCTCAGAATCAAAAAAGCAGTTTGGATGAGCCTATAACTATAGATGAAGTTGCTAACGCCATAAAAGACCTAAAACTTAACAAAAGACCAGGCCCAGACGGCTACTCGGCTTTATACTATAAAACATTCTCAGAAATACTCTCTCCCATTCTCACTGAAACTTTTAACAAACTTCTAGATGGACATTCTTTTCGGCAAGAAACACTAATGGCAATTGTTTGTATGATCCCAAAACCCCTTTCTGATGATACTTCCTGTGTGAATTATCGGCCTATCTCTCTGTTAAACCTTGATATTAAATTATTAGCAAAAATAATAGCAAAACGCCTCAATAGCATTATAGGAAAATTAATACATAGAGATCAAGTAGGCTTCATGCCAAATAGACAGGCAGCCGATAATATACGCAGGGCAGTGTTATTGGCACATATTGCTAAAAAACGGAAAATCCCTTTATGTTTTCTATCTCTCGATATTAAGAGGGCATTTGACACAGTATCCTGGCAATATATGCAATATTCATTACAAAAATGGGGTTTTGGACCCCACTTTTTAACATGGATCAAGGCATTATATAATAAACCCAAAGCCTATATAAAATATGCTGGATACAAATCTGAAGCCTTTAATATCGAAAGAGGTACCCGACAGGGTTGCCCATTATCTCCCTTATTATTTGCCCTTATACTCGAACCCATGGCCCAATACATCAGAACAAACCAAACTATAACTGGCATTGAAGTAGGAGGTATTACACACAAATTATGTATATTTGCAGACGATATATTACTTTTTCTATCATCACCACAGGTCTCTGGTCCTAACTTAATACCAGCTCTTGATGGATTTGCAGCCCTATCCGGCCTTATGATTAATCCTAAGAAATGCCTAGTGCTTAATATTTCACTCACAAACATGGAATTGATCCCGGCTAGGGCTGCACTCCCATTCACATGGGCAGAAAAATCAATCCCATATCTTGGAATTCATTTAACAGCATCTCATTCTGACTTATTCTCAACCAATTATCCTCCTGTATTAAGACAGATCACAAATCTAATAAAACAATGGTCACAACTTCCTTTATCCTGGATAGGGAAGATTAATGCAATCAAAATGACTATTCTACCCAAATTGCTTTATCTATTCAGAGTCCTCCCTATTCCAATTCCTTCCTATTTTTTGAGAATAGTACAAAAAAGAGCAACTTCGTTTATATGGGGCTCTTCTAAACCACGTATACCTATACACACACTACATCTTTCCAAAAATAAAGGAGGCCTGGGATACCCTAATTTTACTAACTACTACAGAGCAGCACATTTGGCCAGTCTGTCCAAATACCATGCAAAACAGGAAATCCCATTATGGGTATTTATAGAGGCTTCAGAAAATGACCCTCTATTAATATCAAATTTATTATGGCTTGATCCTAAAGACCGCTTTAAAATTCATAATCCCATAACTAAACACTTCTTATCTCTCTGGGATAAACTAAAAACCAAATATCAGTTACAATCTCCACACAATCCTCTCCTTTCTTTTATCAGAAATCCGGCCTTTTATCCGGCATGGATCTACCCAAATTCTTTTAAAGCTTGGACAACATCAGGCATTCAGACACTAAATGACTTCATAGCATCTAAATCATTCCTTTCATTCCCATCGCTTAGAGAAAAATATGATCTACCAAACTCTGAGATATTTAGATATCTCCAAATCAAAAATTTCTATACACCATTCCTAAAGGGGGATACACCATTATCCCAATTATCCATTTTTGAATCAATCTGTACAAAAGATCCATTTGCTAAAGGTACAATTTCATCACTTTATAATCAATTATATGGAGTAGCAAATCTTAATAGACCCTCTTACGTTCAGAGGTAGGAGGAGGACCTGGGACGAACTTTAGAAGACACGGACTGGTCTAACATATGGCTCACATCTAAGTCATCTTCACCCAACATCTTAGCACTGGAGACAAATTATAAAGTCCTAACTCGCTGGTACCTTGTACCCGCTAGAGTGGCAAAATATTCACCTAATACCTCAACTCTTTGTTTTCGAGGATGCCCAGAAATAGGCACATATTTACACATATGGTGGACGTGCCCAGTAATCCAAACCTTCTGGAAGGAAGTCTTCGTGATTGCATCTAAAATATTTAAAAAAATAATACAACCAGATCCATATTTAACTTTACTTAATCTAAAACCGGAATGGTTAACACTCTCTCAATTCAAACTTATGATCCAACTAATAACGGCTGCAAAACAAACAGTGGCCAAGGCATGGAAATCTCCTACATTGGTACTAGCAGAAACAATTCACAGAATGAATAATACAATGTCCCATGCTAAGATGGTAGCCATCGATCAAAATCAAATTCCAAAATTTGAAAAACTTTGGCATCCTTGGATAAAACAACAGTTCCTGTCAAACTTCAATGACTCTGTCCTGTTGCCATGGTAACAGATTAAATGACTTACAGAGACACCCATTATAAGGCTTCAAAGAGAACTAAAAAGAATAATAAACTGACGAGCAGGACAACCTTGTGGACCATACCTCTACCTTTCAACCATTTTTCTTCTTTCTCTTTCCTTTTCTCCACCTTACGATTAAAGCTCATTATCAGAATTTATTTGACCTATATACACTCTACTTGTAAACAATATGTATAGTAGGTATAAATCATTTAAATACCTACAAAAGTAACTAAGGAAATCATATATATCTTTAATTTAGGTTTACGTGAACCCAATGTTTAATATTTGAAATTTCATGATATTTACCTATATAAACCCTACTGTAAAACAATGAGCTTACTTTATAGATCCTTGTAAACTTACTTTATGTATCTTTATAACATTGTATACTCAATAAACTTCTTTTGACAAGGAAAACCTGGAAGATGCTAGTTTCTTTGCAGAGTTGCACCAGATTTTCCATGCTCCAGTTTTAGTAACCCCCCCCCCCCCCATATGTCTGTTTATGGATATGTTTAGAAAAGATGCTTTGTTTTTTAAAAAGTTTCATTTTGGAAAAGTTTAATAATTTACTAAAGTTCATCACAGGGATAATGATCACAAAATTGATGAAAAAGACGTGTTGGTAGGTTAATTGGATCCTGTCTAAATTGGCCCTTGTATGTGTTTGTATGAATGTGAGTTAGGGACCTTAGATTGTAAGCTCCTTGAAGGCAGAGACTGAAGTGATTGTACAATATATACAGTAAGTGAAGTGCTGCGTAAATGCACGGTGGTGTATAAGTACCTGTAATAAATAAATATGTATATATATTTTTTTCTTTCCTTATTTAGTAACTGTGTTTATTGAGGGTGGGGGAATTTTTTTTTTTCATTAGGTACATTTTGTATCTGTGGATTATTATTATTATTTTGAGTATTTGAACACTATTTGTGCACAATTATGCTCGATTTTTCGATTTCTTTTCTGTTTTTTTTTTGTGTGAAAAAAACGGAAAATAATGGGCCAATGAGAGGCTGTTGTTTGAAATAAGAACAGGTCCAGGATAGATACTAGGAAGTCCCATAACTCTCAGGAGCCATTGAAAACCCATTACATCCTTAATGCCATTCCTAAAGCTGTAAATGTTGACTAAATGCTTTGCCTTTTCTATCACTCCAATGCATTTTGTCAAAATTGTGAAATTTCACTGAAATCTGCCAGTTTTTGTTGAAGTTTAAGGGAAACGAAGACTCTCAATTCTACTGAGCAATCTACAGATTTTAAATACAGAAGGCTGAGTTTAGCATTTTTAACATTTGTCTTATCCCCACTTCTTTGTAAACTAACATGATTCCATCCTCCATAGTTACTAGCATTCAGATCTGAATATCTCCTTCAGGGACAGGTAATTATAAGAATTAAATAGTTATAATAAACATAAATTAAAATGTAGTGCTACAGCTACTAACCCTCATTACTATTCATACATACGGTATATCAAGGCATGTTTTAACATAACCAACCAAGAGGTTATAAAACCTTACTCCCTGGGCCAATTAGTTTTACATTCAATGCAATCTCAGACCATTTCTTGTCTATACTCAAGCTAGGCTTCACCTAATCGTACCAAAGCAAACTGAAGAGATATTTAATCTCCCTGTGTATTTCATCAACATTCCTGTATCACTGCCACCACATTATACACCCCAAATAAACTCATAAGTGAATATACACCTAATACAAGTAACATCCAAATGTAACACTGTGGTAAATGTGGCACAAAATGTATTCATTCAATTTGTTACAAATAACTAAACAAAACTGCATGCATCACTCAGTGATCAAATAACAAGTGCAATAAAATTTTCCAGCTTAGTTCCAAAGAATAAGGAAATTACCAAGGGAAATCACTCCACTGTGTTCAATGATCTTTCAGCTTATTGCTTTATGCACCAATTTTCCAAAGTGCCACACAAGTGCTCATGTGTAACCACTCCCTGGCAGACAGACACATACCAGAATGATTTGCCTTTCTGATAACAGCATTTAACACTTTACAAGGGGAAGGAACAAGGGAACTTTCTCTCACAAAGGTAAAAAAAAATGGTAAGAAAACAAAGTATATAGCAGCAAAGGCTTCAGTGTAAAGCATTGCTAACCCACAGCCACTAAAACCGCAAACAGCCTCTCAGTATAGTGGTGTCTCACCCATCCAGTCCAATATCCAGTGTCACTTCCGGTTGCCGCCCAGCTACCAGGGGGTTGTACTGTATTGAGTATATATTCACTTATAAATTTAAACTGAAGGGATACTCTCTATGGAACATTTTACTACTTGAGAATTGACTGTAATATTTTTTCCGGCACAAGATGCTGGAACACAATAATAGATGATAGCTTGAGGTAAAGGAATTCATAATGCCGGAAATCAGCACTCTTCTAAGGGTATAGGAATTCTGGAACACCGATATAGGCCGTAACACGCAGGGTACACAGCGCTACGATGAGGTTAGAGGTTTTTTTTGCTATTCAGTACTATTCTATCTGAAACTCAGAAAACAGGAATTCCGAGAGGGGAAAATTGGGTACCGGTGAATAATTTTTTAAATGAAAGGGTAGAAACAGAAAACATTGATTTAAAAAAAATGACTCAAATTCCAGGTTAAATGCAATTTTGTATACTGTAAACCTAGGACACTGTATTATAGGCTTTTGAGGGAAATATTTTAAAATGTTCTGAATGTGAACAGGGTAATGTTTAGAACTCACCCCAAAGGAGTGGGTGGATTTTTACAGGCCCTTCTAGCCTTCAGCTACAGGTCACCCTAATGGGGACCTGGAGCTATCTGCAGCAACACCAGCTAGTCTGCAAAAAAACAAACTGACCCTGTCTAACAAGTCATATTAAAAACAGAGGTTTTAGTTGCACACACCTGCAAATATATGCAGGAGCTGCATGCCAAGGATCCTCTGTTTATTGCAATCCTAACTCTATATTTTTGAGAGTCTCCAAGTTGGAGCATATATAGCAGTGGGTAAATTAGGGCAGGTTTGCCTGCAGTGAGCACATTCCTCCTAAAAGGCAAAGAGACACATTGGACGTTCAGCAAGAGCACAATGTCAGTTGAAGGTATTCAATGTGTCCCCACACCAAATCTACCAAACAAGCTATTCAAGCTAATGGCAACCACACAGATTTATAACTAGCCTTTGCAGTAAGGCACACATGGAAGGGCAACACACATCACCAACAGACAAAGATTTCCGAGTACATTTACCAGCTGAGCTAAAAAAAAACCAAAAACCTCGTCTAACAATTCACATTACAAACAGAGGGTTTAGACGCACACATCTGCAAATATATGTGGAAACCACAGTGCCTACTTCAAGGCTCCCCTGTATACTGTGTTGCCCTTCCATGTGCACCTTACCGAAAAAGCTACTTATAAATTGGGTTGGTTTCCATCTTTTGTATTTACCCAGCAACACCAACCCACCAATAAAGACAGTCTAGTTTCAGGCTCTCTAGGGTTTAAAGATAGAAAACAAGTCCTGCTGCTCAAGGGGAGTCGGCAAGGCTGCAATCTAAACAAGAAAACTCGTAGGATGGGGTGCACGCCCTATCACTACTGCAGAAACATACTGAATGAAAGAAGAGGATGGCTGAACTCCCATAAACGATGCAATATGATTTATTCAGAAGATCAATAAAAGCAAACACAATGGTAATACAGGGAGGGGAAGGCAAGGTGACTCGTTTCACGCGACAATCGTGCTTTGTCAAAACCATGCAGCGTGCACCATACACATTTATATATCAGATATCACATGATTATGCATGTGTAATTAATCCGGTGATTGAACCCACACATTCTGATCTTTGTTCCCATTTAAGAAAACACACAAATTGATTCAAAGTCAACAGAAGGTTTGTTTCTTAAATGTAAATAAAATTGTAAGTGTAAAAAATGAAAAAATAAAAACAACAGCGGAAGCAAAAAAACAAAAAAACAAAACCATAAGAAGATATAGCACATGTTCCTATTTTAAGAACATACACAGCAATGAACATGGCAATTCTATCCCCTTAATGTTTCCATATTGTATATGATATATTAAATATATGATATATTAGAACAAAATATGATGGATCAATCATAGAAGTGGGTTAGGGTCCCACAAAAAAATTTAAACCCACTGGGATTCTAGTTTGTAAGGAAAAAATCCAGAATACCTCTCGCTTACTTGGTATTCTAAAATTATCCCCACCCCTCCTGTGGGTAGTAATTTTTTCTATGCCCTGTATCTGCAAAAGAGAGGTATCACCACCATAAGCCCCATTAAAATGTCTAGCAACATTAGTGTCGAGTTCCTCCCCAATGTCATAGACATGACCGTGTAAACAATCTTGGAATCTTCTAGCTGTGCGACCCACATATTGGATTGCGCATGCTTTACAATTTATGAAATAGATAATGTTTCTAGTGTTCGTAAAGGTTTTAATATTAAAGGTCCAGTAGAATGGAACTGGTCACTTTTTTATTAATCAGAGACAACATGGACAGTTACCTGCTCCACATTTAAATGTGCCTATGAAATCCAACCACGTGCCACTGCAGGTACAGGGGCTAAAATCACTGGGAGACAAGGAGTTAGCTAAGGAGGGAGCTTGCCGTGACACAGTCCTAAATCCTTTAGATAAGATTTTTGCATAGCATTCATTATCCTCCTGATCTTACTATATTCCTTGCTGTAGGGAGTGGAGAAAATAGGAATGTTAGCTAGATTTGGCTTACATTTTTTTCTTTTGTAATAATCTCTCTCTGGGTGTAATTTCTGCAATGTCTATAGCCCTATGGAATACATTGGACTTATAGCCACGGGCACAAATTCTATTGCACATCTCCTCTTTCACCTGTTGGAAATCTCCTTCTTCACTTCAGGGCTTGCTTAACTGAAACAGTTGACCTACTGGTATACCACGAGTCACATGACTCGGGTGTCCAGAATGTGTGCAAAGAAGGGTATTACCAGACAAAGGCTTCCTATAGAGGTTTGACACAATGCGACCATCCTTGCTCGACATCAAAGCAAAATATCCCAGGCATTCACAGCAAACTGATAATGGTCCTTATAAAAGTAGCATTCCATTGCCAGTGGACTGGTGGTTCTAATATGTCAATAGCAGCCTTCCAGTGATATATTTGTCCATCAAATTTATATAGCAGCAAAATTACAACTAGTTTGAATAGTTGAGCAGTATACTATTAAGAAGATGCTCCAGTCTGGCAGCTATCTTCTGTCTATAGGGCCCCTGACTAAGGCCAGGTTAGTATTCCTTAGAACTCATATGTACTTTAGGCCCAGATGGGCAGCTAGAGCAAAAACTCTACTACTTTTTCTGGCTTCCTTCCTCGTGCAAAGGCTTGGGAGGCAAGAACTGGCCCTCTGCATTAAAATTCTCATTAGAGAAAGTTTGGGAGGAAAGGCCTGTTCACAGCTACATCCTTTCCAGGCATAGACTGGAAGGGAAGACCTTTATGTTTCACAAAATACAATCAGCATACACCATTGTCAATAAAATGCAGTTCTGCCTTCGATACATACACTGCTTTAACTCATCTCCCCCAAACACCATATAACACCACAGGCACCTTGCCATGGCCTGCATTTTTTAAATAGGAGCATTTGCGGAGTATCCTTGAGAATAATAGCAGAGAGCCGATAGCAATATATTTATAAATATGTTATAAATATCCCCCTTTGCCTTGTCTGATTTTCCTGAAGTTTAACTAATATGTGTGATATTCTGTGAGTACTTTTTTTACTACAGATTTATGCATTTGCACTATTGTAATGTTTGTCTATATTGTAAAATAATATGTAAATATTTGTAGATTCAATGATTAAATTCTACCAAGCAGCACTACATAAACAGTGACCAAAATATACAACCCATTGACAACCAATTATTATATTACAATTATTAATCAATAATGTAGCATACATAAACATGAAATAATTAATCCAGAAGAAAAGTACTTAAGTGCAAACAAACCCCAAACAAATATATAAGAACAAAAGTGCACTGTATAGTTCATTTATTAATGTTCAGTCCCCAGTGCTGTTTCTTCAATAAAAGTTATATGAGTGCTCAAATCTGTGCTTGATGATCCCACTCTCAAGTGAGAGTCACTCACCAAAAATATTTGCCTCTCTTACGACAGATCAGCAAACCCAGCACGGTTAAACAGTCCTTATAGGGACGATCTTGTAGCTTTTCATCCCCTGACTGGGCAGGGATCATTCCATTGAGGGTCTACTGTAAATCTGGATCTAGCCCTGAAGAATTCCTCGTCCGGGTGCTGGATGACCCATTATGTGACCCCTGATGTGGGTGAGGACACGAAGGATTGCCTTTCTGGAGTCACAGGAGATCTGTGAATGGGCTGCCTGGAGCCATTGGAGCTAATGTTTGAGTTTCTAACATTGGAGTTATCTGATTAAGCACCCATTGATCTCCCTGAATAAGGGCCCTTTCACACAGACGTGTCCGTGTACAAGCTCCGCTTTGCTGAGCAGGCAGGTGACAGATCGTCCTCTGCACACTCTCCCCACACCTCTATGGGGGATCGGATGAAGATGGACCGTGGAGTCCGTTCTCATTTGATCCGATCCGCAGACGGATGGAATAGTAGGGTTTTCCTGTCAAACTTTAGCGGATCGGAGCGGGTCAGATGTTAGCAGACATGTCACCGCTGACATCCGTCGCTCCATAGACCTGTATGGAGCATCCATTCAGGTCCGCGTAAAAAACTGACAGGGGGACCTAAACGGTCCACCCGTGTGAAAGGGGCCTAAGGGTGATCATTGGCTGATCTGGTGGGCCTCCTGTGTGAATATCTCCTGGGTGTCACAACCACTATCTTTGCATTTCTCCTTTTTATACTTGGCAGAGGACTTTTATGAGACATATTTATTTATGTTATACACTGTCACACTGGTGTTTATAATTCATCTATGGATGCAATTCACCTGTATGATTTAAATGTTATATATGTTATGTAGTGTTATGTAGCACCACCCCACAAGGGAGCTGCTTGAGTATGTTTGGTTCTGTACTGTACCTAGTAAACAGTTTTAATGCAAGCATAGTAGTAAATAGACTCAACTGTGTTAAACCAGGAAGTATATTTACTGTAGACTCTTTACCGTATAGCAAACAGTAATAGTGTGACCCAGTAAGGCAAAAATAACAAAACTGTGATTTATAACAGTATAGCACAAAGCTATGTGAGAAATTCAAATAGCACAATCAAAGCAACTTAAATGGATCTAATGTAGCCTATGTGCTCAGGCATAAAGTGAAACAGGACTGGCTGTTGACGGTCTGTCTATTTCTCTAAAATCCTGAAGTGACAGACCCAGGCTGTAAACACGTGATGCAACAGGCAAAAATATGAATTATCAACTTTAGGCTCAAAGTTAGATTTCCTCCTTAGTGAGCATAACTATAATCATAGAGTTACTGTTAAATGAAGAGGAAACAGGAAAGTTATCACAATGGAAATGTCCGGTATCTTCAGCTAGCTCTGCATTGGTGCACTTGCTGTCCTGTTTGGCAGGATGAGCAAAGTGAATTTAAAGTTATCCTGGCAGACAAGAGTGATGTTAAATGAACATATAAATGCACACCACCATATGCCTTGAGCATTTATAAAATGTACAGACTTACTTGATCTTATAATTGCATAAAGATCTTGTGAGCCACAAATGGATAGATGCCTATAAAGTGAATACAAATACTTCAATCAGCTGCACACACTATCCACGTTTCATATCGTGTATGTGATAAAATTAAAATAAATAATTGTGCATGCGCTAGGTAAAAATAACGTGATAAAAGTATAGATAACACCTAAAATAATATTGTAGCGAAAAATCTATAAATCACGTTAAAAATAAAACTAATAATATTCCGTGCCATTAATCAGTGCCATTCATTAATGAAAACCAGTGAATATATATATATATATTTATATATATATATATATATATATATAAAATTATATATAAATTATCTATAAATCACGTTAAAAGTATTCAATAATAATCAGTGCTATTCATTTATGAAAAACAGTGAATAAATATATATAAATATAACATGCAACATGCAAAACGTGAAAAAATCCAGGTGATGATGAAATTTTTTTTTTTTTTTTTTAAAGTCCGAAAATTCAATAAAATTAATCCAAAAAAATGATGTATAAAGTGCAGGCATTAGTGTCCAAATAAATTATATATAGGCATTCCTCAAGTTCTTCCTATATGGTGTGCAAAATACGGCATGCTTTGGTGCCCTCCAGTGACCCCCAATAGCTCATGCGCTCACCTCTGAGCGTGTGACACAGTGATTAAACAGTGTCTATACACGCAGTAGAGCCACTCCTGGGCTCATATGGGATCTGTTGGGAATGATCTGCACCTCTCTCAGATAATCATCAATGGTAACATATGTGGGAAAGAAAGAAACTCCATAGTGTAATACCATCAAAAATGTATTGAAATTAAAACCACTTCCCTCTAGGAGGGTACTCACAAGGTATAGGTGCGTCAGTGCACCATCCTATCCATAGCATAATACACAGGGATACAGGAACAAACGTCTGGCGTGCGGTGTGGTATATAATCCTCTGCTTGTCTGTGTGGCTCTGTCCTGCCCCTCCCCTACGCGTCTTCGGCACAGGGATAGCGTGCCTTCATCTGGGGGATTATATACCACACCGCACGCCAGACGTTTGTTCCTGTAAAATTTTTTCATCATCACCTGGATTTTTTCACATTTTGCATGTTGCATGTTATATTTATATATATTTATTCACTGTTTTTCATAAATGAATAGCACTGATTATTATTGAATACTTTTAACGTGATTTATAGATAATTTATATATAATTTTATATATATATATATATATATTCACTGGTTTTCATTAATGAATGTCACTTGATCTTATGTTCCTAATAATGCACATTTATATCCATCAAACACGTCTAGAATAATTATTTATTCCTTTGAATTTCAGCACATAATCTATACTGCTTTATGTAATTGTCATGTTATGTAGTTTATATAAAGCACACAGTATTCTTTAAAACTAAAAGATTTGGGGCATTTTGTCATACTCTTGTCATATAATTCTGACATTAACATCTTCACTGAAAAAAATGTCAAGATAATCTACATTTAATTTTCAATCCCACATACTATTTCGACAATTTCTGAGTCATAGAGGTATGTCAGACAGAAAGTGCTGCAGAAAGTGTTGCTAAAAGTTCAATTCAAAAACACATTTCTTTATCGTACATCACGGGACACAGAGCACCATAGTAATGACTATCTGGGTTTATATGCTACCTTTAGGTGATTGGACACTGGCAACCAATAGTAAGAAGGTTCCTCCCATATAACCCCTCCCATACAGGAAGTACCTTAGTTGTTTGTCAGTGTATTGAAGGTGATGGTCACGGCTGTGAAAGCTCTTTCTTTAGATAATGTCCCAGTGAGGATGTTATAATCGGATCCATTCGGATGGCATATCATGCTAAAGTGGATGGTACCCGAGCCCTGGTTCAAGAACAGTGTCTTGCCTGTATTGTTTCCTTATGGAGCTGGACCCTTGTGATATGGTATTCCTGGTCTTTTATTTGCCCAAGGAAACCTAAGGGGGGCTTTACAGGTCCAGGGGTGTGGACCCTAAACAAAAGGGAACCCGGTCCCTGAAGGTCCTCAGTGGCGTTACCCGCGGTGATGGGGGAAGATTGGGTCTATCTCAGGCCCTGCTGCGAGGATCGGTGAGTGCTTCCTTTGGAGGCCCCATTTTTATTACATTATTTCCAAAGTAATATTATGCAGATTGTCATGCCAGATTGTAGTGTCTGTTTGTGTCCACTGTGATGGTTCAGAGAGCGGTTGCACTCAGACAAATGTTCCCACTGGGGACCGCACGGACGGGTCGCGGGTGCGTGCATGCGGGTAGCGCGCACGTGCAGATGGTGCGTGCGTGTGTAGCCCGCTCCCTCCTGTGCGTGCTCTAGCGTGCGCATTGGCAGCATCGCGACCGTGTGTTTTCCGCGGGCGTGCGTATGTGCAGTGAGTCCCGGGCATGCGTGCGTACGTCACGTGACAGCACATGCACATATAGGGAAGTCAGGCGCCTGCGTGTGTCAGTGGTGTTCTTTTCAGGAGCCGGTTGCAGTGGGACACAAAGCTGGGCACGTGAGTCGGGCATTTGCAAACTCTGTAAGGAGGCTTTAGTATTGGCTTTGATCCAGCCATATAGCACAGTGATTTTTCCTCAAAAACCTATAAGCGATGTCTTTCAGAAAACGAGGTATAGGAAACAGGGCTAATCCAGGGGTTAAAGAGTTCAAAAACAGGAGATCAACCTCAGGCTACTGCAGCACCTGTCTCCCCGGAAAAACCTGCGGCATTTGGCCTGGCTGAGCCATTGCAGTTGTCAGGCGTTGTGGGCCACCACCAATATCCCTGCTTCGGCTTATGTTACTAAGGATGACTTAGCGTCAGCTCTCGCTGGTCTTGAAGGCAAAATAGCGGGTATGATTGCCTCAGTAACACAGGGAGGGAAGAAACAACATAGATCTCCCTCTCCTGAGCCTGGTCCCAGTGCTGAGTCACTTGAGCACCAGGACTCCCTTAGCCAATTGGGTCCTTGTGATTTGGATCCTGAATGGGCAGAGGATTTTGAGGAGGTGGCCATAGGGGATAAAGATGCTGAAGCAGAGGAGTCCTCAGCAGGGGACTCAGGTTCCAAGGAACCATTGTGAGCTTCGCAATCCCAAAAGCTGTTTATCCAGTCTTTAACAGAAATGGTGAGAGCAGGTTTCAAGTTGACCCCTGTACAAGGGTCAGAACTTTCCTGTTCTACATTGGGATCCTTGCGACCTCAGCAAGGTTCTCAGGCGTTTCCTGTGCATCCATTATTGGAGCAGTTGATTTACGCTGATTGGGAACATCTGGACAGAATATACTTACCTCCTAAAAGGTTTTCTTTTTTGATACGCCTTTGGTGGATGCTGCTATTTCTTCAGTAAATAAAAGCTTAACCTGTCCAGTGGATAATGCCCAAGGATTTAAACATCCAGCGGATAAAAAGCTGGAATCCTTGCTAAGGACCTCCTTTGCGGTGGCCGGATCAGCAGTACAACCAGCTGTTGCAGCTACTGGGATCTGTCAATCCCTGAAGGACCGTTTTAAAAGACTGATCAGGAACCTACCTGTTCAGGAGGAATATTCTGATGAATTAACAGAACTTCCTCGTGCTTTATGTTTTTTGCGGTAGACGCATTAAAAGACCCAATCCAGCAGATGTCTTGCTTTGCGCTACTCTCAATACATATGCGCGGAGTTTTGTGGCTAAAGAACTGGTCAGCCGAGATGCCATGTAAGAGGCTACTCGCAGCTTTTCCCTTTCATGGGGAACGTTTGTTTAGAGAAGATCTGGATAAGTATATCCAAAAAATCTCAGGCGGGAAGAGCTCCTTGCTTCCTGTGAAAAGAAGGAATAGGCAGTCTTCCTTTAAAATTCCGAATGCTCCTGAGCCAGGCGCATCTTCTCCTAAGAAGTATCGATGGCCTCAACCACCTGCCTTGAAAAGACCTCAAGGTCAGAAAAGAACTTGGACTCAGAAGCCGAATAAGGCCAATGCCAAGTCCTCCTTGTGAAGGGGAGCCCCCACTATTACAAGTGGGGGGCAGAGTGCGGCGGTTCGCAGATGCTTGGGGAGGGTTGGTGCAGGACAAGTGGGTTATCTCCACTATAGTGGTAGTGTAATTTTTCACATTACTACCACAGGCGCGAGAGTATTGTTTATTTATTTATCTCCACTATAACCCAAGGCTACAACATAGAGTTCCGAGGTTTTCCCCCAAATCGTTTCTGAGATCAGGAGTTCCTTCGGATCTAGAGAAAAAGAAGAGCCTATTCCTAGCCTTAGAACAGCTAAAAAGGCAGGGGGTGATTATCAAGGTTCCGCACAAAGAAAAGTTCAAGGGGTTTTATTCAAACCTATTCACAGTGCCGAAGCCAAATGGGGAAGTAAGGCCCATTCTGGACCTCAAATCCCTCAATTCCTTTCTAAAAGTATGAACCTTCCGGATAGAATCGGTTCGTTCAGTAATGGCATCTCTAAGAAAAGGGGACTTTTTAGCATCCATAGACATCAAGGATGCATACCTGCATGTACCGATTTTCGGCCAACATCAAAGGTTTCTACATTTCGCAATAGAGGGGTGTTATTTCCAATTTGTAGCACTACCGTTCGGTCTGGCTACCGCCCCTCGAGTCTTCACAAAAGTGTTGGCTCCGGTATTGGCTTCTCTAAGGTCCCAGAAGATATCGGTGATAGGATATCTGGATGACCTTCTGTTGAAGGACCAGTCCTATTCCACCCTGTTAGAGAACGTTTCAACTACAGTTCATGTTCTGAGATGCCTAGGTTGGATAAATTGGCTCTTCATCCAGTTCAAATCTTGACATATCTAGGCTTGATCCTGGATAGGACCCAGGAAAGGGTGTTTTTACCCCCCTTAAAGGGCAACTCAATAGTAGAGCTGGTCAGGAAAGTCAAAAGGGTAGAAAGACCCTCAATTCGATTGTGTGTGAGACTGCTGGGTGTCATCCTTCAGCGCAGTTCCTTATGCGCAGTTTTACTCCAGGTTGTTCCAGAGAACGATCCTGGAGGCTTGGGACAAGTCTGTCCTAGCCTTGGATCATCCAATGTCTCTATCCCCAAAGATAAAACAAGACCTCTCTTGGTCTTGTTTAAAAAATGGGAAGTCCTTTCCACCAGTAACTTGGAAGGTGGTGACTTCAGACGCCAGTCGTCTCGGCTGGGGAGCAGTATTGGGAGAGGCCTCTGTACAGGGAAAATGGTCCCAGGTAGAAAAAACCTTGCCGATCAATTTGTTGGAAATTCGAGCAGCTCGCTCGGCCCTCATACTCTGGATGGCCAGGCTGCAGGGGTCTCCGGTCAGAGTCCAGTCCGACAATTCCACAGTGGTGGCATACATCAACCACAAAGGGGGTACCCGGAGCCCAAAAAGAAATAAATTATATTCTGACTTGGGCAGAGAGACACATGCCATCTCTGTCGGCAGTCTATATTCTGGGGGTGGACAATTGGCAGGCAGACTACCTGAGTCGTCAGCAGTTGTTACCAGGGGAATGGTCCCTTAACCTCGAAGTTTTTCATCAAATATGCCAGCGGTGGCGGATGCCAGAGGTGGATCTCCTGGCATCCAGGTTCAATGCCAAGGTGGACAGCTTTGTGTCCAGAACCAGGGATCAACTTGCCGGGGGGGACGGATGCATTGGTGGTTCCCTGGGATCGGTATTCTCTCATTTACGCCTTTCCTCCGATTCAGATGCTGCCGCACCTGTTACACAGGATACAGGTGGAGCAGAAAACGGTAATTCTGGTGGCCCCACGATGGCCAAGGAGGTCTTGGTACTCACAGATTGTGAGGTTGGCGGTAGGGGACCCATTGTATCTTCCATTCCGCCCAGACCTTCTGTCCCAAGGTCCCATATACCATCCTTCTTTACGGTCGCTGAATTTGATGGCAAAGTACTGAGAGACCGTGGTATCAGTGGTTCTGTTCTGGCTACTTTGATAAATGCTAGAAAGCCAGTGTCTAGAAAAATTTACCATAGAGTCTGGAAGTCATACACCTCATGGTGTGAGAAGAGAAGATGGCACCCTCGCAAGTATACAATTGGGAGGGTTCTTGCCTTTCTGAAAGCAGGAATTGACTTAAACTTATCCTTAGGAACCATTAAGGGACAAATTTCGTCCTTATCATTTTTTTTTCCAGAGGCCAATTGCGTCTCATTCTTTAGTACGAACTTCAAGGAAGTACAACATTTATGGCCACCAATTAAACCGCCCTTGTGCCCATGGGACTTGAACTTAGTGCTTTCAGCTCTACAGAGTCAACCCTTTGAGCCTATCAAGTGTATTCCTTTGATCCTACTGACTAGGAAATTAGTCTTTTTGGTGGCTATAACCTCAGCAAGAAGGGTCTCTGAGTTGGCCACCCTTTTTCGTGAGAAACCCTTTCTGTTTATCCATCAGGACAAGGTGGTAATGCGGCCTCGTCCGGATTTTTTACCCAAGGTGGTTTCCAGTTTTCACTTGAATCAGGATATCGTTTTTACCTTCCTTCTTTCCTAACCCTAAGTCTAAGGAGGAAAGATTGCTCCATTCACTGGATGTGGTGGGAGCTATCAAGGTTTATTTGGATATGTCAGCCCCTTTTCGTAAGTCTGACTCTTTTTTTGTTCTGCCTGAGGGTCCTAAGAAAGGACAGGCAGCAGCTAGTTCTACAATCTCTAGGTGGATTCGTCAGGTCATTATCCAGGCCTATGAGTTGAAACACAAGGTTCCACCTCGATATCTCAAGGCTCACTCTAGCAGAGGAGTTGGTACATCATAGGCAGTGCGCCAACAAGTGTCGATGGCTCAGGTTTGCAAAGCGGCCGCTTGGTCTTCGGTTCATACATTCACCAGGTTTTACCGACTGGATGTTAGTTCTCAAAGGGAGACTGTTTTTGGCCAGAGCTTGCTGCAAGCAGCTTTGTAATTTGGAGCCTAAAATAAGGGGGATTTAGGTAGGTTCCTTCCCCTCAAAGGCATTGCTTTAGGACATACCAGATAGTCATTACTATGGTGCTCTGTGTCCCGTGATGTACAATAAAGAAAAATGGATTTTTAAAACAGCTTACCTGTAAAATCCTTTTCTTGGAGTACATCACGGGACACAGAGGTCCCTCCCCTCTTTTTCTGGGATCTTCATTGCTTGCTAAAAAACTAAGGTACTTCCTGTATGGGAGGGGTTATATGGGAGGAACCTTCTTACTATTGGTTGCCAGTGTCCAATCACCTAAAGGTAGCATATAAACCCAGATAGTCATTACTATGGTGCTCTGTGTCCCGTGATGTACTCCAAGAAAAGGATTTTACAGGTAAGCTGTTTTAAAAATCCATTTTTTATAGCATTAACCAAGGTCAGGAGAACTGCCCAGGAATTTTAATAAGCTCTTTTTTTAACATTAAAGCAATATAGATATGTTGTAAAGTGCTCAGCTTGTGTTTAACATCTCCATATACTTGTACATGAACAGTCATATTCTAATCCTAAATGGTTACAAATTTAGCACTGTTACCTTCCACTTCTAAGTTTTTGAGATTTAAGGAATGTTCTCTGACATATGACAGTGTTCAAATACATTAAATGTGAAAGCTACACCAATTTGACATGTTCCTCCTCTGAAGTGTGATCCATAACTCCAGTCTAAGAGAGCACTTGGGACAAAAACATTTAGAATAGGTATGCCCGGAAATAGCCCATTCCTTCTAAAGGGTGAAGCCAGCTACACCAGAAGCTAAGCAGAATAGGAGCTGAAAACATCCGGCGTGTATCTGCACTTAATCCAGCAAGCAAAACAAACATGGAAAATGCTCTGATCAGTTAATACTATATTTTTAAAGTAAGTTGCACACGGACAGGGCACTTCACAGAACATTACTATACAAAATGTTGCTTACTCCTGACTGGCTGGTAAGAGTGCTGGAAAAACATTTTAAATTTGTATTGTTTTGTGATTTTCCCTGTCCATATACACCTTATGCTAAATAAAAATTGTTATAAAATGACCAGGGTGGTTTTCGTTTCTGTTTTGCTTCCATTTAAGCTAAGCTTTGCAGGAAATTATGTCCTGGTATATTTTATTTTAAAGATACCAATTGTTTTGAGGCACATTTTTAAAGTGGAAGTAAAGTATGCTGTATTTTTTTTTCTTTTAAGGTCCCCAGGTGGGTTATGCCATAATGTATTAGTATGCACAGCAAAATAGTACATTATGGCAGCCTTACTTGGTCTCAACAGCACAGCGTTGAGACCAATCCGGCGGGCCCCGGCGCTTCGATCTTCGTCTGATCTTCCTTCAGGGTCTTGTGCCTTCGGCCACTTGATAGGCCAGGCCACGATGACGCCACTCCCACGCATGTGCATGGGAGTCACATCACCGTGGCACGGATCGGGGACCGATCAGAGCCTTAAATGTTCGCTAAACTGTGCATTTGCAGCTCAGTGAACATGACAGCTGACAGGCAGAAGGATGCATTTATGGCAGAAGAGACCAATACTGTCTTTTCTGTTATAAATACCCTGCCTGTCAGCCATTTCAATAAAAAACAAGTTTACTTCCTCTTTAATAATAAGTCTCTCTGCATAGTGTACAATATGAAGCACTGATTCAGTTTATATCAAACTTAAAGTATACTTACACTTTTGCAGCCAAATTGGGATAACACTTACTTTATATTTGTTATGTGTCCCCATTCACAAAGCATAACTTAAAAAAAAATAATAATAATTCAGCCTACTTTTTTAAATGCTCTATTCTGGACTATCCAGCAAAGAAAAATGTTCTTTTGTTTATGAGGGAGCTGGGTAACTATGTCTGCTATAAATTACTCTGTCCATACTATGCAGGCAGATCTTCACTATCAATTGAAAGTAGATTTGAACACTGTCTGTGCTAACAAAGGGTTAGAGGTTTAGGCCGGCTGGCCACAGACAGCATTTGAACCATGTATGGGCAGGCTAAATGTACCCAAGTTATTCAATCAATCAACTTGGGTACAACCGGCCTGTCGGATTTTACATGTGATTACTGCTAGTGGCTAGTAGTAATCACTGTGTTCTCCAGGCAGGGATGGCTCAAGGCGCCCCCCTCCTCGGAGAACAGGAAAGAAAGTTGCTCCATCTATGGCCGACATTAGAGGCTGTGCTTATTGCCTTGTATGTTAATCTGGACAGACCTGGGACAGATTCACTCTAAAATTGTTCAGAAAACCTTGCAGTCAGCCATGACACCTTGACATGAGAAACATCTAAAAGATAAGAAGTATTTAAAAAATTGGGCATGCTGTGTGAATGCTAAGACATAAAAAATAAAACTTTTTTCATTTTGGCTAGGGTAAGAGGGCGGGGGGTTATAACTACTATAATTTTTATTTTTTGCCACCTGTGTCCCATTGGAGAGATTTCGCTTCACTTACTGTCTCATAGCCAAAACAGGAAGTGAGAGGAAATGCCTCCAAAATGAGGCAATCCTGGTGTGTCACCAGAGTCACCAGAACTAGTGTCTCCTTTGGAAGATTTCCCCTCTATTAGTGCTCTGATGTCAACTCAAAATTTGTGATTTTCTTTTATTTTCACTTTTGGTGATAACTGTAAACAAATGAAAAAATAGAGAGGGTGAATCTCCCTAAAAGGGGCACAGACAACAGTGAAAACTGGCAGGGATTCTAATCCCTCTCCACTCAAAACTAAAAAAAAAAGTTTTGCATTTAGTTACACCTTAAGGATATAATGACCTTTAAATGGCTCTAAAAGTTTACAGAAGCTTTTCCAACTACCCTGGATCTGATCTTGTGACAAAAATGATCCATCATTAGCCTCATTTTTTTTCAGTTTATTTATTATTATTATACAGGATTTATATAACGCCAACAGCTTGCACAGCGCTTTACAATGTTAGGGCAGACCGTACAGTTACAATACAATTCAATACAGGAGGAATCAGAGGGCCCTGCTCTTTGGAGCTTACAATCTAGGAGGGAGGGTTAGGAAGGGCATAGTTTGGAGATGTTGCGGAGGTTGAGGCGGCAAGCTTTAGAAAGGGATTGGATGTGGGGCCAAAAGGAGAGTTTAGAATCCAGGATAACACCTAGCATCCTGGCATGTGGGGATGGGTGGATGGTTGTGCCATTGCTCTTGACAGAGAAGTCAGGGGAAGAGGCACGTGGGGGAGGAAATATTATGAGCTCACTTTTAGACAAGTTGAGTTTGAGGAAGTGGTGTGACATCCATACAGATATGTCCGTTAATAAGTCAGTGATGCGTGAAGAGACTGATAGAGTGAGCTAAGGGGTGGAGAGATAGATTCGGGTGTCATCAGCAAAGAAATAATATTGGAAGCTATAGGAGGCTGACCCAAGGAGGAGGTGTGGATTGAAAATAGGAGCGGTCCAAGAACAGAACCTTGAGGGACCCTGACGGAGAAAGGAAGAGGAGAGGAGGAAGTAGAATTGTAAGTGACACTGAAGGTGCGGTGGAATAGGTAGGATGAGAGCCAGTGAAGAGCACAGTCACAGAGACCGAAGGAGTAAAGTTTATTGAAGAGGAGGGGGTGATTAACCATATCAAAGGCAGCCGAGAGGTCCAGAAGTAAGAGTACAGAATAGATGCCAGAAGAGAGGCAGAGATTAAAGATGTGGGTTAGAGAGTGTAGGATAGAGTCAGAGGGTGGCCGTAGTATTTGAGAGGGAATAGGGTCCAGGGGACAGGTGGGTAGGTGGGTGTTGAAAATTAGTTTAGCAACTACGCCTATAGTAGGAAAGGAAGTGTTAATTGCACCTGTTGACGTGGGGTTTTAGTGGGTGAGATACCTGTACAGTGGAGATTTCATCACTAATTGAATCAATCTTATTTTTAAAGTGATTAGCAATCTCCTGGGCAGTGAGTGAGTTAGTGGGTGGAAGCAGTGGAGGACGAAGTAGAGAGTTAAAGGTAGAGAAGAGTTGACGGGGACTGGATGAGAAGGTGTTAATGAGAGTGATAAAATAGATCTGCTTGGCAGTGTGGAGGCAAGAATTGTATTTATGGAGTGCAGATTTGTATTCGTTGAAGTCTTTGAGAGACTAAGCCGCATACGCTCAAGAGCACGACTACGTTTTTTGAGACTTCTGGTGTCTTGGGTTGTGGAGGTCGAGGCCTAATTCGGTGGGTAGCCACCAAGGGTGCGAGCTCGTCCTGGTTTGAAGCCAGGAATTTGTTGTAGACAGAAGTGGCTAGGTTGGGACAGGACAGGGGTGAGAATTTGTCATAAAGCTTGTCAGTAGAAGAATAGAGAAGAGGGTTGAAGTGGTGAAGGTTTCAATGGGTGATGGTTAGGCGATTGGAGAGAAAAGTGGTGGAAGACAGAGAAATGAATAAGGTGGGGATCAGAGAGAGGAAAAGGATTGTTAGAGAGCTTGCATGGAGTGCATAGGTAGGAGAATACAAGGTCAAGAGTGTTGCCATGAGAGTGAGTAAAAGCCTGTACCCATTGCTTCAGGTCAAATAAGGAGGTTAGACTAAGAAGTTTAAAAGTAGCAGGAGTGTTTGTATTAACAGGGATGTTGAAGTCACCGAGAAGGATTGTGGGAATTTCAGAAGAGAAAGTAGGGTAGCCAGGCAGAAAAGTCATCAAGGAAAGTCGATAATGGTCTAGGGGGCGGTAGATCACAGAAATTCTTATGGAAGTTGGAGAGAATAGACGTATACAGTGAGCTTCAAAAGAGGAGAGGGACAGAGAGGGGGAGAGTGAAGAACCTGGAAGGTGCTCTGTGGGGATAGAAGGATTCTCACTCCACCTCCCTTGCGCCCATTAGGTCTAGGGGAGTGAGTCCAGAGCAGGCCCCCATGGGAAAGGGGAGCAGGAGAAGGAGTGTTGGATTCATGAAGCCAGGGTTCGGTGACAGCAAGTAGATTAAAGGCATTAGTGATGAAGAGGTCATAAACAGCGGTGAGTTTGTTGCAGATGGCACGAGCATTCCAGAGGGCACAGGAGAAGGGGAGGCTGGTTTTGGGAAGAAGAGGAATGGAGACTAAATTACATAGATTACAGCTACTGCCAGAGGATGTGGGGTGATGGCGATGGGTGTGTTGGATACAGTTAAATAAGGGAGGTCCCGGGTTTGGGGATATATCTCCAGAGGTTAGGAGAAGCAGAAGAGTAAGGAAAGTAATATGAGAATATGATTTATATGAGGGGATATGTCTCAGCATCTCGGGGGTTTTATTAGCATGTGGAATTGGAATTAGATATGATGATGAGTGCAGTAATAAGGAGAGGGAAGAATTGAGGGTGATATGTACAGATTGTGGGGTGGAGAAGAGGTGGGAAGAAAAGAGAGTTTGAGGAGAGAGGCTGAAATTGTGAAAAGGAGAGGTAAAAAGTGCATGTTTCAGAGAGGAAGGAGAGATGATTTGGAAATGAGGTCACCTGCAGTCTGGTGTTTTGTAAACTAGTTTGCTGTTGATGTTCGCTTTGTGCAAATCCCTGAAGTGCTATTTTCACATAAGCTAAAATTAGACAGTGAAAAAGTAAAATAAAAAAAGTGATGAGAGTACACAAATTTTGATCAAATACACAAAAAAGGGAGAAAAGCAAAAAAAAATCTTTAAATAAAGTGAAAATTTGTTATTTTGCATAGAAATTAATTCTGCCTAAATCACTCTACTCGTCCCTCAAAGACTACCCAGGTACAAATGTGCACAATGAAATCACTGCATCTAGGGTATTCACTAGCCCTACAAGCAATGGTTGAGGTTGAGAGACACTCTAGCAGCACTGAGAATATCTTTATGTAAACAGGAGTTGGGTGGCCTCCTAAAAGGTTGTCAACACAAACTCTTATTCACACTCAAGAAGAGCACAGAAAGAACAGCAAGTGAAACTGTAGCTGTGACTGGGATCAGCAGGTTGACCCTATAAATAGGATTTGCTGGATGATTAGGTGGTCCCGTCACACTTCCTAGGCACATACAATAGGTCATGCCCTAGCTACAGTGTCTTGAAAAAAGTATTCATACCCCTTGAAATTTTCCACATTTTGTCATAATACAACCAAAACCGTACATATATTTTATTGGGATTTTATGTGACAGACCAACATAAAGTGGAACATCATTGTCTCTACCAGCTTTGCACATCTAAAGAGTGGAATTTTTGCCCATTCTTCTTTGCAAAATAGCTCAAGCTCTGTCAGTTTGGATGGAGAGCGTCTGTGAACAGGAATTTTCAAGTCACATTTGCCACAGATTCTCAATCGGTTTAGGTCTGGACTTTGACTGGGCCATTCTAACACATATATATGCTTTGATCTAAACCATTCCATTATAGCTCTGGCTGTATGTTTAGGGTTGTTGTCCTGCTGGAAGGTGAACCTCCACCCAAGTCTCAAGTATTTTGCAGACTGACAGGTTTTCTTCTAAGATTGCCCTGTATTTCTCTGTCTTGACCCCAACACTACCCGATCAAGCTTGATCTAGCTATTTGTTTTATTATTTTCCTTACACACTTTGGTTGGTTTACACCTTTCTTTCCTGCAAGGAAAGAAAGATATATTGTATCTCTCTCTCCATTCAGAAGATAAAGAAAACACATGGGCGGGCTGCACAGTGACTAATCACAGTGTAGGCAAGTGCAGTCTGTATCTCAACTGCAGGTGGCGCTCGATTGGGAGGAAGTTGTCAGGAACTTGGTTCCTTTATGATTGCTTTGGTCACAGGGATGCAGTTATCTTATTGGATAAATCCACAAAAGGTACAACACTTAACTCTCTTATAGTTCAAATGCGCATGACAATGCAACACCTCTCATAAAACAAATGCAATACACTTATTTCGAAAAAAAAAAAAATAAAGTCTCTTGAAATCAAACTTTGTGTATTGAAATCAGTGTCCTTATTTCAAAAAACACTAATGTTCTTTCTTGTGAAATTAATTCACCACCGATAGTTGTGCTTTAATAGGAATCTTCTTATATATGTGACCACCACCAACAGATGTGCCCTCACCTGAAGTGCAGGACCTTACATACTATATATGGTCAAATACACTTGTGTCCTATGTCAGAAAAATAATGGACATCCAGACTTCTTGGGCAATTCATCACAAATTCAAATATATACATATACATATACATATATATAGCACAAATAATATATCCAACGTTGCCTCTCTCAAATTCACCACCAACTAGTGTTCACCTCCACAGTGTGTGCTAAATACTCACCAAACACATTTACTGGTGTATACAAGCAAAATTTGCATATAGGAAGAATTCCTCTATTAATCTTCGGGAGGTAATATTAGCACGGCCAACACGATTTTTCATTCACAGAGCCAGCAACTTTCATCGGAAGAAAGTAAAAGGACTAACTGTCATAGTGAAAAACTGTTTATTATTGTAAAACACATATACACCATCCACTTACAATAAAAAGTCTCTCATCCGACACTGACATCTATCGCATAAAATTGTAAACAGGCCAGCTCCAGCCACAAATCACTGGCTACAAGCACCAACTTGTAGCACCGTTGTGACATGTGTTTCTTGGACACAGCACATGGGTGGATGAGATAAATTATTGTTGACAATTTTAGGGTAATTGTCTTATGTACCGTATTTAATAAATTCATATCAGAGCAAGGGTTTTTACAAATTTTCCAAGATGCAGACATTAGCAGTCAGAAAAAAATAGCCTTTGTGTATAAAGTGCAAAATCATGTGATATATTTTAATTGCTACAGTCATCAATAGTTTCTTTACCTCCACTTTAGTCTCTATAAGCTAGTCCCTTTGTGTTGTTTGAACCATACCAATAAAATATTTTTCTCAACTTTCTCAGCAAAGTTTGAATGATATCTAAAATACATGAATCCCATAAAATAAGCATGAGTTTCAGTTTACCAACAATACTGATTTGCTTGGTCAATGTAAAAAACAGAATCTAAACATAGCCTGAGAATCCTTGGTTATTATATGGATGCAATTAACTCATTGATGATCATTTGAATAAAATGTTATGCAAACTCCATAGTAAGTATGTGAGTAGCTGTACATCAGAAATGTGTTTGCAGTATGGTGATGAAGCTGTTACTGTAACTGCAGTGTCAGTTATCTTATTCACTTATACAAGTAAAAATAACCCACTACCTTTTTCTTTTTTACTAGTTGCATTAACAGAATGTGTGCATTCCGAAGTCTCCTGCCCTCTTGGATACTTCCCCTGTGGCAATATCACAAAGTGTCTTCCTCAGTTCATGCACTGTAATGGAGTTGATGAGTGTGGAAACCAAGCAGATGAAGATAACTGTGGTAAGTCACAAGTTGTTTTCTTTGCTGGTGTACTAACAAAACAGAACTAATGTTAGTGGAAAGATATGTGTCCCAGCTGTATGACCTTGTTGACAGTGGAAGACTTTCAACATCAATCCCAGAGGGTTATATGTAAAGGAAATGGGAGGGGTAACATCGCAAACAGAGCTTAGATCACTCTCAAAACACTGGAGTCTTTAAGGGTCACACACTCAGCCGGTATGCCCAATATCTAGCACCACTCAGTGGGTTCTCTGAGCAGGGGCATCTAAGACTCTCATCATCATACTACAGACACAAACTGACCTTCACCCCTCAGATATACACGTGCATATTGAAAGCTTCTCATGCATAAAATGGCAAAACACCTTGATCCAGAGATCAAACATTCACTTCAGCAAAAATGTCACTCAGAGCTATTTCATGTATTTCCATGGGGTTTATTCAGTCCCATTTAAAAGAGTCTCTTACTTGTTTCGCTATTTTAGGAAGTTCCTGGAGCAACACAGTCTCAGCCACATGCTCCCCCAGAACAGGAAATTTTATCCTGGGCTCATATAGCAGGCTCAAAAAGTAAAGTGTAATTAAACTCAAAAATGTTAACACAGAAGCTGCCCTCAGCACTTTCCATGTCTGTTGCTTTTTATTATTTGAAAGACTTTCATAATGCAGCCTGTCCCAAGATCACTCCCCAAGCTTTTTGGTTTTTGGGTGACTACATTGCCTTGCAGGATTCTATGAAGCCCCATCATAGCCCTTCTTTTGTGCACGCTAATGGGAGGGGACTACAACCCATGTGTAAAAAACACACAGGAGAGCGCAGAAACCCACAAACACAAATGGATACTCACATGCCAGTATAAAACATCAAGCAAAGCTGATAAACACCAGCTGAGGCACAGCAAGCCTCGTCCTAGGACCAAATGGTTGGATGGCTGACGCATTTCGGGGGTCATGTCCCTTTCCTCAGAGCTACAACCCATGTGCGCCTGTGTCGACATGCACAGGTAGCCTAAGAGGACCAGATGGTGTATGCATGCACGATAGCTTAGCAATGATGGGACATGTAGTCTTGAGGAGGGGCTACGATCAGGATGGCATTCTGAGTTCAGAGGAAGCACATGGCTGTGGCTGTAAAGAGAGTCAAATGTGAGTGTTTCGGGACATTTTTGGAAATAGTCATTTATTGTGATAAACTGGTCAAGAGTAATGTATTCTCAGGGCCTTTGACACAGGGGCAAAAGGGACAGCTGCCCTGGGCCAAATCCTTGTTCTGGGGCCCAAAGCAACTCCCCCTTGACCCCACACTGCCCTCTAATAGTTAGTAAGTGGATTTGGCTATCACTTAGGAGTTTAGGGTGGCCTGCAGCATGTGCAGTGATCAGCCAGCTCGGTAAGGTAAACTTTGTCAGGGGAAAGCACCTATCAGTCCTGGGCACACTCACAATGATCCCTCTCCCTGACGGTGTCCGACTAGCCACAGACCATCGTTGCGCTAAAAAAAGTCTTCACCGGAGGGTTCAGCTAGGTGTGCCTGGTATTTGCTTGACATCCTCTGGACACAATCAAGGTGGGACTGTGGGGGCAATGGAAGGATCTGTGGAGGGAGGGGTCCTGTGTAATGATAGGGGTAGTATGGGGAAGGGGGTCCTGTATAATGAGGGGGTAGTATGGGGGAGGGGTACTGTGTAATAATAGGGGTAATATGTGGGGGTCTTGTGTAATGATGGGTGTAGTATAGGGGAGAGGTACTGTGTAATAATAGGGGTAATATGTGGGAGGGGGTCTTGTGTAATAATGGGGTTAGTATTGGTGAGGGGGTCCTGTGTAATGATGGGAGTAGTATGGGGAAAGGGGCCCTGTGTAATGATGGGCGTAGTATGTGTGAGGGGTCCTGTGTAATGATGGAGGAGGGGGGTCCCATGTAATGACGGGGGTAGTATAGGGGAGGGGGTCCTGTGTAATGATGGAGGAGGGGGTCCTGTGTAATAATGAGGCTAGTATGGGAGAGGGGATTCTGTGTAATGATGGGGGAGGGGCTCCTGTTTAATGAGGGTAGTATTGGGGAGGGGTCCTCCTGTAATGATGGAGGAGGGGGGTCATGTGGAGAGTGAAATTGCATGGAGGGGGCCAAGAAAATGTTTGCCCAGGGTCCAATCAATATTAAAGACGGCCCTGTGTATTTCTGATAAAATAACAGAGGCTTTAGTACTACTTTAAGGCTGGGTTCACACTGCTGCACAGAGCGGCTCACAGCAGGGTTTCCGGTGCGTCCCTGTTCACCCTTCCAGGTCCGATTTCAGTCTGATTTTTGTCTGAATTTGGACCTGAAATGGACCAGAAGACGCCCAGGACTCCTGTGCAATTTGCACCAGAGCCGCTCCGAAGATGTGTGAACGGCTCCATACAGAGCCAGTCACATTTTCCTGACATGCGAATTGGATGCGGGGAAACCTGCTTCTAATTCGCACTAGTGTGAACCCAGCCTTAAGCTCAAAGCTACAAGAAACTCTATTTTTGCTTTCAATAGAGTGAGGAAGGGTTAAAGCTTATGGCAGGTTATAATTTCTTTCTGTGCTCTATTGTAGGAGGAACCCAGGACCCACTGCACAAGCGTAGGGTCTGACAACCTTCCCTTCCTTTCTGGGCTCTCCAGGGGGGATACAGCAAAACACATTAGAGTAAAGTAGAGAAGGGTTAGAACTTCTGACAATATTTTTATTTCTGTCAATGCCTTCCTTCATTTCTTGTCCTGATCCTGATGAGGGAGAATCGCCCCAGTAGAGTCACAGACAGAATAAAAACTAAAAATGTTAACTCTTCCCCATTATATCCAAGAAAAAAAAATGTATGCACAATTTACCAGCAGGTCGGGTCCACTACATGCACCCTTTGAACCAATTTAAAATTTTATTGGAGTAGTACTATTGGCCAAATAAATATATCCAATCTATCAGACTTCTACATATTGACATATGCCCCAACAAGACCTACTGCAGTAGACATCGAACACTCTGCTTCTGATCTTCTATCTACCCTTCGTGTTACACGCACCTGACAGCAAATCTTTTCCCCAGCATCTTGTGAATTTTCTCAGATAAAAAGAATAAGAAAGTCAGATTGATTATCAGAAGCACAGTTTTTGTGTCTACTGGAGGTCATGTTGGAGGGTTTAAAGACTGGTTCAAGTTTAAAGCAATGATGTGTAGCAAGCTCCCGGGGTTACGCCCAGAGTGGGTTACACAGCATGGTGGGTGTAATGCAAGGTAGATTGATGGGGGCCAGACATTTCTTGAATGCAAAGAGATTTATTGTCTCTTAAACAGAACTGTGGGAGAGAGGGTTACATAGTTACATAGTTACATAGAAGGTGAGGTTGAAAAAAAGACACAAGTGGCCATGAGTCTTGGTAAACTCTCTTCTGCGAAAAAGTTTTATCCCTATTGTGGGGTCACCAGTCCGGTATTTGTAAATTGAAATCATATCCCCTCTCAAGCGTCTCTTCTCCAGAGAGAATAAGTTCAGTGCTCACAACCTTTCCTCATAACTAAGATCCTCCAGACCCTTTATTAGCTTTATTGCCCTTCTTTGTACTCGCTCCATTTCCAGTACATCCTTCCTGAGGACTGGTGCCCAGAACTGGACCGCATACTCTAGGTGCGGCCGGACCAGAATCTTGTAGAGCGGGAGAATTATCGTTTTATCTCTGGAGTTGATCCCCCTTTTAATGCATGCCAATATTCTGTTTGCTTTGTTAGCAGCAGCTTGGCATTGCCTGCCATTGCTGAGCCTATCATCTACTAGGACCTCCAGGTCCTTTTCCATCCTAGATTCCCCCAGAGGTTCTCCCTCAGGGTATAGATTGCATTCATATTTTTGCCACCCAAATGCATTATTTTACATTTTTCTACATTGAACCTCATTTGCCATGTAGTCGCCCACCCCATTAATTTGTTCAGGTCTTTTTGCAAGGTTTCCACGTCCTGCGCAGAAGTTATTGCCCTGCTTAGCTTAGTATCGTCTGCAAATACAGAGATTGAACTGTTTATCCCATCCTCCAGATCGTTTATGAACAAATTAAATAGGATTGGTCCCAGCACAGAACCCTGGGGAACCCCACTACCCACCCCTGACCATTCTGAGTACTCCCCATTTATCACCACCCTCTGAACTCGCCCTTGTAGCCAGTTTTCAATCCATGTACTCACCCTATGGTCCATGCCAACGGACCTTATTTTGTACAGTAAACGTTTATGGGGAACTGTGTCAAATGCTTTTGCAAAATCCAGATACACCATGTCTACAGGCCTTCCATTATCTAGATGGCAACTCACCTCCTCATAGAAGGTTAATAGATTGGTTTGGCAAGAACGATTCTTCATGAATCCATGCTGATTACTGCTAATGATATCGTTCGTATTACTAAAATCCTGTATATAGTCCCTTATCATCCCCTCCAAGAGTTTACATACTATCGATGTTAGGCTAACTGGTCTGTAGTTCCCAGGGATGTATTTTGGGCCCTTTTTAAATATAGGTGCTACATTGGCTTTTCTCCAATCAGCTGGTACCATTCCAGTCAGTAGACTATATGTAAAAATTAGGAACAACGGTCTGGCAATCACTTGACTGAGTTCCCTAAGTACCCTCGGATGCAAGCCATCTGGTCCCGGTGATTTATTAATGACACCGTTAAGTAGATGCTATGATAATTGGCAGACTCTGAGACTTCTATAGACAGACAGCCATGAAGGGAAAGGTATCCAGCTGGACACCACATCTGCATGAGTGGGAACACTGTCTCCTATGGCAACAATCTTGTAACAGCTTCTAACAAAGGTTGCAATGAACTATTTCACTTCTTCTACATTCTCCTATTGTAGAACTTCACTTCCACTGAGCCCTCAGTCTTTCACTACACTTACTGATCCACTGCCAATGGATCTCTTGAGCTCTTCCAATCTAGCACTCAATATCTTCCTCAAGTGTCACCCCCGCTTCACCGCTGGGTCCCTGGTTTGGCACTCACAGATGCTCCTCAAGCTTCACCCCTGCTGACACATTAGGTCCCTGGCTTGGCACTCCACAAGCATCACCTCTGCTGTCCCACTGGGTCCCTGACTTGGCACTTGCTGAAGTTTTCCCACTTCTTCCCCGTCCCCAGCTGGCGAGAAGTCTGCTCTGGTACTGGCCTCAGCTTACTCACAGTGGTCTCCTGTGGCGAGGTGGATGGTCCCTTAGTGGCGACAGCTTCCCCTCTACCTCCGACCAAGGCTGGTTCCCCGGCCAGCGGAACCGTTACTTCTGGTTGAACTACAAGCCGCAGTCCCAACCCTACACTGCTCTCTTGTTTATGGATAGGCCCTCAGGCAGCCTAGCAGCCAGGTGTCCCTGGGATAGGCCCAAGGTTTATGGCCTAGCAGCCCAGGGCATTACAACACACGTCCACCCAGACAGCCGTCCAGGTGGCACAGAACCCCAATCACCTGACTCCACCCAAATAAATAGGCTCTCCCAGCAGGCCAAGGGACCCAAGAAAATCCCTGCCAATTGGCTGAGACACCCCATTTATTCCTAATCTGTCCTTGCAGTGCCCTTGTGTTAACTAATGCCACCAGATACCCGGCCATCTAGTGACAGAAGAGAGAAGTGCAGCAATTCCAGAATCAATGAAATCAATTGACCTCTTATAAATTGGCCAAGGCAACTATGACTTGGCAGATAAATTTAATAGCCACCCTGCCGAAACATCCATCTACCCAGATTGGGAAATGAACTTTTATCATCTCTGGTTACCTTAAAGTGGTTATAAATGCAAAAAAAAAACAGGTTTATACTCACCAGCTCTGTTGAATGGAATTGCTTAGAGTGGCCCCTAACCTCCTCTTTTTAGGTCCCCAGCCAGCACTTCTGGCTATTCCTCTCTGGTGATTGCCCCCATGGGAAGTCTCTTCCTATGGAGGCATTTGTGCAGGCTCACTCTTAAGTCGCGCTACACATACAACAGGGCTTGGCCCCACCCCTACTTCTTCACTGACTTTGATTGACAGCAGCAGGATCCAATGGCATTGCACAGAGAGGTCCCGGACCTCCTATTCTTGGATCCCAAGTCTACCCACTTGCCACAGCCTCTATGAGGGGATTTTTCTCTAACTTACAATTTTCTTTACCTCATATCTTGTAGAACAGAGTAGCAGGAGTGAAAGTGGCAGAGGGATTGTAACAAGGAACACAAAGATCTCAATAGAGTCTCTAAGACATTAAATTACAGTTTTGTATGGATAGATCATTTAAACCAGTACTTTTCAACATTTTTAATGTGAATGAACCCTTGAAATAACTTTTAGGTCTCAGGAAATCCCTGCTAATAAATATTACACCTACAGCTCAAAGCCATTTGCATGAACAATAAGCCGTAGATAGATATAGCTAGATATAGGAAAAAATAAAAGAACAAGGAATGTGGTATACTTAGGGCCCTAGTACACTGGTTGTCAGTGGGAAGAATGCACCTTACATTGGTGGTCAGTGGGGAGAATGTATCTCTTACAAATACCTGAAAAGATCATTGGTGTCATTGGAAGCTTATCTGTGAGGGAGAAATGGCTAATTGCTCAAGGAACCCCTGCCAACCTCTGGAACCCTATCTGAGAAAGGCTGCTTTAAAATATAGCCATCATGAACATTCAACTGCACTGGACAATTAAAGTGGAACTATCAATAACATTTTAAATGTATGTGCTTGACACAGTCTGTCAATAACATTAACAGCAGTTTTTGTTTTTCTGAGTCTCTCTGTAAAAATGTTTGATTACCTATTGATCCTGACAGAGATACGTTCATTTTCCACTTTCTTTAATAAGCCAAGCTATCTATCAAAATGACAGTTACAAGGATTGTGACAGACCTTATAACACTGCTAGAGGTGCTTACAATAGATCCTTGATATCTCCTTTGCTACTTGTTCGATAGGAACAGGGACAGAGAGTCCCTTATCTGCTTGATTATCTGACAGATGTTCCCCAATTTCCTCCCCCTACCCAGTCATTGTGACTGACTACAGGGGAGCCCAGGGACTGGAAGGAGCCTGGTGAGCCTGTGGACCTGGGAGAAATGGAGGTGGAGATGCCTGATCATCTGCCAAATCATTCGTCCACTGAACAGTCACCCAAATTGCTTGCAGTTAAAGTGACTGCTGCTGCAATAGGGTTAGTTTGTGTCTTTTACTGCTTTCCTGTAACACAGCTATGGTGGCAGTAAGGGCTGGTTGACACTGGGATTGCAGAGGAATGCATGCGTTCCCATGCGATTCCTGTACTTTCCCATGTAATGAGTTTTGACAGCTCATTAATTTGAATGGGCTGCAAAATGCACTGGACCATGCAAACAGTAGAGCTTGCACTACTTTTAAAATAAAACCAAAATGTTTTATATTGCACTCAAAATACTTGTGAGTATAAAAACGAAAATGAAAGAACTTGTGGAATGTGAACAGAAATCTTCAGAAAAGACAGTACATGTCCAAAAGTTGATTAAACCACAAATCCGTAATACAGTGTGACAGAGCAAGACCCTGTCACTGTGAAAATGGAGGAGAATATGACACAGAATTTGCATTAAGGGTTAATGAGAGGTTACGGACTATCGCTTCTGAGCAGAGAAAGCTGTTTCTGGTTTTCTTGGGTTCTGTAGTTCTGATTCAGAACCTTCAATCCTGTGCCTGGATGTTATCAGGTGTGCTGGGTTGTTATATACTCAAGCCTGAAGATAGCTCAAAGCTCCCAGTGTGGGAGACAGAAGGTCTCACTCAGGGGTCAGAGGTGCCCCAGCCATCAGCCAGGAGACAGGAGGTCTCACCCAGGGGTAAGAGGTGCCCCAGCAAGGAGTCAAGAGACAGGAGGTCTCACCCAGGGGTCAGAGATGCCACAGGCAGGAGTCTAGAGACAGAGGGTCTCAACCAAGGGACAGAGATGCCCCAGCCAGCAGCCAAGATACAGGAGGTCTCATTCCAGGAGTCAGATGGGCTCATATCGTGGTGTCAGGAGAACCCCTATCCAGATGCCAAGATTGGGCTGTGCAGCAAGGTGCTATGACTAAAGGATAAGAGAGCCAAGGGAACCAGTAGAGCCAGAGGGACTGGTAAGAAGAGCAACTGTGATACCAACAAGGGAGCCAGGTGGCTCTGTATTTTTGTTTACATAGTTTTGCATAGTTTTACATAGTTAGTCAGGTTGAAAAAAGACACAAGTCCATCTAGTTCAACCAAAAAATAAATAAAAATACAATCCCATCAACACAATCCTTCCCCCACAGTTGATCCAGAGGAAGGCAAAAAACCCCAGCACAGCATGCTCCAATTTGCTACAGCAGGGGAAGAAATTCCATCCTGATCCCCCAAGAGGCAATCGGATTTTCTCTGGATCAACTTTACTTATAAATGTCAGTACCCAGTTATATTGTGTACATTTAGGAAAGAATCCAGACCTTTCTTAAAACAATCTACTGAGCTGGCCAGAACCACCTAACCACCTCTGGAGGGAGTCTATTCCACATTTTTGTAGCTCTTACCGTGAAGAAACCTTTCCGTATTTGGAGATTAAATATTTTTTCCTCTAGACGTAAAGAGTGCCTGCCCCCTTATCCTCTGTGATGACCTTAAAGTGAATAACTCAACACCAAATTCACTATATGGACCACTTATGTATTTGTACATGTTGATCTTACCCCCCCCCTCTTAATCTCCTTTTCTCAAGTGAGAATACATCCAGTTCCTCTAATCTTTCCTCATAGCTGAGCTCCTTCATGCCTCCTATCAGTTTAGTTGCACTTCTCTGCACTTTCTCCAGTACCTCGATATCCATTTTGAGAACTGGTGCCCAAAACTGAACTGCAAATTCCAGATGAGGTCTTACTAATGATTAATAATTTACTAATGAATCATTTGTACACGGGCAAAATGATATCTCACTCTCTGGAGTCCATACCAATCTTAATACAAGAAAGGACTTTGCTCACTTTGAAAACTGAAGCTTAGCATTGCATGCTATTATTAAGCTTATGATCTACCAAAACCCCCAGCTCCTTCTCCACTATGGACCCCCCTAGTATGTATGATGCATGCATATTCTTAGCCCCCACGTGCATAACTTTACATTTATCAACATTAAACCTCATTTGCAACTTAGTTGCCCAATTAGACAGTGCATTGAGGTTGGCTTGCAAATTGGAGACATCCTGTAAGTATGTTATTCTACTGCATAGCTTGGTGTCATCTGCAAAGATAGAAATGGTACTTTTAATCCCAGACCCAATATCATTTCTTAAGATATTAAAAAGTAAGGGTCCCAACACTGAACCTTGGGGTACACCACTGATAACTTTGGACCATTCAGAGTAATGCCGCGTACACACGAGTGGACTTTACGGCAGATTTTGCCTGGCGGACGGGATTTCGTCGGACAATTCGATCGTGTGTGGGCTCCAGTGGACTTTGTTTTCTCAAAAGTTGGACGGACTTAGATTTGAAACATGTTTTAAATCAATCTGTCGAAATCGAGTCCAGTCGAAAAGTCTGCTCGTCTGTATGCTAGTTCGACGGACAAAAAGCCAGGCTAGGGCAGCTACTGGCTACTGGCTATAAACTTCCTTGTTTTAGTCATCATGTACGAATTCGACGGACTTTGGTGGATTGTGTGTAAGCAAGTCCGTTCATTCAGAAAGTCCGTCATAAAGTCCGTCGAAAAGTCGGCCGGGCAAAGTCTGCCGTAAAGTCCGACCGTGTGTATGCGGCATAAGAATCATTAACCACTACTCTCTGAATTCCGTCTTTTAGCCAGTTTTCTTTCCATTTACCAACTGATATTTCCAAGCATGTAGACTTTACCTTACACATTAGTCAAGTGCGGGGAACTGTGTCAAACGCTTTTGCAAAATCCAAGTATACCACGTCCACAGCTTCCCCTCTGGTAGGTTTTACTTACCTCCTCATAAAAAGAAATCAGGTTTATTTGGCAACTTCTGTCTTTCATGAATCCATGCTGTCTGTAGCTTAGAATATTTTTTCCCAGCAAGAACTTGTTTGACTGTTCATATTGAAGTGGAAAAACCCCTGCGTGAACAACTGATCTCTATGTGAACTTTCCATTTTATCTAATAAAAGTGGGCTGCTATGCCCTTAAATACCATTTGATCTGGCACAACTCATTAAAAAAAGCACCTATAAGTAATTTCCCCAATAACACACAAAGCATTGGAATCATCAAGAATAATAAAACACCTCTTGCTGCCTTTGGTGCTGCTCCTCACATGATTTGGGATATCTGCAAATGACATACAAACAATTTTAGCATGAAAGCCTTTAATTCTACTTCTACTTAGTGTGCGCGCTCCTCTTGTTTGTTTGTATGTCATTTGTAGACTTTTAAAAATGCACTGCACCAAACCACATGGTAATGTTGTACCATGTGAATTGGTGCCTGCAAACGCACTGCTTGTGATCTGCACTTGGGTTGCTGTTAACATTAAATTGGCACCTGCATGCAGAGTATAAGGGCAGCTCATTAAAATATGGTGTGGAAAATGTGCACAGAACACACCATTCCCACACCATGTTCTGATGTGAACCGGCCCTAAAAGAGCAACCCATTCAGCGTTTTACCAAAAAACAGATAAATACAGCAGCTGCAGATTAAAAAGGAAAGGTAATTTTGAATAACAATAAATTACAACATGGCTTGAGTAGTAAGTTTGTGCTATATTAGTTTTTTTATTTGCTATACTTTTTTTTGAAAAGTAGAGTTACCCTTTAAAGTCTATTTAAAATAACATCCAAGGCTACCCTGTCCAAAGTGTGAAAACACTTCTGTGCAATGTCACTGTAGAATGAGCAGCAATGTCAACATATAACAGAAAGTGAAAAAATAGCAGATCTACTGACAGGATCAAAAGTTAATAAAAAAAGATGTCTTAATGCTACTGACAGACCACATCGTATTTTTTGTATTTTTTTGCCTACATTTGAACTTCAAACAAACAGTTTTTTTTTGGTGTAATGCTTGCTATACACTCTGTAACATAAACATACACGTTTGGATTGTTCAGACATGCAAATTTATGCAAATGAAAGCAGGAGAGGTAATGTAATCAAATACATTCATCACTGACAATAATAATATAATGCCTACAATAAATAATACAACCAATCATTCTTTAAAGAGGATCTTTAGTTACTGAAAAAAAAAATATAAGTCAGCAGCTACAAATACTGTAGCTGCTGACCTTTAATAAAAGGACACTTACGCGTTCAGCGATCCTGCACGGCCAACTACCAGGTCCTGTTGCCTGTTGATTGGACCCCGCTAGCTGTGTTCCTCTGATTAGGTTTATCTGGTAGATGGGATCAGCGTAATACCCTTATAATCTTGATTCATGCATCACTGCCATGCCCTGAACAAAGTGATCATAGTAGTAAAATATAGTATATTTTGATTTTGACAAGCCTCTGTGAATATGGCAATAAGTGTATTATCTAAATATGTTATTTTGTTTACTTGAGCATTTTTGGCGGGTCATATGATGTCATACCACATTAGAGGGTGAGGGGTGGTTCCTTCTTCCTCGTCTCTGATTGGCTGATGTTTAAATACCATTTTGCGATTGAATGCATTTATCATTTGCCTGACAAAGGGGTCCTGCAGGCTCCCAAATGTTGCACTTCTTTGCTGTGATCTCTGAATAAAAAAACATTTTGGACTTTATTTAAGATCTGTGGTATGCTGACAAATATTCACACTGTTCTACACATGGTTCCAGTCTCTAGCTGGCTGTTGTTGCAACACCTACTACTTTTTGAGCCTATTCCAGGAACATATGCAGTGGAAATATTGACAATGGCGAAAGACTAACACTGCACAAGATAACCTGTTGTCTGCTGGGAACTGTTATGCTTTCTTATTCCGACAACAAAATCCTAGGATTTTTTCCGACGGATGTTGGCTCAAACTTGTCTTGCATACACATGGTCACACAAAGTTGTCGGAAAATCCGATCGTTCTGAACGCGGTGATTAAAAACACGTACGTCGGGACTATAAACGGGGCAGTGGCCAATAGTTTTCATCTCTTTATTTATTCTGAGCATGCGTGGCACTTTGTCCGTCGGATTTTGTACACACGATTGGAATTTCCGACAACAGGTTTTGTTGTCGGAAAATTTTATTTCCTGCTCTCAAACTTTGTGTGTCGGAAAATCGGATGGAAAATGTGTGATGGAGCCCACACACGGTCGGAATTTCCGACAACAAGGTCCTATCACACATTTTCTGTCGGAAAATCCGACCGTGTGTACGGGGCATTAGAGTGCCCCAACTTTGCTATCCAATGATTTTTTCTTTCATCAATCACTTGTGAGTGGGATAAAATGGGGACTGTTATAAAAAAGTTAGGACTGTATATACTGTTGCTAGGTAAATGCAGTTCTTTTAATTACTGTTAGTCTGAATACTGCAGGTGTTTAATCATATCTTTTAGTAATGTTGTTGTCTTATATGCTGTTTGCATAAGTACACTTGTTTATACTCTCTCTTTTTAGACTATGCTTTGCCTAATAAATTCTTTGAAATACCTCAAGGTGTGTTGGTAAGTGCTGTGTTTTGGCTCCCCTATACTCCTCCAAGAGATTAGTGTCCTGCAATCAGCCATTATTGAGTTTGTGTAGATGGGTGTTTGATGCAAGTCCATAGTGTGGCGTACAATAGATGGCAATAGTGAAAGTGGGAAGTGAAATGAATGTCAGGTACAGTGCAGTTGGGTAAGAGGACCCCTCGAATTGGTCAAAGATTGTGCACTCAATAAATGTATGCACTGACATTAAGAGTGTTTAGTTGGCAGCTTCATTCCCAAGGTGGTTCTCATTTTTGTCATACTATTCTGTGGCTTCAGATGGGGCATCAAAGAAGTAGATGACTATGATATTCAACATTGCTAGGTATATATCATCATGTAGGGGATGTTGTACTTGCAATGGCATTCTTAAAGTGGAACTTCCAGTTTCCTGCCGCCCCCCCCCCCCTACTAACTTTGGACAGTTTATTTTTTTGGGGGTGGGCAGTGGGTACCTGGCTTTGACAAGTGCCTGCTCCCATTTCCAGTCAGATTGCCGTGGCAGATCCATCTAAAGATCTCCTCCCCTCTGCCCCCCGCTCCCAACCTTCTGAGATACATCATAGGTACCAGAAGGCTATGGAATCATCCAAAAAGTGCAGCGTGGCTCACGCATGCGCAGCGGGCAGCTAGCTGTGAAGCTGCAAGGAGTCACAGCCGGATGCTCACAGTTAACATGCCAACGTCAGGAACCAAAGACCAGGTGAGGACAGTGCTGGATCATTGGACAGCTAAGTGTGTTTTTTTAAAGTCTGCAGCTACAGTATTTGTAGCTTCTGTCATTATTTTTTTTTGTTTGTTTGTTCCTAGGGTGAGGAATCGCTTTAAATATCAGAGTATTTTGCCCATTGACACAGCTATCTTTTTAAGGCAATACCTGGAAATAGGGTTCATTTGAAGCACTTGATTTTTGATTTTTTTTTTTTTATACTGCAAATTCTCTGTCCCTGAAATGTAGCATTTTCATGAGAAATGGTCTTGTAGAGGCACTTGGCGGTGGTCCAGAGAGGACCTTCTGAACTCTTTCTACTGAGAACATGGATGTGAAACTGCCAGCCCCAACTGTTCTTTGAGCAATCTGGTCTCTCTGGCAAGGTCCTGAGTTATCTTTTCCAATTCAAGTCAGCTTTGGCAGGGTTCTGTTTAGTCAGCAGCAGTTCAGTCTTTTCCTCACACACCTGCTTGGTACAGGACAGTCTTCTTGTCTTTCCTCAGCAGCCTGCAGAACCACCTCTTCTTGCTTTATTGCATCAGCCAATCATCTCCAGGATCAAATCAGACCCAGTCCAGGTGGCTGCCCCCTGCTTTGGAGACACTCTATAGATGAGCATTGCAAGGTGGTCTCCTTAAAGATGGCTGCTGCACTTCTGCATTTATGAATATTCAGATTAATCCTGTCCATACTGCAGAAGGATAATACAGGAGTTATTTGTCATCAACTGTTATTTTCTTTTTTACAACTGCCATATTCTTATGCTGTGCATTTCACTTTGTTGTTTTTTTGGTCTGCACTCTTTATTGAGTACTTCTTACTTGACACCACAAGCAAAAAATCTAAATGATAAAATCTAAACAATTACAAAACAATGACAAAAAATAGAAAATTTTCTTTTTTTTCAAGTGTGAATTTAGTAGCTAGAGAAAACCCTTAGGCCCCTTTCACGCATGCTGACCTTTGTTCGTTTTTCATCCATCCGTTGACGGATAAAAAAAGGACATCAACGCATTTCTATGGAAAAATGCATTTAAACGGATCAGTCTTTTGGAACAAATCAAACCCCTATTTTTCATTTAAAAAAACGTATAAAAATGGGCAAATAGTCAGTTTTTGTATGAAAAAAATGGCTCTGGGACTCAAATGGTTAGGGACTGAACTGATGAAACAAATGGTTCCGCATGTGTGAAAGGGGCCTTGATATCATTCATGAAAGAATGTGTCATTTCTGCAGCCGAAAGAGCCATTCACTGTTTACTTTCCTAGAAATAGCTGCATTTTATAAAACATGGTGACATTAACAGCTTTCAAGTGGCAGGTAATATTATATTTTACTGACATCAATCCACAATGGTTTGTAGCCTCTCTTCTCATCCCACACCAGCTTTTCTTCTATTTTAATTTTAGGAAAAATAGGACTAGGTCATGAAAAAAAGGGAAAAGACAAAGAAGTTGCATTACAAAGATATTTACTCAAATATTTTATTTCTGAGAAGGTGGGGGTGACTAAATTTCAAGCAAAACAAATTACTACTAGAAGTCAACAAAATGGTTTGTATTTTCTTCTTTTAAAAAAAATGACTGTACAAGAAAATGTTGAAGCTATGAATGCTTCGTTGCATATCTGTTAAGAACAATACCATACCATGACCTCTGCTGTAGCACACTTCATGTACAGCAGCTACCTGTTGGGAACACTTTATGCACTGGTTCCCATGTGCTCTCAGGTACATAGGAACATTGAGAGGACCTAACATAATAATCAGCTGGGAAGGGTGTGCATTGGCATTATAAAATCACAGACTCATTCACTCTTCTCCTATCAGAGTTCACCCTTGATTGCCATCAATATGTCAATAAAATAGTGAAAGGGGTGTCCTCTTGCCCCAAAAATGCATACATGTATGGATTTTGTTGGACTTGTACTTTTTAGTGAGATGCTGTCTTTCAAGTTGCAATCTTAACCCTTCCTGTAGAACATTCTGTTTATGTGAGTTGCCTGCCAAGTTTTAACACATGCAGGTACACTATATATGTATGTGACAATTGCTTTTCATTTTACCACTTTTCTAGAGGAATGAATCATTGAGCTGTAAAGGGTACAGACCAACTGGTCCAAATCTGTTTTTCTTTGTATTAAAGTGTTGTATTAATTGTGTTCACATAAAACATTGTTTTATACCTGTATTGGTACATGTCTTGTATAATATAAGCAATAATTTTAAAGGTAAAAGGCACAGACATATTTGTCCAAAATGTGTACAAGCAAATGAATAATGTACATTAATACTGTCATTTCGCATATAGTAATATATTAGATATTGATAATTGAATAATGTAGTATGCCTAGATTATTGTTTCATTCCTGCATTTATACATGCCTTGTTTATAATACAAGCAATATTCTGCAAAAAAAAGAAAAAATTTATATTTACTTATATATATATATCTATATATAGATATATATCTATATATAGATATATATATATACAGTATATTTTGTAAATATTTTTGTCAATATTTTATTATATCTTTTCATGTGACAACACTGAAGAAATGTCACTTTGCTACAATGTAAAGTAGTGAGTGTACAGCTTGTATGACAGTGTACATTTTTTGTCCCCTCAAAATACCTCAACACACAGCCATTAATGTCTAAACTGCTGGCAACAAATAAGAGTACGCCTTTAAGTGAAAATGTTCAAATTGGGCCAAAAGTGTCAATATTTTGTGTGGTCACCATTATTTTCCAGCACTGCCTTAACCCTCTTGGGCATGGAGTTCACCAGAGCTTCACAGGTTGTCACTGGAGTCCTCTTCCACTCCATGATGATATCATGGAGCTGGTGGATGTTAGAGACCTTGTGCTCCTCCACCTTCCATTTGAGGATGCCCCACAGATGCTCAATAGTTTTTAGGTCTGGAGACATGCTTGGCCATTCCATCACCTTTACCCTCAGCTTTTTTAGCAAAGCAGTGGTCGTCTTGGAGGTGTGTTTGGGGTCGTTATCATGTTGGAATACTGTCCTGCAGCCCAGTCTCCGAAGAGAGGGGATCATGCTCTGTTTCAGTATGTCACAGTACATGTTGGCATTCATGGTTCCCTCAATGAACTGTAGCTTCCCAGTGCCAGCAGCACTCATGCAGCCCCATACCATGACACTCCCACCCCCATGCTTGACTGTAGGCAAGACACACTTGTCTTTGTACTCCTCACCTGGTTGCTGCCACACACACTTGACACCATCTGAACCAAATAAGTTTATCTTTGTCTCATCAGACCACAGGACATGGTTCCAGTAATCCATGTCCTTAGTCTGCTTCTCTTCAGCTTTCTTGTGCATCATCTTTAGATGAGGCTTCCTTCTTGAACGACAGTCATGCAGACAAATTTGATGCATTGTGTGGCGTATGGTCTGAGCACTGACAAGCTGACCCCCCATCCCTTCAACCTATGCAGCAATGCTGGCAGCACTCATACATCTGTTTCCCAAAGACAACCTCTGAATATGACGCTGAGCACGTGCACTCAACTTTTTTTGGTCGACCATGGCGAGGCCTGTTCTCAGTGGAACCTGTCCTGTTAAAGCGCTGTATGGTCTTGGCCTCCATGCTGCAGCTCAATTTAAGGGTCTTGGCAATCTTCTTATAGCCTAGGCCATCTTTATATAGAGCAGCAATTTGTTTTTTTCAGATCCTCAGAGAGTTCTTTGTCATGAGGTGTCATGTTGAACTTCCAGTGACAAGTATGAGGGAGGGAGAGCGATAACACCACAATTTAACACACCTGCTCCCCATTCACACTTGAGACCTTGTAACACTAACAAGTCAAATGACACCGGGGAGGGAAAATGGCTAATTTGGCCCAATTTGGACATTTTTACTTAGGGGTGTACTCACTTTTGTTGCCAGTGGTTTAGACATTAATGGCTGTGTGTTGAGTTATTTTGAGGGGATAGCAAATTTACACTGTTATACAATCTGTACACTCACTACTTTACATTGAAGCAAAGTGTCAACCGCTTTAATTGAACAAGCTGACGTTAGAAGCTGATTGGCCACCATGCGCAGCTGCACCAGATTCTGCACTTCCAAGTTTTAGTAAATCAACCCCAACTGTGTTTGTCTATTGATGTGACTTGATGAGGATCAGATCGCATTTTATGGCAAATTAGTGAAAACCAGTTAATTCTAAGGGGATTCACATACTTTTTAATATACACTACTGTGCAAAAGTTTTAGGCAGGTGTGAAAAAATGCTGTAAATTAAGAATGCTTTCAGAAATAGAAGTGTTAATTGTTTATTTTTATCAATTAACCAAATGGAAAGCACATGAACAGAGGAGAAATTCAAATCAAATATTTAGTGTGTCCATTTTTTGCCTTCAAAACAGAATCAATTCTTCTAAGTACACTTGCACACAGTTTTTGTAGGTTGTTCAAAACATCTTGGAGAGCTAACCACAGATATTCTGTGAATGTAGGGTGACTCAAATCCTTCTGTCTCTTCAGACAGACTGGATGATGTTGAGATTAGGGCTCTGTGGGGACCAAACCATCACTTTCCAGACTCCTTGTTATTCTTTAAGCTGAATATATTTCTCAATGTATGTTTGGAGTCATTGTCCTGCTGCAGAATAAATTTGAGGCCATTCACATGTCTCCCTGATGGTATGGCATGATGGATAAACGTCTGCCTGTATTTCTCTGCATTTAGGACGCCATTGATCCTGACAAAATGTCCAATTCCATTTGCAAAAATGCAGCCCCAAACTTGCAAGAAACCTCCACGTGTTTCACTGTCTTGCCACTGTGTATGACATTAGACTTGACCTTCACTTAGAAGCCGAGTTTGGCTGTTCCTTACCCAGTTTTAAGCCTCTTACACAGCTCTTTGTGTTTCAGTTCATGACTATGTTTCAACCTGCATATGAAATTGATGATCATTACCACCTGAGTGTTATAATTGATTATTCAAACACCTCACTCTAATCCTACAAAATCCCTGACTTTGTGTAAGTGTACAAAGTGTGCAAGTCTAAAAAACTATTACTGCTGCTGACTGCGCCACCATACTGAAAAAAATTATAAACAAATAATTGTTATACTAAATTATCATCTAAATGTGCAAACATTAAAATGCAATGTGCCAGATGCCAAAAACTCATATAAACACTGATATGGTCATAAAATTTTACTATACACCACTATTTTGCTCAGAAAAATATTATACACAAATAATTATTATACTAAATGTGCAAACATTAAAGTGCAATGTGCCAGATGCCAAATTCTCATATAAACACTGATACTGTCATAAATTAATAAAAAAACTATAAATACTATAGGGACCACACTTATGCTATGTGCAAATATGCTGAAGAAGTACTCTGTGAACTGTCTTTTATAAATGAGTGATTCTTGTGCTTCTTAAATTAATCCTCCATTTTCCTTGTGACACTTCCACCTAAATAAGTGACGATTCCACCACCATCTGTGCTAGCCACTCACCAGATACTGGTAGATATGCGCCTTTGGTTCATTAGAAGGGATAACCACTCCATATTTGGTGTCCCTTTTGCTGACCCCCAATTTCTATATGCAGATCATATCCATCCTCATTTAAAATAAATAGCGATCATTGCGTAGTATGAAACGTATTTATTAAATGCTAATGATACAAGAGACTGTGCACTTACATTTTTTGGTGCCCATAGGCCGGCACCAAGCTGTTCCAGCTACCGCATCACGTGCGGCAGCACTCATGTTACATATATGTTGGAGTGCAGCCGTGGGCTGCAGTACGTGGGCAGAACCACAAGGGCACTTTCGGTAAGGATAGGTGAGCATGTTAGGAACATCAAGAAGGGGTACAAACATCACAGCTTATCAAAACATTTCAGGGATGTACACAGAAGGGACCCTAGACATTTAAAGTTTTTTGGAATAGATAAAATAGAACGAAATTGAAGGAATTCGAATATGAGAAGAGAAGTGTCAAGAAACGAAACATACTGGATATTTGACCGGCGCAGTCAACAGCAGTAATAGTTTTTTAGATTTATCACTTATATTGGTGAAATTTTGACTGCAGCAACCAAAGTAGTATTTATTCTTATATATAACCCTTACATACTCACTTGAAAGTGTGCAAGTGTAAGAACTGATTGCTGGTTTCAAGCCAAAGGGTAGTTACACCAAATATTGATTTGGTTTAGATTTTTTCTTCTGTTCACTCACTGCTTTTTGTACATTTGTGAAAATAAACAATTAAATTATACATTTTTGAAAGAATTCTTATTTTACATTACTGTAGTGTATATACTATATATATATACTGTAGATATTTAAAAAATTAAAGGTTAAGATACTTTATGTACTATATACAGTATCTCACAAAGGTGAGTACACCCCTCACATTTTTGTAAATATTTTATTATATCTTTTCATGTGACAACACTGAAGAAATGACACTTTGCTACAATGTAAAGTAGTGGGTGTGCAGCTTGTATAACAGTGTAAATTTGCTGTTCCCTCCAAATAACTCAACACAAAAGTGAGTACACCCCTAAGTGAAAATGTCCAAATTGGGCCCAATTAGCCATTTTCCCTCCCCGGGAGCATGTGACTTATTAGTGTTACAAGGTCTCAGGTGTGAATGGGGAGCAGGTGTGTTAAATTTGCTTTTATCACTCTCACTCTCTCATACTGGTCACTGGAAGTTCAATATGGCACCTGATGGCAAAAACTCTCTGAGGATCTGAAAAAAAGAATTGTTGCTCTACATAAAGATGGCCTAGGAGAAGATTGCCAAGACCCTGAAAGTGAGCTGCAGCACGGTGGCGAAGACCATACATCGGTTTAACAGGACAGGTTCCACTCAGAACAGGCCTCGCCATGGTCCACCAAAGAAGTTAAGATCACAAGCTCAGTGTCAAATCCGCAGGTTGTCTTTGGGAAATAGACATATGAGTGCTGCCAGCATTGCTGCAGAGGTTAAAGGGGTGGGGGGTCAGCCTGTCAGTGCTCAGACCATATGCTGCACACTGCATTAAATTGGCTGTCGTCCCAAAAGGAAGCCTCTACTAAAGATGATGCACAAGAAAGCCTGCAAACAGTTTGCTGAAGACAAGCAGACTAAGGGCATGGATTCCTGGAACCATGTACTGTGGTCTGATGAGACCAAGATAAACTTATTTGGTTCAGATGGTGTCAAGCGTGTGTGAGGAGTACAAAAACAAGTGTGCCTTGCCTACAGTCAAGCATGGTGGTGGGAGTGTCATTGTCACGTACCTTACAGCGGAGCCTGAGATGATGAGGGTGGCCTCTTGCACGGTTCCAGTCCGAGCACCCCTGGTGGTGGAGACAGGGACTGCTAGGGCGACGGAAGCGTGCAGATGCCTGCAGGCAGAAGGCTGAGGCTTGGAGACACAGGAACCTCTGTCGAGAAGATGTGGAAACTGATCACCAGACTTGTTCAGCTGGAGACAGATCAGGATCAACTGCAGAGTCAGGAACAGGCAGAAGTTGGCAACAGACTGGCAGCGGGGTACACAATCAGAAGGCAGAGCCGTAGTTATAAGTCCAAGCCAAGGTCAGTACTGTAAGCAGAGGCAGATAAGCAGGCAGGGAAGATCCAAGAGAATGGTCAGAGGAAGCCGGGTTTTAAGGAACAAGATCAATCAGGCAAAGCAGTAAACAGGAACGCAGGGACAAGCTGAAGACAATCCGGCACTGAGACTAGGCAGACTTTCTGTTTAAATAGGGTGCCCTGCACCAGGATTCATGGATGCTTGTGTGTGCGCTAACGCACACTTGCTCGTATGGATGCGCCATTGCGCATGCCTGCTTCGAACCTCACTCTTCTCTGTCTAAGACTCAGCGCATGCACATTGGCGTGAGAGGAATGGAGATTGGCAGCTGCTGCACAGAGACGAGCGCTTGCCTGTATGGGTTCACTGACAGTCATGGTCTGGGGCTGCATAAGTGCTGCCAGCACCGGGGAGCTAAAGTTCATTGAGGGAACAGGGAATGCCAACATGCACTGTGACATACTGAAGCAAAACATGATCCCCTCCCTTTGGAGCCTGGGGCGCAGGGCAGGATTCCAACATGATAATGACCCCAAACACACCTCCAAGATGACCATTGCCCTGCTAAAGAAGCTGAGGGTAAAGGTGATGGACTGGCCAAGCATGTCTCCAGACCTAAACCCTATTTAGCATCTGTGGGGCAACCTCAAACGGAAGGTGGAGGAGCGCAACGTCTCTAATATCCACCAGCTCCGTGATGTCGTCATGGAAGAATGGAAGAGGACTCCAGTGGCAACCTGTGAAGCTCTGGTGAACTCCATGCCCAAGAGGGTTAAGACAGTGCTGCAAAATAATGTTGGCCACACAAAATATTGACACTTTGGGCCCAATTTGGACATTTTCACATAGGGGTGTATTCACTTTTGTTGCCAGCGGTTTAAACATTAATTGCTATGTGTTGAGTTATTTTGAGGGGACAGGAAATTTACACTGTTATACAAGCTGTACAGTCACTACTTTACATTGTAGCAAAGTGTCATTTCTTCAGTGTTGTCACATGAAAAGATATAATAAAATATTTACAAAAATGTGATGGTGTACTCACTTTTGTGAGATACTGTAAGTACATACATCAAGCAACAAAGTCAAAAATATAAATTGACTTTAGAAAGGGTTGGCTGTGGTTCCATAATCACAATTATCTGTGCATGTATTTCCATCTCAAGATCAGATACATTAAAATATATCTTATGGTACAAGCAAATGGATAATGGACATTAATACTGTCATCTTGCTTGTAATACATCGGATATTGATAATTGAGACCTATTATTGGGATAATGATATCTGTTGTGAGTGTGGAATGTAATTTTAATGATAATAAGTATGGGGAATTTTAAATAAATAAAATAAGTGTTTTGCCGAACGATACATGATAAATAAAAGGGTAATGTCTGAATCTACGTATAATGAATCGCAGTGCCTTCAGCCACTTTTGGCAGTTAATAAAAAAATGTGAACTTTGTTCAGACAATCGGTAATATACCATTATAATTTCCTGAGTTCGTTAATCTATGGGGAATTCTTACCAATGTAAGAATTAAATTAATAAGTAAATACATTTTATTAATATACAAGTATAATTTACAAAACCATAATTTCTGGTGATTAATATTTCATACACATTACCAAAGACATAAAATGCAACAATGAAACTATTTTCCTTAATATTTGACAAATAACCCTAGGGTAGCCACAATCGGCTATGTTAAAAAGGGTGTGGTTAACCGTGCCTTAACTTCAAAAACACAATATCTCTTGCCGCTCGAAAGACAATTTTCTGACTTTCTCTGGCTGGAAGAAAGTCAAAATGTGCCCTGCGAAGCCAACAGATAGATTGTATCAATTTGAAAGAAGTCTTAATTTAACAGGGCTACCAGCTGGCCTCCTCTTGTGGCTACTGATCCCAGCACCACCTCTTCAGGCACTGCCAGCCCACCTGGCCGCAGCTGCTTCATTCTCTAGTCCTCCTGGCTAAGACTCCATAGTCCTCCCATACTGACTCTGCATCCATCCCAGACTGCTTCCACCTAGTCCTCTCAGTCCTCTCTGACTGCATCACTCACCAGCCCTCCTGATGTCCTCCACTTGCTCCCATGTCTCTGGTATGGATTATTCAATGTGAAGTAAAGTGGGTCCCTTCTGCACCCGAGCCCAGGCCCAAGGTCACCTACCCAGACTAGGAGGCTACCCTCAAGGGCCACCAACAGCCTAACATCTCCAGCTTCCACCCAAACTCCACTGCCCCAGCTGGGCTGACTCTGAGTATTTGAGGGGGTCTGCCCCCTGCCAACCAATCTGTTGGGGATTGGTTAGGGCCCTCCAAACACTCTAGGCAGCTCCCCCTCACCTCCACTCCCATTCTTCTAAAATCTTCTACGTTTCTAGAAGTACAGTACGGGGAGGTCACAGAGATGCTCATCCAGCTCTCTCTGAGTCACTTAAACCCTGACCTAGAAAAACACAGGCTTGGCCAAGCCTGAACAATTTACCTACTCTAACAAATAAAAATCCTAGCACTCTAGCAACAGAGCTAGGGGGTGCTACATATTTAGGACCACAGAACAATGATACCACCATGAGAGGATCTTATAGTTATGTTCTTTTGCCCTAGAGAAAGGTTTTGTGGGTAAAATTTTGTCCCAGTCCAGTTCCTCAGGGGAGGTGTTAAATTCCTCCTCCCATTTAGAAAGGAATGGTGGGTTTTGTGGGTGAGTTTCCTGCAGTAACAAATGGCATATTATAGAGATTGAGTGTTCAGGTCTGTTTGTTTGAAGGATTAGCATTTCAAATCCTGTGTACAGTCTGAAGAGTGGGTCCAATGGAAGCAAAGCTCTTACATAGTAGTTCAATTGAGAATACTTCATCAGTGCATTAGATGAGTTGTGCAAAGGGGATAATCTGTGATAGATGGGGTAGTTTGCAGTGTTGTGCAGAAGAACATCTTTTGAGTGCGGTGCCAGGTAATAAAAAATGCTTTCATAAAAAAACTTACTGCGATACGATTATTAGCCTTTTAACACTCTTTCTAATAAACAAGTTCTGCCACTCTTAAAGAGTAATCCCAGCAACTCTTCAACATTGTAAAGAAAGAAAAGAGGGCGTTAGAGGTCAATACAAGAGAAAATGTTATTTTGCACATGCGAGGAGATGAGTGTGCAGCCAGGGGAGTAAGCACTATCAAGTGGTTTAAAGGGGCTGCTATCCTGTGAACGCCACACCTGTTTGTGCCTTTTGTTTACAAATATTTCCCTCCATAACTTTTTTTTAACTGTGGTTTCCATTTAACCACTTGCCTACTGGGCACGTAAACCTCCCTCCTGCCCAGACCAATTTTCAGCTTTCAGCGCTCTCACAATTTGAATGACAATTATTCAGTCATGTAATACTGTACCCAAATGAATTTTTTGTCCTTTTATCATAAAAATAGAGCTTTCTTTTGGTGGTATTTGATCACTTCTGGGTTTTTTATTTTTTGCGCTATAAATAAAAAAAGACCGAAAATTTTGAAAAAAAACGAATTTTTCTTAGTTTCTGTGATAAAATTTTGCAAATTATTAATTTTTCTTCATAAATTTTGGCCACAATTTATACTGCTACATATCTTTGGTAAAAATAACCCAAATTAGTGGATATTATTTGGTCCGTGTGAAAGTTAGAGAGTCTACAACCTGTGGTGCAAATCATAAAAAAATTGATCACACCTGATGTACTGGTGGTCTCATTTCTTGCAACCCTAACAAGAAAGGAAAGTACAAATACCCCCCAAATGACCCTTTTTTGAAGTAAACATTCCAAGGTATTTAGTAAGATGCATGGTGAGGTTTTTGATGTTGTCATTTTTTCCCACAATTCTTTGCAAAATGAAGATTTTTTTATTTTTTATTTTTTTTCCCCACAAAATTGTCATTGTAATAGGTTATTTCTCTCACATGGCATGTATATACCACAAATAACACCCCAAAATACATTCTGCTACTCCCCGTGAGTATTACGATACCACATGTGTGGGACTTTTTCACAACCTGGCCACATAGAGAGGCCCAACATGCAGGGAGTCCCATCACGTGTTCTAGGAGCATAAATTACACATCTAACTTGTTGACTACCTATTACACTTTTGAAGGCACTGGAGCACCAGGACAATGACTTGTGACACTGACGTGGCACTGATGACAGATGGCACTGATACGTGGCACTGATGACACTGATGTGGCACTGATGACAGATGGCACTAATACGTGGCACTGATGACACTGATGTGGCACTGATGACAGATGGCACTAATACGTGGCACTGATGACAGATGGCACTAATACGTGGCACTGATGACAGATGGCACTAATACATGACACTGACTGATGGCACTAATACGTGGCACTGATGACACGTGACACTGATGACAGATGGCACTTATATGTGTCACTGATGACAGATGGCACTTATATGTGGCACTGATGACAGATGGCACTAATACGTGGCACTGATGACAGATGGCACTAATACATGGCACTGATGACACGTGACACTGATGACAGATGGCATTGATATGTGGCACTGATGACACATGACACTGATGACAGATGCCACTGATACGTGGCACTGATGACACATGACACTGATAACAGATGGCACGTGACACTGACAGGTGGCACTGATGACAGATGGCACTAATATGTGTCACTGATGACAGATGGCACTGATGACAGATGGCACTAATATGTGGCACTGATGACAGATGGCACTAATATGTGGCACTGATGACAGATGGCACTGATGACAGATGACAGTGGTGACAGATGACAGTGGTGACAGATGGCAGTGGGGACAGATAGCAGTGGGGAAAGATGGCAGTGAGGACAGATGGCACTGACAGGTACTGTGTTCACTTTTTTTTCCGTTTTTTTTTTTTTTCTGACACTCAGGCTGCAGCGGTTTGCTCTCCCTCCTCACACGCTGTCTCTGTGTGAGGAGGGAGAGCCGGCGATGAGAGATGATCTCATATGTTTACATATGAGATCATCTCTCATTGGCACTGCCGATCGCACTGTAAACAGCCGCTGTGATTGGCCGTTTACGGCGATCTGTGACTGGCTGTGTCCAAGGGACACGGGCAGCACAGAACTTCCCCGATGCGCACCCGCAGTAGCGTGCATCGTGGAAGTAAACAGCAGGACATCCAGGGACGGCCTCCCGGCAGTTAGCGTCCGTGCTTTAGCCGTCTTTCGGCTATAGCGCGGGGGCGAAGTTTAATGATTTGAGTTTGGCAACACATTTTTCAGTTTCTTTTGCTTTGTCCCTGACATTCTGGGTTATATTTTAGTTACTCTATATTTCAGTTAAAGTTTCTTATTTAGGTATCATACACATTTACGTCCTGGGGACATCTGTGTAACATTCTTAAAAAGAAGGAATTAATTAAGATATATAAGCAACTACAGTAATCTTTGCTACTGTGCCAGAGCCATGTTTTTCAAGCTATCAATTCGCTATGATTTTTTGTGATGACAGCACAGGCAGCTCTGAAACAAATTGTCCAGCACTAGCGTATGGAGAAGACAGGGATTATTGCTGTCCTGCCATCCTAATAACAAGACTGTTGTGATTTTTTTTTACTGGCTTTTTTTATAGGAAGGTAAGCAAGGGAGAACTGGCAGGATATCCAGGTATGGATAAGCCTGCCTTAAAGAGGAACCGCAGTCGGCTCGCATAATTTGTAATAAAAACATCTTCGCCATTCTGAAGCTTCCCTTCAACCACTTTGCATATTATTTTATATATAGTATACTGTGATTTTGTACTTGCCAAATATGCTGCAGAAATCTCCCTCCACTAAGTCTGACTGCAGCCATTTTAACTGTGGGCAGCTGAAGCTGCTGCTTGCTCACTTACTGGATATACACAGGCACACAGAGGCACACCTCCAGCTCTGCAGCCCTGCAGCTTTCATTGGCCCTCTTATGACTCATCCCCCTCCCTTCCTCTCATGAGATCACGAGAATGAGAACGAGAGCTGTGCATGATGTCATAAGGCAGACAAGAAACAAGAAGTGGGCTGTATAAGGTATTTACTGGCAGGAAAAAAAAAATGTTTTACTATCCAAAGTTAAAACAACAAGAGCAGACGATTTCATAGATGGAAAAATGACTGAAGTTCCACTTTAAAGACATCAAGAGCAGAAATAACAGTAACTTTTTTTGAAACAGGCCACCAGAGTTTAGGAATATCAACATCAATTAAGAAGACATGATCCAGGTTGAATCCTGGTTTGTAAAAATCTATTTGCTCATTTCTGTTTCTAAGAGGAAGCTATTTTCCATTTTTAAAAATGTTAAAGGCTGCATTTACTAAGTTCCACAGTTTAATTCAAGCACAATAATTGAACTGCAGCTGCTGTGAATTAGCCTTTTTCAAGTTTGTAATGATGTAACAGCAGAGAGCATAGGTGCACCGCTTACTCCACAGCAGTGCCAATCTGTTCAAGATAAAAGCACTGAGACATGAACAAGTATTTGAGTGTACTATAAGCCAAGACACAAAGTACATATTGTAATGTTATCAGAACAAATCTAAAAACACTCACATGTATTATTTATAATTTGCAGACAAACTCTATAAGCATCACAGCAATACCCTTTAGCTACAGCAGCTACCTATCTGAACCATTTTATATGCAATTTAATGTCACCGGAGACTAGGGATGAGCCGAACACCCCCCGGTTCTGTTCGCACCAGAAACTGCGAACGGACCGAAAGTTTGAGCGAACTTTAGAAACCCATTAAAGTCTATGGGTCTTGAACGTTTAAAATCAAAAGTGCTAATTTTTAAGGCTAATATGCAAGTTATTGTCCTAAAAAGGGTTTGGGGACCTGGGTCCTGCCCCAGGGGTCATGTATCAATGCAAAAAAAAGTTCTAAAAATTGCCTTTTTCAGGAGCGGTGATTTTAATGATGCTTAAAGTGAAAAAAAAAAGTGAAATATTCCTTTAAATATCGTACCTGGGGGGTGTCTATAGTATGCCTGTAAAGGGGCGCATGTTTCCCGTGCTTAGAACAGTCCCTGCACAAAATGACTTTTTTAAAGGAATAAAAGTCATTTAAAACTGCTTGCGGCTTTAATGTAATGTCGGGTTCCGGCAAAATGGATGAAAATCAGTGAGACAAACGGCATGGGTACTCCCCCCCAGTCCATTATCAGGCCCTTTGGGTCTTGTATTGATATTAAGGGGAACCCCGCACCCAAATTAAAAAAAGGAAAGGCGTGGGGCCCCCAGGCTCTATATACTCTGAACAGCAGTATACAGGCGGTGCAAACAAGACAAAGACTGTAGGTTTGTTGTTAAGTAGAATTTGTTTGTAATTTTGAACTGGTACATTTTTAAAGCGTAGCTCCAGCCAAAAAATCTATTTTAAGCTTTTTGGAAAACATAGGGAAGGGTTATCACCCCTATGACATTTGTTTTGCTGTCTGTGCACCTCTTCAGAAGATTTCACCTTACTTTCTGTCCCCATGACAAATGTTTTTTGACAATTTGGGGTTTTTAGTGAAACAAGTATTGTTGATAAAGTATCAGTGGTGAGGAGACACGTTTTTCCCATATTAACTCTTACAGGAGAGAATTTCCCTTTCTAGGGGTAGATTTCATCTCGCTTCCTGTTATCTCCTTCTGTTTGCAAGTAGGAGTAGTTTGTAAGTTGGATGTTTGAAAGTAGGGGCCTGCCCTATATACTCTGCAGAAATTGGGGCCTTAGGTGTTGGTGTTGCCACAACACTGTAAGCCCTTACAGTTACTCTTGGTGGGCGCAGTAACGGGCCCTGCTGTGAAATATTAGATCAAGAATTGTAATTCCATGCCCCTGTTGAACAGGGTCAGAAAAATTGGGCCTTTGGTGGTGGTGGTGGTGGTGCTGGTGCCACAACACTGTAAGTTTTCACAGTTACTCTTGGTGGGTGCAGAAATGGGCCCTGCTGTGAAATATTAGATCAAGAATTGTAATTACATGCACCTGTTGAACAGGGGCAGAAAAATTGGGCCTTTGGTGGTGGTGGTGGTGTTGCCAGAACACTGTAAGTCCAACAGTTACTCTTGGTGGGCGCAGAAACGGGCCCTGCTGTGAAATATTAGATCAAGAATTGTAATTACATGTCCCTGTTGAACAGGGGCAGAAAAATTGGGCCTTAGGCATTGGTGCTGGTGCCACAACACTGCAACCTCTCACAGATACTTTAGTTGGAGCGCAGGAATGAGCCCTGCTGAAAAGTATTGCATCAAAAATTGTAATTACACACCCCTGTTAAACAGGGGCTGGAAAATTGTGCCTTAGACACTGGTGCCGGCGCCCAGAACCAAAAATATTCTTACAAGCTATCAGCATTAGGGATGAGCCGAACACCCCCCTGTTCGGTTCGCACCAGAACATGCGAACAGGAAAAAAGTTCGTTCGAACACGCGAACACGCGAACACCATTAAAGTCTATGGGACACGAACATGAATAATCAAAAGTGCTAATTTTAAAGGCTAATATGCAAGTTATTGTCATAAAAAAGTGTTTGGGGACCTGGGTCCTGCCCCAGGGGACATGGATCAATGCAAAAAAATTTTTTAAAAACGGCCATTTTTTCAGGAGCAGTGATTTTAATAATGCTTAAAGTCAAACAATAAAAGTGTAATATCCCTTTAAATTTCGTACCTGGGGGGTGTCTATAGTATGCCTGTAAAGGGGCGCATGTTTCCTGTGTTTAGAACAGTCTGACAGCAAAATGACATTTTGAAGGAAAAAAGCCATTTAAAACTACCCGCGGCTATTGCATTGCCGACAATACACATAGAAGTTCATTGATAAAAACGGCATGGGAATTCCCCAAAGGGGAACCCCGAACCAAAATTTAAAAAAAAAAATGACGTGGGAGTCCCCCTAAATTCCATACCAGGCCCTTCAGGTCTGGTATGGATATTAAGGGGAACCCCGGCCAAAATTTAAAAAAAAAAATGATGTGGGGTCCCCCTAAATTCCATACCAGGCCCTTCAGGTCTGGTATGGATTTTAAGGGGAACCCCGCGCCAAAAAAAAAAAAACGGCGTGGGGTCCCCCCAAAAATCCATACCAGACCCTTATCCGAGCACGCAACCTGGCAGGCCGCAGGAAAAGAGGGGGGACGAGAGTGCGGCCCCCCCCTCCTGAACCGTACCAGGCCACATGCCCTCAACATTGGGAGGGTGCTTTGGGGTAGCCCCCCAAAACACCTTGTCCCCATGTTGATGAGGACAAGGGCCTCATCCCCACAACCCTGGCCGGTGGTTGTGGGGGTCTGCGGGCAGGGGGCTTATCGGAATCTGGAAGCCCCCTTTAACAAGGGGACCCCCAGATCCCGGCCCCCCCCTGTGTGAAATGGTAAGGGGGTACAAAAGTACCCCTACCATTTCACTAAAAAACTGTCAAAAATGTTAAAAATGACAAGAGACAGTTTTTGACAATTCCTTTATTTAAATACTTCTTCTTTCTTCTATCTTCCTTCATCTTCTGGTTCTTCTGGCTCTTCTGGTTCTTCCTCCGGCGTTCTCGTCCAGCATCTCCTCCGCGGCGTCTTCTATCTTCTTCTCCTCGGGCCGCTCCGCACCCATGGCATGGGGGGAGGCTCCCGCTCTTCTCTTCATCTTCTTCATCTTCTTCTCTTCTTCTTTTCTTCTCTTCTTCTCTTCTTCATTTTCTTCTCCGGGCCGCTCCGCACCCATGCTGGCATGGAGGGAGGCTCCCGCTGTGTGATGGCGCTCCTCGTCTGACAGTTCAAAAATAACAGGGGGCGGGGCCACCCGGTGACCCCGCCCCCCTCTGACGCACGGGACAGGACGGGACTTCCCTGTGGCATTCCCCGTGACGTCACAGGGAAGTCCCGTCAAGTCACCGTGCATCAGAGGGGGGCGGGGTCACCGGGTGGCCCCACCCCCCGTTATTTAAGAACTGTCAGACGAGGAGCGCCGTCACACAGCGGGAGCCTCCCTCCATGCCAGCATGGGTGCGGAGCGGCCCGGAGAAGAAAATGAAGACGAGAAGAAGAGAAGAAGAGAAGAAAAGAAGAAGAGAAGAAGAGAAGAAGATGAAGAAGATGAAGAGAAGAGCGGGAGCCTCCCCCCATGCCATGGGTGCGGAGCAGCCCGAGGAGAAGAAGATAGAAGACGCCGCGGAGGAGATGCTGGACGAGAACGCCGGAGGAAGAACCAGAAGAACCAGAAGATGAAGGAAGATAGAAGAAAGAAGAAGTATTTAAATAAAGGAATTGTCAAAAACTGTCTCTTGTCATTTTTAACATTTTTGACAGTTACCATTTCACACAGGGGGGGCGGGATCTGGGGGTCCCCTTGTTAAAGGGGGCTTCCAGATTCCGATAAGCCCCCCGCCCGCAGACCCCCACAACCACCGGCCAGGGTTGTGGGGATGAGGCCCTTGTCCTCATCAACATGGGGACAAGGTGTTTTGGGGGGCTACCCCAAAGCACCCTCCCAATGTTGAGGGCATGTGGCCTGGTACGGTTCAGGAGGGGGGGGCTGCATTCTCGTCCCCCCCTCTTTTCCTGCGGCCTGCCAGGTTGCGTGCTCGGATAAGGGTCTGGTATGGATTTTTGGGGGGACCCCACGCCGTTTTTTTTTTTTTTTGCACGGGGTTCCCCTTAAAATCCATACCAGACCTGAAGGGTCTGGTATGGAATTTAGGGGGAACCCCACGTCATTTTTTTTAAAAAATTTTGGCCGGGGTTCCCCTTAATATCCATATCAGACCTGAAGGGCCTGGTATGGAATTTAGGGGGACTCCTACGTCATTTTTTTTTTTTTAATTTTGGTTCGGGGTTCCCCTTTGGGGAATTCCCATGCCGTTTTTATCAATGAACTTCTATGTGTATTGTCGGCAATGCAATAGCCGCGGTAGTTTTAAATGAGTTTTTTCCTTCAAAATGTCATTTTGCTGTCAGACTGTTCTAAACACAGGAAACATGCGCCCCTTTACAGGCATACTATAGACACCCCCCAGGTACGAAATTTAAAGGGATATTACACTTTTATTGTTTGACTTTAAGCATTATTAAAATCACTGCTCCTGAAAAAACGGCCGTTTTTAAAAAAAATTTTTGCATTGATCCATGTCCCCTGGGGCAGGACCCAGGTCCCCAAATACTTTTTATGACAATAACTTGCATATTAGCCTTTAAAATTAGCACTTTTGATTTCTCCCATAGACTTTTAAAGGGTGTTCCGTGGCATTCGAATTTGCCGCGAACACCCCAAATTGTTCGCTGTTCGGCGAACTTGCGAACAGCCAATCGAGTCGAAGCTCATCCCTAATCAGCATGATCATTGAGGAGGAAGAGGATAGTCACTCAGCATAACAGGATAGTCACTCAGCATCAGCATAGGCAGTCTTGCATCTTGGATCTGACATTTCCAAAAAAATTATTCGGTTACATCAGCATCAGGTGCTTGGTAGCTGGTGGTGATCCAAGACTGATTCATTTTTATGAAGGTCAGTCGATCGACCGAGTCGGTGGACAGGCGCACCCTGTGATCAGTTACAAAGCCTCCAGCAGCACTGAATGTGTGTTCCGAAAGAACGCTGGATGCAGGACAGGCCAGTAGCTCAATTGCATACTGTGCAAGCTCTGGCCAGTGATCCATCCTCAAGACCCAGTAACCCAAAGGATTTTCGGTGGGAAAGGTGTCCAAGTCAGATTTTGCCCCTAAGTATTCCTGCACCATTTAAAACAGACGCTGGCGATGGTTGCTGGAACCAATCATACCTTGGGGCTGCAGACTAAAAAATTGTCTGAACGCATCGGTCAGACGGCCACCTTCTCCACCGCTCCTTCTTTGACTGACCGAAGCCTCGGCAACACGTTCTCCAGGAACAGGAGTTTGTAACCTCCCAGTCTCTAGGAACGCATTGCACAGACCTTTCTGCAAGGCCTCCCGAAGATGTTTCATCCTCTGCTCCCTCTGCAATGGCAAGATAGGGTCCGCAACCTTACCCTTGTAATGTGGATCAAGGCGGGTTGCCAGCCAGTAATGATCCCTCTCCTTGATACCACGAATACAATGATCCTTCCGCAGGCTTTGCAGGATCAGGGAGGCCATGCAGCGTAGGTTTGCTGAGGCATTCGGTCCGGAGTCCTCTGGGTCGACATGACATGATCGACGACATGATCCGCAGCCACCTCCTCCCAGCCACGTACGTGGGTTTCTTGGGACTGTAAATGATCCCTTGAAGACTGATGCTGAGTGCCAGGCTCCACCTCCATGTTGACACAATCCTCCTCCTCCTCGTCCCCTTCCTGTGTGATCGGCGGGCACGCAGGAACACTGTCTGGATAAAGGGGGCCTTGAGAGGTAAGGAAGTCCTCCTCTTCCTGCCTCTGTTCTGCCTCAAGTGCCCTGTCCATTATTCCACGCAGCGTGTGTTTCAACAGGTGGACAAGGGGGACAGTGTTACTGATGCATGCACTGTCACTGCTCACCATCCTCGTGGCCTCCTCAAATGGTGACAGGACAGTGCATGCTATACTGATCATGGCCCACTGGCGTGGGGAAAAAAAAACAAGCTCCCCTGACCCTGTCCTGGTGCCATAGTCGTACTCATTGATGGCCCTCTGTTGCGTGTGCAGCTGCTGCAGCATGGCCAACGTTGAGTTCCACCTGGTGGGCATGTCACAGATTAGGCGGTTCTTGGGCAGGTTAAATTCCTTTTGGAGGTCAGCCAGCTGAGCACTGGCATTATATGAATGGCGGAAATGCACACAGACTTTCCTGGCCTGCCTCAGGACATTCTGTAAGCCCAGGTACCTGCCCAAGAACCGCTGCACCACCAAGTTAAGGACGTGAGCCAAACAGGGCACATGGGTCAGTTGTCACTGTCGGAGGGCAGAGAGGAAGTTGGTGGCATTGTCACAAACCACCATTCCTGGCTGAAACTGGTGTGTCAACCACCTCTGAGCCTGCCCCTGCAGAGCTGACAGAATTGCTGCCCCAGTGTGGCTCCTGTCCCCCAAGCACACCAGCTCAAGCACCGCATTGGCCTCTTTTGGCCTGCTTGCTTGCGTAGCCCCTTGAACACCTACGGAGCACTGCTGGTTCCGAGGACAAAGCACAGGAAGAGGCCATGGAGGAAGAAGAAGAGGAGGGGTGGAGGAGAGAGGTGTGTCAGAATCACCAGTAGTAGCATTTTGGAGGCGTGGTGGCAGAACAACCTCCAACACTACTGCACCTTGTCCTGCATCCTTCCCAGCTGCCAGAAGAGTCACCCAATGCACTGTGAAAGATAGGTAACGTCCCTGTCCATGCCTGCTGGACCATGAGTAAGCACCTTACCGCTGACCGCCCTGTCCAGCAAGGCCAAGGAATTGCCTTCCACATTCCGGTAGAGAGCCAGAATTGCCTTCCGTGAGAAAAAGTGGCGTTTGGGAACCTGCCACTGAGGAACCGCACATTCCACAAACTCACGGAAGGGGGCAGAGTCTACCAACTGAAAAAGCAGCAGTTGAAGTGCTAGCAATTTAGCCAAGCTAGCATTCAACCGCTGGGCAGGGTGGATGGCTGGGAGCGAACTGCTTTCAGCGGTGCAGCAGCTGGGGCCGGGAAATTTAGCTGGTACAATCTGACGTTGGTGTACTGATAGCAGATTGCCCGCAAGTACTTGGATGTTACACACCTAATTCTACACCTTCATTCTTCTCAGTGCAGGTCTCAGAGAGGACTGAAGGTATAGTGGGGTTGGAGATCCCAGCTGATGAGGAGCAAGGAGAGGTCCTCTTTGTTCTTTGGTGTGGGTCTTTTAGGTACGCTTGCCAACGAACTGCATGGGAGGTCAACATATGTCTGGTCAAGCATGTGGTGCCCAAGCAGGTGATGTTTTGGCCAAATAGCAGCGGTGGGATCTGATGCACTCATCTCAAAAAAGGGCCCACACCAAAGAACCTTTTGAATAACAGGCAGAGACAGCAGCGCCCTGCACATGCGAAGCTCTGCGGTGTGATGCAGTCAGTGTGCTGCCCTTAAGCTGGCCCCTGAAGGGCATCCTGCCTTGTTGGTGATGTGCCTCCCCCTCCTCCTCCTCCTCATCTCTCCTATCAGGCACCCACGTTGAGTCAGTGACCTCATCATCCCCTCCCTCTTCATCACTGGAGCAAAGCTGGCAGTATGCTGCAGCTGGGGGAACATGACTGCCAGATTGCTGTCCTTCTTGGGCACCCCCTCTGTCTGGGCTCACATTACTGCCTTCCTCTAGCTGAGTACCATCATCGGAGCCTTCAAAACGCTGGGCATCCTCCTGCAGCATGTACCCAACACTGTGGTCAAACAGTTCGGGGGACTCCTCAGGAGGACATGGTGGGGCTAGGGAAGGAGTGACTGATGCCACTGAGCTGAGGGAAGAGGCCGCGTTGGCAGCTGCTTTGCCAGACAACGTACCCTGAGCCTGGGTGAGAGGGTATGAGGTGGATGAGGATGGCTTGGTCATCCACTCTACCAAGTCTTCCGCATGTTGCGGCTCAACACGGCCAGATGCCGAAAAAAAGGACAAGCATGTCCCACAGCCACGTGCTGATGAGGATGCACCGTGTCCACGCCTAGCACTGCAACACAGAGCCTACTTGCCCTCTTTTATTGGCTTGTGACTGTCTGCCTCTCCTTGTTGGCCTTCCAGACATATTAATGGCCTGCACTGCAGTGAGATGTAGCTGCACAAAACTGGGATGTATGTATATACTGATTATACAGCAGCTAACAAAATGCCTGCCTGTGGTATTAATAGGATCAGAAGAAGCACACCAGCACTTTTCTTATGGTAGCTATAGGTGCAACTGTGCAGGGTACACAGTACACTAACTGTAAATACTTCAAGAGCCTGCCTGTGCTAAAAATAGGATCAGAAGAAGCACACAAGCACTTGTCTTCAGGTAGCTATACTGTAGGTGCAACTGTGCAGGGTACACAGTACACTAACTGTAAATACTTCAAGAGCCTGCCTGTGCTATTAATAGGATCAGAAGAAGCACACAAGCACTTGTCTTCAGGTAGCTATAGGTGCAACTGTGCAGGGTACACAGTACACTAACTGTAAATACTTCAAGAGCCTGCCTGTGCTATTAATAGGATCAGAAGAAGAACACAAGCACTTGTCTTCAGGTAGCTATACTGTAGGTGCAACTGTGCAGGGTACACAGTACACTAACTGTAAATATTTCAAGAGCCTGCCTGTGCTATTAATAGGATCAGAAGAAGAACACAAGCACTTGTCTTCAGGTAGCTATACTGTAGGTGCAACTGTGCAGGGTACACAGTACACTAACTGTAAATACTTCAAGAGCCTGCCTGTGCTATTAATAGGGTCAGAAGAAGCACACAAGCACTTGTCTTCATGTAGCTATAGGTGCAACTGTGCAGGGTACACAGTACAGTAACTGTAAATACTTCAAGAGCCTGCCTGTGCTATTAATAGGATCAGAAGAAGAACACAAGCACTTGTCTTCAGGTAGCTATACTTTAGGTGCAAATGAGCAGGGTACACAGTACACTAACTGTAAATACTTCAAGAGCCTGCCTGTGCTATTAATAGGATCAGAAGAAGCACACAAGCACTTGTCTTCAGGTAGCTATAGGTGCAACTGTGCAGGGTACACAGTACACTAACTGTAAATACTTCAAGAGCCTGCCTGTGCTATTAATAGGATCAGAAGAAGAACACAAGCACTTGTCTTCAGGTAGCTATACTGTAGGTGCAACTGTGCAGGGTACACAGTACACTAACTGTAAATATTTCAAGAGCCTGCCTGTGCTATTAATAGGATCAGAAGAAGAACACAAGCACTTGTCTTCAGGTAGCTATACTGTAGGTGCAACTGTGCAGGGTACACAGTACACTAACTGTAAATACTTTAAGAGCCTGCCTGTGCTATTAATAGGGTCAGAAGAAGCACACAAGCACTTGTCTTCAGGTAGCTATAGGTGCAACTGTGCAGGGTACACAGTACACTAACTGTAAATACTTCAAGAGCCTGCCTGTGCTATTAATAGGATCAGAAGAAGAACACAAGCACTTGTCTTCAGGTAGCTATACTGTAGGTGCAACTGTGCAGGGTACACAGTACACTAACTGTAAATATTTCAAGAGCCTGCCTGTGCTATTAATAGGATCAGAAGAAGAACACAAGCACTTGTCTTCAGGTAGCTATACTGTAGGTGCAACTGTGCAGGGTACACAGTACACTAACTGTAAATACTTTAAGAGCCTGCCTGTGCTATTAATAGGGTCAGAAGAAGCACACAAGCACTTGTCTTCATGTAGCTATAGGTGCAACTGTGCAGGGTACACAGTACAGTAACTGTAAATACTTCAAAAGCCTGCCTGTGCTATTAATAGGATCAGAAGAAGCACACAAGCACTTGTCTTCAGGTAGCTATACTGTAGGTGCAACTGTGCGGGGTACACAATACACTAACTGTAAATACTTCAAGAGCCTGCCTGTGCTATTAATAGGATCAGAAGAAGCACACAAGCACTTGTCTTCATGTAGTTATAGGTGCAACTGTGCAGGGTACACAGTACACTAACTGTAAATACTTCAAGAGCCTGCCTGTGCTATTAATATGATCAGAAGAAGCACACAAGCACTTGTCTTCAGGTAGCTATAGGTGCAACTGTGCAGGGTACACAGTACACTAACTGTAAATACTTCAAGAGCCTGCCCATGCTATTAATAGGATCAGAAGAAGAACACAAGCACTTGTCTTCAGGTAGCTATACTGTAGGTGCAACTGTGCAGGGTACACAGTACACTAACTGTAAATACTTCAAGAGCCTGCCTGTGCTATTAATAGGATCAGAAGAAGAACACAAGCACTTGTCTTAAGGTAGCTCTACTGTAGGTGCAACTGTGCAGGGTACACAGTACACTAACTGTAAATATTTCAAGAGCCTTCCTGTGCTATTAATAGGATCAGAAGAAGAACACAAGCACTTGTCTTAAGGTAGCTATACTGTGGGTGCAACTGTGCAGGGTACACAGTACACTAACTGTAAATATTTCAAGAGCCTTCCTGTGCTATTAAAAGGATCAGAATTAGAACACAAGCACTTGTCTTAAGGTAGCTATACTGTAGGTGCAACTGTGCAGGGTACACAGTACACTAACTGTAAATACTTCAAGAGCCTGCCTGTGCTATTAATAGGATCAGAAGAAGAACACAAGCACTTGTCTTCAGGTAGCCATACTGTAGGTGCAACTGTGCAGGGTACACAGTACACTAACTGTAAATATTGTAAAAACACCTGCCCTGCCTGTCAGTATATTAGGAGGAGAATAACAGGAACGGATCTAGCTAAACTGAATACAGTGTATATATATATATATATATATATATATACAGTGTATATATATATATATATATATATATATACACAAAACACCTGGGATGCATATATATACACAATACACTGTAAGTGCAGCTAACCGACTCGACCTGCCTACTCTATCTAACTTACATCAAATGACACTGTGTCTCTGTCTATCTATCTCTCTCCATCGCCGCAACACACTACACAAGGCCGCAACGCAGGCAGCCTTATATAGTGTGGGGCGTGTACTAAACCCCCTGAGCCATAATTGGACAAAGCCACCCTGGCTTTGGCCAATTACGGCTCTCTGTACACAAGGCGTTGTGATTGGCCAAGCATGCGTGTCATAGTGCATGCTTGGCAAAATCATCAGCCAGCAATGCACTGCGGTGCCGCAGTGAATTATGGGCCATGACGCGCCACTCGACTTTGGCGCGAACGGCCCATATCGTTCGCAATTTGACGAACGGTCGAACAGGCGATGTTCGAGTCGACTCGAACTCGAAACTCATCCCTACTTCCAACCCACGGAGCAACTTGGAAGGATCCGCCATAAGAATCAGATTGCTACACACGGGGCCGCTACACAGCCTTCGGGTGCCGTGATGACATCAGAGGGCCGCGCCGAATGCCGATCAGATGAAAGAGCAGCCGTAGCAGATGGACCACATTTCGAACACACCATGATCACCCAGGGTATTGCTATGACAATGCATTTAACACGCATGTGCTTTCGCAAGTCTTCTCAAGGTGACATGGTGCCTTCTCTTACCCGAAGTATGTGCCCAGTGGTTGACGCGCACATCACATATCACAGTCGAGGGCCCATAACACATATCATAGTTGAGGGCCCATTGACCCTCTTCAACTGCCGGAAAGTAGCCTATAACTCTTTTACTAGTTATGACTCGGGTGGTTGCTTATTTACTACAGTGTAATTTTATTGCAGATAGCACTACAGACCTGTGCACATACAAAACACTGGCCACCGCCCACACCCATAACTGGCCTTCACAGTAAGGAGCACATGGAGGGCATATACATGTAAGACAAAGACAATTCCATAGCTCAACTCACCAACCAGTCTGCTGACCAACCAAATTAGCCTGTCTAACCGTCTGTTAAAAGCAGGGGTTTAGTTAGCACACATTTGCAAACGCATGTGAAAGCTGCAAGGCCTCGTCAAGGCACCCTGTATTACTTGCAGTCCTAACACTACTAAATTTATAAGTGTCTCCACAGTGGAAGCACATGCATTGAATGGATAGGTGTAGACAGGTGAGCCTGGAGGCGGCCCAAGCCCCCTTAAAAGGGACAGGAGCACACTGGACACCCAGCAAGAGCACAATGGCAGCAAAGGTGTCCAGTGTGTCCCCGACCCAAATTTACGTACAGTAACAAAACACTGGCCACCGCCCACACCCATAACTGGCCTTCACAGTAAGGAGCACATGGAGGGCATATACATGTAAGACAAAGACAATTCCATAGCTCAACTCACCAACCAGTCTGCTGACCAACCAAATTAGCCTGTCTAACCGTCTGTTAAAAGCAGGGGTTTAGTTAGCACACAAACACTGGACACCTTTGCTGCCATTGTGCTCTTGCTGGGTGTCCAGTGTGCTCCTGTCCCTTTTAAGGGGGCTTGGGCCGCCTCCAGGCTCACCTGTCTACACCTATCCATTCAATGCATGTGCTTCCACTGTGGAGACACTTATAAATTTAGTAGTGTTAGGACTGCAAGTAATACAGGGTGCCTTGACGAGGCCTTGCAGCTTTCACATGCGTTTGCAAATGTGTGCTAACTAAACCCCTGCTTTTAACAGACGGTTAGACAGGCTAATTTGGTTGGTCAGCAGACTGGTTGGTGAGTTGAGCTATGGAATTGTCTTTGTCTTACATGTATATGCCCTCCATGTGCTCCTTACTGTGAAGGCCAGTTATGGGTGTGGGCGGTGGCCAGTGTTTTGTTACTGTACGTAAATTTGGGTCGGGGACACACTGGACACCTTTGCTGCCATTGTGCTCTTGCTGGGTGTCCAGTGTGCTCCTGTCCCTTTTAAGGGGGCTTGGGCCGCCTCCAGGCTCACCTGTCTACACCTATCCATTCAATGCATGTGCTTCCACTGTGGAGACACTTATAAATTTAGTAGTGTTAGGACTGCAAGTAATACAGGGTGCCTTGACGAGGCCTTGCAGCTTTCACATGCGTTTGCAAATGTGTGCTAACTAAACCCCTGCTTTTAACAGACGGTTAGACAGGCTAATTTGGTTGGTCAGCAGACTGGTTGGTGAGTTGAGCTATGGAATTGTCTTTGTCTTACATGTATATGCCCTCCATGTGCTCCTTACTGTGAAGGCCAGTTATGGGTGTGGGCGGTGGCCAGTGTTTTGTTACTGTACGTAAATTTGGGTCGGGGACACACTGGACACCTTTGCTGCCATTGTGCTCTTGCTGGGTGTCCAGTGTGCTCCTGTCCCTTTTAAGGGGGCTTGGGCCGCCTCCAGGCTCACCTGTCTACACCTATCCATTCAATGCATGTGCTTCCACTGTGGAGACACTTATAAATTTAGTAGTGTTAGGACTGCAAGTAATACAGGGTGCCTTGACGAGGCCTTGCAGCTTTCACATGCGTTTGCAAATGTGTGCTAACTAAACCCCTGCTTTTAACAGACGGTTAGACAGGCTAATTTGGTTGGTCAGCAGACTGGTTGGTGAGTTGAGCTATGGAATTGTCTTTGTCTTACATGTATATGCCCTCCATGTGCTCCTTACTGTGAAGGCCAGTTATGGGTGTGGGCGGTGGCCAGTGTTTTGTTACTGTACGTAAATTTGGGTCGGGGACACACTGGACACCTTTGCTGCCATTGTGCTCTTGCTGGGTGTCCAGTGTGCTCCTGTCCCTTTTAAGGGGGCTTGGGCCGCCTCCAGGCTCACCTGTCTACACCTATCCATTCAATGCATGTGCTTCCACTGTGGAGACACTTATAAATTTAGTAGTGTTAGGACTGCAAGTAATACAGGGTGCCTTGACGAGGCCTTGCAGCTTTCACATGCGTTTGCAAATGTGTGCTAACTAAACCCCTGCTTTTAACAGACGGTTAGACAGGCTAATTTGGTTGGTCAGCAGACTGGTTGGTGAGTTGAGCTATGGAATTGTCTTTGTCTTACATGTATATGCCCTCCATGTGCTCCTTACTGTGAAGGCCAGTTATGGGTGTGGGCGGTGGCCAGTGTTTTGTTACTGTACGTAAATTTGGGTCGGGGACACACTGGACACCTTTGCTGCCATTGTGCTCTTGCTGGGTGTCCAGTGTGCTCCTGTCCCTTTTAAGGGGGCTTGGGCCGCCTCCAGGCTCACCTGTCTACACCTATCCATTCAATGCATGTGCTTCCACTGTGGAGACACTTATAAATTTAGTAGTGTTAGGACTGCAAGTAATACAGGGTGCCTTGACGAGGCCTTGCAGCTTTCACATGCGTTTGCAAATGTGTGCTAACTAAACCCCTGCTTTTAACAGACGGTTAGACAGGCTAATTTGGTTGGTCAGCAGACTGGTTGGTGAGTTGAGCTATGGAATTGTCTTTGTCAGACCTGTGCACATGCAATTTTTACATGGTTGAATAAACTTTCTGACGCTTATTACAATACTCCAGTGGACTCTACTGCTTCATGATACCAGCCTTTTTCTGATGCTGTTGTTTTGTGTTCCCTTTCCAAGGGATATCTGTTATCAGTTATGGACTCTTTATGAAAGATCTTGAAGTCTATATCCCCTATATTGGCACCTGATTTGTTATGTATGCATGTAGAGCAGTGTACAGAGGTCAGTAGTATGAAAGGGAACTGTACAGAAGTCAGTAGTATGTAGGGAAGCATACAGAGGTCAGTAGCATATGTGGAGCAGTGTACAGAGGTCAGTAGTAGGTGGGGCAGCTTTCAGAGATACATAGTAGTATGTAGGGCAGCCCACCAAAAAAAACACCAGCACAGCCATTAGTCCTCATAGGATACACACACACCCCCCCCCCCAAAAAAAAGAAAATATAAGGCCCCCATCAGCCATTAGTCCCGATACCACCCACTGCCGCTCCCCCCACCACAAAAAAAAAAAAGACTACAGACCCCCAGCAGCAAAACCCCTCCCCAGAGCTGGAGCAGGCATTTAAATTATCTGACTTGGGCTTGGTTACAGATGGCTCTGCCTGGCTGGGTCAGTTGGTTCATTCGCTCACTCTGCTGGCCTCTCTGTTCCATCTGGGTGGCTAGCTCACCTCTGGCCTTCAAAGTCCTCTACTTTAACTAAGACTCGGGCCTCTGGTCACCCCGCTTTGGGCTTTCAGTGTCCATCTCTGCTCCTCTTGCTCCCAGGTCGGGTCCTCACAGCAGCTGCTGACAGTCTGAGCAGCTAAAGGGTGGGCTGGCGTGATCACCCTCGGCTGGCCATGCCCCCTTTCAGCAGTGACCAATCCGCGCTTGGACATGCAGCACCTGACTTCCTGGAGGTGGGGAGGAGGTAGGGCAGGGATGACATTGCTGAATTATTCGTGCCAGAGGTCAATTTTTAGGATTCTGCACGGGACAATCACAGAGCAGGACATGAGTCGGATTCTTGGGGGAGTCCCCAGCAATTTGGGATTCTTGGTAATTATGCAATAGGAGGCCGTTGGAAAGAGTAGTGAGAGTAACAGAAGCAGACAGGAAAAAGTATGCAAAAAAAGCCTGCAAAAGAGGTAATAGTGCAAGCAGAAGTAAGTGGACAGGAGAGCCCACTAAAACAGGGCATGTGTGCTGACATGGAACAACCCTCAATAGAAGACAGCTATGTATGTACATGTAAAACTGTTGTTAAGCAAGTGAAGGCATTAAAGGAAATCAGTAATGAAAAAAAAAAGTAAATTGCCACTGATGATCTCCATTTGCTAGTTGCTAGCTGCCTCTACCTTTTAAACTCACTAATGTTAACATGCTGTTCCATAGATATACAACAACCGTTCTCATAAATTATATTGTGATTAATAATTTTGTCACTAGGTGGTAGTGTTCCTGTCGTTTTCCAATAAAGCAAGAAGGACTCAACCATGTGGGCAGCAACATCTTGGCTTGCAAGAGTCTTATCTGCCCAGCTACTGCCAAATAACTAAATACTTATGCATATACAGATACAGCTCAGAGTTACAGCAAAACAGTTTATGAAAAAGATCAGAAAACATAAATGATGGCTACTGACAGTGTTTCATCAAAGTTTTTGGTTGCATGGATGTGTACACAAGAGCCCAGACCAAACCCACCTAAAGATTAAAGGGACAGGGAAAATCAAAAGCTCAAAGCCCTCTAAGCATACTATGGATAATAATCAAATTGTGCACATATGCAAGTGTGAATATGCAGAAGAAATGTGGAAGCAATTACGGAAAGAACTTGGCAGAGCAAATATTAGCAATACCAGACACATCTAGGACTATATGCGATGTACTTTAAAAATGGTGGAACACCTACAAGCTATAGGTGTGCAAAAAGACAGGAAAACTTCTGAATCTAGAAAGCAATGAAAAAAATCAGCAAAAGAGACAAATGAAACAACAAAAGGTTAAAAGTGTTAAAGAAAAGAAAGCCACATACTAACTAAGTGGTTTTAACTGTCAAAGAGAAAAAACATTTGAATTGTATTGACACTTATATTATCATCTTGGGTACAGGAATCCTGAAATTATAAAGGAACTAGCCAAAGATCAGCATGCCAGTGGCATACAAATTGACCCATGCAATCAAAACAATTATTAATATAATTCAGGATTTTCACAGTGCCAACAGTTTGTTCAGGGCTTTGCAATGCAAAAAGAGACATTAAAGTTAAAATACAGTTCAATACAGAAAGATTAGGTGGGCCCTGCTTGTAGTGCTTACCATTTAAAAGGGAGGGGGAAGTGGTACAAAAGGAAATAGTTGCAATAGATGAGCTGATTGGCACGGTTAAAGTACAGATGTTAGCGGTGGCTTCCATGACTAGATGAGTTTTCAGGGATCACTTAAAGGTGGACAGGAAAGGAGATAAACAGACAGATTGTGGTAGGGAGTTCCAGAGGATCAGAGAGGTTCTGGAAAAGTCCTGAAGGCAGACATGGAAGGAAGTGACGAGGGAGCTAGAGCAAAAGGTTTCGGGAGGAGCAGAGTGAAAAATGTAGGCAATATGTCAACATGAAGTTGATGATGTTGTGGATGGCTTTGTGTGTTGTAGTTAATATTTAGAATTTTATATGTTGGGCCAGTAGAAGCCAACGGAGGCATTGGCAGAGAGGGGGGATGCCACATATCAGTTGGTCAGGTGGATTAGTCTAGCACAGGGGTCTCAAACTGGTGGCCCTCCAGCTGTTGCAGAACTACAAGTCCCATCATGCCTCTACCTGAGGGAGTCATGCTTGTAACTGTCAGCCCTGCAATGCCTCATGGGACTTGTAGTTCCGCAACAGCTGGAGGGCCGCCAGTTTGAGACCCCTGGTCTAGCAGAAATCATGTTTGACTAGATAGCTTGTGTAAAGGTACGCTAGTGTGAAGGGAGTTGCAGTAGTCAAAGTGTACCATTTACATAAAGGAATAACTACAGTGCCTTGCAAAAGTATTCACCCCCTTGGTATTTTTCGTGTTTTGTTGCCTCACAACCTGGAATTAACATGGATTGTTTGAGGATTAGCATCATTTAATTTACAGAACATGCCCACAACTTTGAAGATGTTTTTTTTTTAGTTGCATTATTGTGAAGCAAACAACAAATAGGACAAAATAACAGAAAAAGTCAATGTGCATAACTATTCACCCCCCTAAAGTCAATACTTTGTAGAGCCACCTTTTGCAGCTATCACAGCTCCACGTCACTTTGGATAAGTCTCTATGAGCTTGCCACATCTTACCACTGGGATTTTTGTCCATTCCTGCTTGCAAAACTGCTCCAGCTCCTTCAGGTTGGATGGTTTGTGCTCGTGAACAGCAATCTTCAAGTCTGACCACAGATTTTCTATTGGATTGAGGTCTGGGCTTTGACTAGGCCATTCCAATACATTTACATGTTTCCCCTTAAACCACTCAAGTGTTGCTTTAGCAGTGTGTTTGGGGTCATTGTCCTGCTGGAAGGTGAACCTCCATCCTAGCCTCAAAAAACACACAGAGTGGTACAGGTTTTGCTCAAGAATATCCCTGTATTTACTACCATCCATCTTTCCCTCAACTCCAACCAGTTTCCCAGTCCTAACTGCTGAAAAACATCCCTACAGCATGATGCTGCCACCACCACGGTGGGGATGGTGTTCTTTGGGTGATGTGAGGTGTTGGGTTTGCACCAGACATAGCGTTTTCTTTGATGGCCGAAAAGTTCAATTTTAGTCTCATCAGACCAGAGCACCTTCCTCCATAGATTTTGGGAGTCTCCCACATGCCTTTTCGCAAACTCAAAACGTGCCATTTTGTTTTTTGCTGAAAGTTTTGGCTTTCTTCTGGCCACTCTGCCATAAAGCCCAACTCTATGGAGCATACGGCTTATTTTCGTCCTATGTACAGATACTCCAGTCTCTGCTGTGGAACTCTGCAGCTCCTTCAGGGTTACCTTAGGCCTCTGTGCTGCCTCTCTGATGAATGCCCTCCTTGCCCGGTCCATGAGTTCTGGTGTACGGCCGTCTCTTGGCAGGTTTGCTGTTGTGCCATGTTCTTTCCATTTGGTTATGATAGATTTGATGGTGCTCCTAGAGATCATCAAAGATTTGGATATTTTTTGATAACCTAACCCTGACTTCTACTTGTCAACAACATTGTCCCTTACTTGTTTGGAGAGTTCCTTGGACTTCATGGCAGTGTTTGGTTAGTGGTGCCTCTTGCTTAGGTGTTGCAGCCTCTGGGGCCTTTCAAAAAGGTGTGTACATGTAATGACAGATCATGTGACACTTAGATTGCACACAGGTGGACATTATTTCACTAATTATATGACTTGTGAAGGTAACTGGTTGCACCAGAGCTTTTCATGGGCTTCATAACAAAGGGGTGAATACATACACACATGCCAATTATCATTTTTTTATTTCTGAAAAATAGTTTTATGTATATATTTTTCAAATTTTACTTCACCAACTTAGACTATTGTGCTCTGATCCATTACATATAATTCAGATTAAAAAAACATTGAACTAAGGGCTGTAATGTAACAAAATAGGTAAAAAGCCAAGGGGTGAATACTTTTGCAAGGCACTGTATTTTTCTAAAGTAGCAATAGCAAAGCCCAACAGCCCCTCGGCTTAATTCACTCAGATCTGTGTGTTCCTATGAAAGTTCAGATTCCAGGAAAGAAAACTTATTTTCTCACATTCATTGATGATTAAGCTACCTGTTACACAGCAAAGATAAAGTTCCAGATAAAATTAAACAATAATGTGCACACGTGAGCAACAGATTTGACAAATGCATTAAATATTCCGCACAGATAATTGCAGAGAGTATACAAGTGGAAAAACACTAGCTATTATGAGGAAGCATGGAATGATGTTCCAGATTACTATACCATGGTTTTACATCAGAGCAAAATGGTGTTGCAGAGACAATAAACCACACTTTATGTGAAAGTGACAGAATCATGCTTTTTGATGCAGATATGCCAACAACATACTGTGACGAGTCATCTATGACAGACGGCTATCTCCAAAAGCGGTTACCTGGAAAGTATTTCTACATTCTTGGTATATTTACCTTCCATGTTTCTCTCCCTGCTGTTTACATTACTACATTTTAAGCATGGTAACTGTTGTTTTACTTTTCTATGTTTGTTGTTGTATGCAACCATGTGACCCTAAAATGTTTTGTAACTTTAGTGCTGGTTCACACTGGGGCGGCTTCAAAGTCGCGCGACTCTGAAGCCGCCCTGTACAGCGTGACTTCAGCGCGGCTTGCAAACTACTTCTGTAATAGAAAGAATTGGCTGGGAACTCGGGGCTATAGTATGCAGTTTGCACACATTGCTGCTTACTCACCAGGCAGTTCCCAGAACGAGAATGGCAGAAACCAAATGAATACCGTATTTATCAGTGTATAACACACGTTTTTTTTTCCTGAAAATAGAGTGCAAACAATGTGTGCGTGTTATACGCCGATATTTTTTTTTTACCAATGGGGGCGGGGATTGGGTGGTCCGCCCCAGATGCCACACAATGGGGTGTGTCAGGCTGGCCCCCCTGCCTCTCCCTGCTCTGGGACAGCCCTGCCAGCCTACTCTAAAGTTAAGAAAAAATCACTACCAGACCCTTTTTATAGTTCCTTCCTACATTGTGTCACTGTCATTGAAAAACGGTGCCTGTCAATACATTATTAGCTCGGTTCTTTTCAGCCGCTTCCTCCTCTCACTCCTCCACCTTCAAGTGTAGCTTTAGATTGGAGGAGGAGAGCGGTCACGTGACTGGCCATGAAACATCAGAGGAGACCGGCCATGAAAGAACGGAGCTAATAAGGTATTTAGAGGCATTGGCTTACAATGACACTGACACAATGTAGGAAGGATCTATGAAAAGGGGCTGGCAATATTTTTTTTTACTTTAGAGTACGCTGAGAGGGCTGTCCCAGGAGACTGGTGTCTCCTGGGAGTGAAGGGGGGCTGTGCAATGTAAATGGGGCTGTATAATGAAAGGGACTGTGTACTGTGCAGGGGGAGGGGCTGTGTAATGTAAACGGGGCTGTTCAATGTAAAAGGGGACTGTATAATGAAAGGGGCTGTGTACTGTGCAGAGGGTTTTGCAATGTATAGGGGGGCTGTGTAATGTAAAGGGGGGCTACGTAATATAAAGGGGACTGTGTAATATGCAGGGGGGCTGCATAACGTGCAGGGGGTCTGTGTAATGTAAAGGGGTCTGTGTAATGTGCAGGGGGGGGCTGTGGAATGTAAAGGGATCTGTGTAATGTGTAGGGGGGCTGTGGAATATGAAGGGGGCTGTGGAATGTAAAGGGGGGCTGTTTAATATGCATTAATATTATGTTATTTACCATAAAAGTGATATAAATTTTAATTAAAAAAGTTCTGAGCTACCCTTTTTTTGCTTCAAAGTTCTTTATTTAAAATTTACGTTTTTTTCCTGAAACATTCCTCCTAAAATTAGGGTGCATGTTATATGCCTGTGCATGTTAGACGCCAATAAATATGGTAATTTATTGGGGGGTGATTACACTGGCTTTAGTGTGGCCTCCATCCAGTTCCGATTCCAGCTCCCGGGTCTGTTTTAAAGCCCCCCTGCACTGCTGTGCTGCGGTCCGCCACCCATGGGACAGCACAGCAACAGGCCACAGCAGCACACACTCCACAGCAAGCTCAAGTGAGCCCTCAGCCTAGACTCAAAATCAACATTTTATGGTGGGGCATAGGGTGGAGCTTGGGCTGGACTTACTTTAAAATGTGGGAGAGGTTATCAAATTTACCTTTGGGCTGAAGCCCCTGGTCTTTTTCCCACCTAGCAACACCCCTGCTATCGGAACTGATCTTTTTTTTGGACATTGAACCTTGAAATGTCTGGCTTCATTGCAGCCATAGCATCTCTTCTCAGCAAGTTGGCTTGGTGTTATCTTCTTCAACTTCTCCTGAAGCCTTCTCTTTTGAGACAAAGGCAACCACATCCTTCTAAATCTACCTGCACTATCTGGGCTAGTGAATTTTGCATCTCTGGACAGGCTTTCACCTGATGCTCAATCTCCCCTGATGGTTCAGTGTTCCTTCTAAACTCAAATTCGCTTTCTTCTTCTTCAGTAAACATCTCTCCCACTTGAGCAAGCCATGAGAGAATTTGTCCCTTTTTTTGAGAAGGTCCAGTAGTAGTAGTGTCAACATTTTGGTTCTTCGCCTCAACTTCCCTAACTTTTCTCAGTAACTTGGAATAGGTGGGAGTGTCTGTGCACATGTTGGGGGATTGCATGACAAAGTTGTCATTATTTTAACCTTCAGAGAGTGAGAGTTTTTTTTGATTAGGGAGCTGAGTTTATTTTTGAAAGTGCAATAAACAATTGTTTATGGAATCAACTTTCTCGTTTACCCATTTCTAACTTTTTGGGGGATTGTCTCTAGAGCCTTCAACAAGAACTTAAAAGGGTGGTTCAGGTGGGCTCCTTGCAGAACTTTATTGAGTTAGGTTTGATTAGGAGCTTGGGGGTCAATCCCTGTCTTTCAGATGATCTGATGCAGGATCTCATTCACTTAGTATAAAACAGAATATTCATCCACTGTCTGTCCTTTGCCTCTTCTGAACCTCTGAAATATCTCACTCTTCTAGGGTTTGAGAAGCTTGGTCTATCCAGGTCTCAAAATCCTCCTCTCCAGCAGGGACCGATCTTTCCTGAGAACCAGTGCAGTTTCTGATCATTTCCCATAATTTGCAGGAATTTTCAAGCAACATCTCACCAACTTCCCTAAAGCCCCATACACACTATCAGATTTTCTGCTGATTTTTGTCTTCAGATTTACCAAAACCATGTAGTGCAAGGGCCTGCCTGATTGCATACAAATTGAAATTCCTAAGGTTTGACCTCATATTATATGGTTTTGGTAAATCTGAAGGAAAAAATCAGCAGAAAATCTGATAGTGTGTATGGGGCTTTACATTTACTTTACATTACAGTCTGAATATGGACATACCTGGTGTGGAGGCAGATCGCAGACCGGTTCCTGTCTCAAAACTTTTGCCTGTTTGTGAATCAGATGAGCACACTGGGATTATTAAATCAGCATCAACGCCAAATGACAGCGAGACCTTCAGAGATTGGAAGTAATGAGGAATCGTATCCCACCATCAAAGTACGGCATAGGTGTGGGACCTTGAGGAATCCTTTTTGAAATATATGATAGAACCACATGAGAGACTTGAGTCTTGGCTCAACTTTTGCCAGTGAGGCCAAGTTTAATGACATCAAATAACATCAAAAGCTCTGAAAAGAAAGGGTGGGTTAAACAGTGAGGTATATATAGTTTGACATGTGACAACAATTTGCAAGGTAACTCAGTTCCTTCCCCCACAACTACCAGGGGGAAAAAATGGTCTAGAACACACTAAGCTGACATAAAGGAGCAATGCTGCTTGTAAATCAACACAAAGTTATTGTCAAATTTGGCAATGGTGGAATGCTCTCAACTACTGGCACAAGCAACATCAGCTAACAATGTAAATGCAGAAAATCGTATATGCCAAGCAACTTATCTCCCCGTCTCAGTTCCTAACCAGCCATTCTCCAATGCAGAAGTATTACTCAGTCCTGCCAATCTTGGGGCCCTTTCCTTTTACTCATGGGGGATTTTAGGATATGGGATAAAAAAGTGAAAGATAGACTCAGTGTTGAGCAGTACTGCAACATGCTAATAATCAATGGCAATACGTTAAAAACATTGAATAAATGTTTGAGTATAATTTGATATAATTTGAATAATCAAAAGAAATTAAAATATACAGTTAGGCCCTACATACATACATTCAACTTACGAACTTTCACAGATGCGAACATGTGTTTGCACGTCCAATCCTGTAAAGCCGGTACATACACTCGGTTTTGTTTTTTTGTTCAACCCAGTGGGCTGAACAAAAAAAAGCTGACAGATCGCTATACTAACACAAGCAATGTTGATGCAACAATCCCCCCCCCACCACCACCACCACCACCACCAGAACACACTGAACAGAGCTTGCAGCTTTTCTGTTCTTTGCTGGACTTACGACAAGTTGAACTTACGAATGAGCTCCTGGAATGGAACTCGTTCGTAAGTAGGGGACTTAGTGTAAGCCATTTACCTGGATGTTTGGAATTGAAAGTGCTAGTGTAAAATGACTTACTTAGTAAGTAACAGTATAATTTATGTATTTATTGTTAAAGTGTATACTTTACATACATACATACACATCTGCCATGTTGCGTGGCCAAGACATTTACAGTTTCCTGGTTCATCTTTTCAGCTTTCCACATCACTTATATGTTCATTGGGTTGAGATAGTGAATTTGATTCACAGATACTCACCCAACCCAACTCAGAAAAGCATTCATATGTACAGAAATGGGAGAGAGATCTAGAAAGGCCAATAGAAATTACGGATTGGAACCAAATCTGGGCGATAACGAAATCAGCCTCTCCCAATGTTTTGGCAATAGAGACAAACTACAAAATTTTAACTAGGTGGTACCTAGTACCAACCAGGCTAGCTAAATATACTCCAAATTTTTCCACACAATGTTATCGTGATTGTTCAGATTTGGGCACATATTTTCATATTTGGTGTATATGCCCTAAAGCACAACCCTTTTGGAAGGAAATATTGCATATTGCGTCCAAATTATTTAAAATAATAATCCCTCTTGATCCAGCAATGGCACTTCTCAATCTGAAACCGGAATTTCTAACATACTCGCAATTTAACTTGCTGGTTCATCTTTTTACAGCTGCCAAACAAACATTAGCGAAAGCGTGGAGGTCTCCGGATTTGGTGATTAATGAAGCAGTGAATAGAATGAACAATACAATGACCCATGTTAAAATGATTGTCCTTGAAACAAACATGATGTCCAAGTTTGAAAAAATATGGCATCCTTGGATGGATAATTTCTTGTCCCCAGCGTTTGATAAACAAGTGCTATTGCCATGGTAGTTGGGTAGGAGATCATATGCTTGAATGCCTTTATTTCAGAGAAAGTGGTGGCCCTCGACCTGATCTCGCGGATTTCTTTATTTCCTTACTCCTTCTCTTCTTTCTGGTCCCTTCTTCTCTCTTTTCTTCTTCTTCTTCTCTTTCTCTATACTCATACTCACGTTACATTGTAAAAGTTTATATACAAGTTATTTATACTTTTATGGAATTTTAAGGTCATATTTCAAATTATGTTCACCTAAAGTATCAAATTCTCTAAGTTATTTCTGAATTACCAGCTATTATTAGTGAAACGCTTCACCATTATAACATCTTATTGTATCCAACTACATGTGTGCTATTTTGGAAATATGTGAGTGGGTATCATCACTTTGACTGTATAATTTTTATTGTGTTTACTTGTCTAACTTTTAAACTTATATTAAAATATTTTGACAAGGAGATAGTGAATTTGATTCATTGTCCAGTAGTGACACCTGAAGATATACATTTGTATCAGAATATCATGGTATCATGGCATGGTGTGTGAATCAAAAGACTGGCTGAAAAGAAATACCAGTTTTTTGGATGCAAAACAGTTTACATACAATATATGTACTGTATGTCGTACCTCGAGTTCCATTTTAAGTGGAACCTATCCGAATAGATATCTGTCTACTTGCTGACTTGTGTTTTAAATGGCATGCTTACACAGCTATCATTTTTATTTACTTGATAAACCACTGACCTGGAACATGCATGTAGACACCTGATATTGGGACATAAAAAAGCCCAACACCAGCCAGTTTTTTATTTTTGTACAGAGAAGGGAAAAGTGAACATTTCTGTCAAGTTTTATATTTCTGTCTCTGATCCAAGTAAAAAGTGTTTTTGTCTTTGTCTCTGTCCCATTTAGGATATTTTCCACCATTTTCTGCTGTGACTGCCTTTCCTCCTCTATCCCAAACAAATAATGTTTTTGCTGGAGTTGAATTTTATATGCACATGCCTGTTACCTGTCAGTGACTAAGCAAGGTAAAGGAAAACAGTCATGTTTTTGCCTACAATAATGAGTCAGCAATTGCAATTCCCATCATTTTATTCTGGTAGATTGTTTAGCTGGTTTTCGTAAGCGAAGAATCATTCTACCCTACCCTAAAATGTATCTTGATTTATCACTCAACTAAAGGGCTAGACGTAATTAAATTGGGAAGTTTCACTTTGTAGCTGTATTGGAGATGCAATCTTATTTCAGAATATTCTACCACATGTATCCCTAAATACATCTGTTTTCCGTTGTTGATTTGCTATAAAATATGGTGTTAGACTTCAACAGCTTTCATTCCTAGTATTTTATTTCTGTTTCTGGACATGATTAGTTAAGAAGAATCAGAACATTCCTCAGACCCAAAGTGGAACATTCATTTTATTGCTTAGTTTTTACTAAATTATTTATTTGTGACATAATTTAGATATGTTTTTAAAACTCTGTTAGGCAAAAATATATACTAAAGATAGAAGTCTTGGGAGCCACAATAATCCTATGCTCAATATACAAGCAGTAACGAGTTTTTATATATAGAGAATGTATCAGATATCTAGCAGCAGACGCAGTTCACGTACTCATAACCGTGCAAGGAATAAAACATAAAGGTTGCGTTGCGCTTGATAATATACCATACGGGGTAATAATCAAAATCACTTGTAAAATTAAAAAATATTTACATCACTGCTCACATATAATGTGCATAACCGTGCAAAATATACATAAAAAAAATTTTTCCTACGAGGTAATGTCCAAAATCACTTGTGAAAAAAATATAAAATTAAAAACAATTTAAAAAAATTTTTTTTACATCACTACTCACATGCAAACAGTATATACATCTACATGTGAACAGTCAAAGTGTAAAGTGCACACATGCACCTTGAATGGTGCCAAAATGTATAATTGTGCATAAGTTGAATACCAAATGCAGTGATAAAACTAAAAAAATGAATAAAAACCAAGCGCTGATGTGGAAAGATATGTGTGATATAAATAAATTGTGCTTAAAAATATATATATACCAATATAGTTAGTGCTATGAAAAAATCAGTAAATTAAAGCTGCTATCAATATAGGGTGATCAGATAACCAAACAAATAGTACTAAGTATAAAATTGATGCGCTTTAAATAAATAGTGCACAATATGCTGCTGCGACTAAGCTTAAATCCAGGAATAAAAAATGCATACATGTGAATAAAATAAATTGATAATTATGGTGCTAATACATGTGTTAAAATTGCCAAAATAAATCTTCAAATTGGTGATGTGACGGTGAGTATAAATAAAATAATAATGACACTCTAAATACAATGTCCAGGCAGAGATAAATGGTGGGAGAAAGTAAAAATAATTAAACAGTTCCTTCCCTTAATCCAGATTGATTGACTCACTGGGTTAGATCATTTGTATCAGGATATTTAGTTTTTCTTGTATCCCACTTCAGCATTTACACTGCTGGTGATTCGGCTCTCAGGATAAAGGTTTTATGCAAAGCAAGCAAAGAAAAAATAGATCATTGTGCATTGAACTTACTAGATAGTACATAAGCAAAACAGGGACAAAAGATACACTCACAAACTCCCGGTCTATTAGAAGCATTCAAATAAGCAGATTGCAGTCAGCCGCTGTGGACGAGGTTTCCCATAGAGAAACAGCTGCTGTTAACCTTCAGGTGTATTGCAGCACTGAACGTCCTAAGCTCCTCCCACGCGTTACATCACTGACACGTGACTTTTTCAAGGATCCTTGAAAAAGTCACGTGTCAGTGATGTAACGCGTGGGAGGAGCTTAGGACGTTCAGTGCTGCAATACACCTGAAGGTTAACAGCAGCTGTTTCTCTATGGGAAACCTCGTCCACAGCGGCTGACTGCAATCTGCTTATTTGAATACTTCTAATAGACCGGGAGTTTGTGAGTGTATCTTTTGTCCCTGTTTTGCTTATGTACTATCTAGTAAGTTCACTGCACAATGATCTATTTTTTCTTTGCTTGCTTTGCATAAAACCTTTATCCTGAGAGCCGAATCACCAGCAGTGTAAATGCTGAAGTGGGATACAAGAAAAACTAAATATCCTGATACAAATGATCTAACCCAGTGAGTCAATCAATCTGGATTAAGGGAAGGAACTGTTTAATTATTTTTACTTTCTCCCACCATTTATCTCTGCCTGGACATTGTATTTAGAGTGTCATTATTATTTTATTTATACTCACCGTCACATCACCAATTTGAAGATTTATTTTGGCAATTTTAACACATGTATTAGCACCATAATTATCAATTTATTTTATTCACATGTATGCATTTTTTATTCCTGGATTTAAGCTTAGTCGCAGCAGCATATTGTGCACTATTTATTTAAAGCGCATCAATTTTATACTTAGTGATAAAACTAAACCATGCAAAGATCTTATAACGTGCAACATGCAGATATCTATTGAAAATATAAACATAAATGCAAAGTGCGTTTTTAAAATTGCAATAAATGATTCTCAATAGGTGAAAAACTCATAATAGTGTCCGAAATTAAAAGTGCTTCCATATCCATAAAATTCAATAAACGTGTCCCCCTGATGAAGACACGTGACTCCCTGTGTCGAACACACAGGGAGTCACGTGTTCGACTAGGAAATAGAACTTGAATGGCAAATCAACTAAACAATCAAAATTAGTCCGTAGAATTCATTATTGAGTTGACTCACCCTTTGCAGCTATACCAGCTTTAACTCTTCTGGGAAGGCTGTCCACAAGGTTTAGGAGTGTGTCTATGGGAATGTTTGACCATTTTTCCAGAAGAGAATTTGTGAGGTCAGGCAAGTTGCAGGCCAGTCAAGTTCCTCCACCCCAAACTCAATCATCCATGTCTTTATGGATTTTGTTTTGTGCACTGGTCCAAATAATTTGGTGGAGGGAGAATTATGGTGTGGGGCTGTTTTTCAGGGGTTGGGCTTGGCCCCTTAGTTCCAGTGAAGGGAACTCTTAAAGTGGTTGTAAAGGCAGAAGGTTTTTTATTATAATGCATTCTATGCATTAAGATAAAAAAGCCTTCTGTGTGCAGCAGTCGCCCCAGCACCCCCTAATACTTACCTGAGCCCATTTCTCTCCAGTGATGTCCATGAGTGCCTCGGCCTTTCGGGACTCTCCCTCCTGATTGGCTAAGACACAGCATTAATGCCATTGGCTCCCACTGCTGTTAATCAAAGTCAGTTATCCAATCAGGAGAGAGGGGCGGAACCGGGGCTCCATGTCTGAATAGACACACAGAGCTGCAGCTCGGATCAGGTGCCCCCATAGCAAGCTGTTTGCTGTGGGGGCACTTGACAGGAGGGAAGCGGACAGAAGAGCCAAAGAGGGACCCGAGAAGAGGAGGATCTGGGCTGCCCTGTGCAATACCACTACACAGGGCAGGTAAGTATAACATGTTTGTTATTTTTATAGAAAAGAAAAACAGACTTTACAATCACTTTAAGGCATCAGCATACCAATACATTTTGGACAATTTCATGCTCCCAACATTGTGGGAACAGTTTGGGGATGGCCCCTTCCTCTTCCAACATGACTGCACACCAGAGCACAAAGAAGGTCCATAAAGACATGGATGAGCGAGTTTGGGGTGGAGGAACTTGATTGGCCTGCACAGAGTCCTGACCTCAACCCGATAGAACACCTTTGGGATGAATTGGAGCGGAGACCGCAAGCCAGGCCTTCTCGTCCAACATCAGTGCCTGACCTTCCAAATGCACTTCTGGTAGAATGGACGAACATTCCCATGGACACACTCATAAACCTTGTGGACTGCCTTCCCAGAAGAGTTGAAGCTGTTATAGGTGCAAAGGTTTAATTTAATATTGAACCCTACAGACTAAGACTGGGATGCCATTAACCTCCCTGGTGGTATGATTATGTCAGATTTTTTATGCTGAAAGCGGTACATTGTTTTGCATGGAAATTTGGCATTTTATATTGTAGACCAGTAATTCTTAGGAATAACTCACTTGAATCTGTCCAAACAAGAGTCTAGTAGGCATCCTGGGTATGATAAAGTTTGAAACACAAAATTATAAATTATAATATAATAAATAACTATAAATTATAACAAATAATAATATAATAATAATAAAATGTATTCAATAATGTAACTCAAAAACACTGATACTTGCTCAGTTGCTGAATTGTCGCTGTCGTCACTTTCAGTGTTCGATGACTAATATCCCCACAAATCACTATCGCTCAATTTTGCAAGTGACTCTAATTTATTATTGCTGTTTTCTAGCTGGTCGAAAACCACTTTTGACGTAAAGGGACACTTTTGGTTGCTATGGACAATCTCCAGTTTCCAGACAGAAAGAACAGTATATATATATTATAAAACTGAAGCATGGCACTAGACAAAGCACTAGGGAGAAAAGGGATGTGAAATGATTTGATACAATAATGTAATCTGTAAGATTACAGTGTACTGTATGTGTGATGTGTTTTTCAATTTTTCAATTTGACGCCGGGCTCCGTCCCCATGCGTCAAGACGCTAGCAGGGAACAGAGCCCGGCACTGTGATAGATTGAGCGAAGACACAGCTTGCACACACATCGGGGAGACATCGCAGGATCCTGGGGACAAAGTAAGTAAGCTGTACATGGATCCTGCGATGCAATCCCGAGCGTGGTGCGGGGTTACCGCATTTGGTAAAGAAAATTCACACCGAGCTACACCTATACCGCTAGGGAGGCTAAAGTTCGTAATGTGCGTAAAGGCAGGTGTCCCAATACTTTTGACAATACTGGGGTTTATCTACTAAAGGCAAATCCACTTTACACTACACTTGGAAGTGCAGTCGCTGTAGATCTGAGGGGGTCATGAAAGGAAAATAAAAAACAGCATTTTTGTTTGTACATGATTGGATGAAAAAAAAAAAAGAAATCAGCAGAGCTTCCCCTCATTTCAGATCTTCCCCTCATATCTACAGCAACTGCACTTCCAAGTGCATTTGCAGTGCACTTGTAGTTTACAGTGGATTTGCCTTTAGTAAATCAACCCCATAGTGTAGCAGTGATGTGCAGTAAGCAGTTTACTTCCAAAATGTATTCCCTTTTTTGCAGCTGAGAATAGATTGCCTAAAGAAAGCTGATTTTTGATTGCTTTCTATACATTACTGCACACCACTACATTTCATACTGTTATTTTAACCGCTTGACGACCAGCCGACATCATTATAATGCAGCAGGTTGGCGCGGCCGTAGGTGTACGCCAGCCGCTTTAAGAGCGATAGAGAGCATCGCTGGGGGCGATCTTGTGGATGGCCTTGTATGTTGTGGTTAGCATTTTGAGTTTTATACGGTGGGGTAGGGGAAGCTAGTGAAGGGATTGGCAGAGAGGAGCAGCAGTCACGGATCGGTTAGTGAGGTGTATTAGTCTAGCAGCAGCATTTATAATAGACTGAAGGAGGGATAGCCTGCGTAAAGGTAGGACATTAAGGAGAGAGTTGCAGTAGTCAAGGCCGGAAATTATCAAGGAGTGAATAAGTTGCTTTGTGGTGTCATTAGTCAGTAAAGGGTAGAATTCTGGAGATGTTGCGGAGGTTAAGGCGGCAGGATTTAGCCAGTGATTGGATGTGGGGGCTGAAGGAGAGGTCAGAGTCAAGGATTATACCCAGCACCCTGGCTTGTGTGAAGGGACCAATGGTTGTACTGTTGATCTTAATGGTAAAGTCATGGGGGGGAACCGGGAAGGCGGAAATATAACAAGCTCAAGTTTAAGAAATATTGAGTTTGAGAAAGTGGTGTGACATCCAGTGCTGTGTCTTGGCCTAGGCCAACAAGGCCCAGGCCTAGGGTGGCACTGTGCGGGGGGGCGGCAAAAAGCCGCCCCCCCCCCGAAAATAGCAGCAGCGCCCTCTTTCCGACACCCGCACAGCAGGGAATACAGCTTAGCAGTGCAGTACAGTGGCGTCCCGGGTGCCGTCAAGCCGCCCCTCCGTAAACCTGTGATTCTGTCTCTGATTGGCCCTCTGCTGTGGCCAATCATGGGGAGGAAAACAGCGGTCAGGAAGCTGGGCGGCGGCACGGTAAAACCAATTAGAGCCGCTCTCTCTCTCTGTACCCGCACCACCAGAGAGCCACACTGTACCGGCACCGCCAGAGAGCCACGCTGTACCCGCACCGCCAGAGAGCCACGCTGTTCCCGCACCACCAGAGAGCCACGCTGTTCCCGCACCACCAGAGAGCCACGCTGTACCCGCACCACCAGAGAGCCACGCTGTACCCGCACCACCAGAGAGCCACGCTGTACCCGCACCGCCAGAGAGCCACGCTGTACCCGCACCGCCAGAGAGCCACGCTGTACCCGCACCGCCAGAGAGCCACGCTGTACCCGCACCGCCAGAGAGCCACGCTGTACCCGCACCGCCAGAGAGCCACGCTGTACCCACACCGCCAGAGAGCCACGCTGTACCCGCACCACCAGAGAGCCACGCTGTACCCGCACCGCCAGAGAGCCACGCTGTACCCGCACCACCAGAGAGCCACGCTGTACCCGCACCGCCAGAGAGCCACGCTGTACCCGCACCACCAGAGAGCCATGCTGTACCCGCACCACCAGAGAGCCACGCTGTACCCGCACCACCAGAGAGCCACGCTGTACCCGCACCACCAGAGAGCCACGCTGTACCCGCACCACCAGAGAGCCACGCTGTACCCGCACCACCAGAGAGCTACGCTGTTCCTGCACCACCAGAGAGCCACGCTGTACCCGCACCACCAGAGAGCCACGCTGTACCCGCACCACCAGAGAGCCACGCTGTACCCGCACCACAAGAGAGCCACACTGTACCCGCACCACCAGAGGGGGAGAAAGATGAAGCCACTGCCAGGGTACAGACATGCTACACTACTGACCAGAGTCAGCCTAGGCAACCCAGAGTGAGCGAACGTCCAGCCGGAGGGATCACTGTTGCGGTTTCACCGGGTCTGGTAAGAGAGCCTGTTGGCCATTATTTATTACTGTTCCCAGGGACTGAGCCATTAGGAAGTGCCTAACCTGATATCCTCTGGGCCTTGTTGACCGCCACAATGAGCTCCAACGCTGGGCCTCCAGTCAAAAAATTAAGGGGGATGACACAATTTTTACAGCTCCAGGTGACACCAAACCTAGTGACGCCACTGTCCCAGAGCCCACAACAAGTTCCAGCACTGAGCTTCGGTAACTGGCAGCCAGAGTGCACTAGCGTGGGCACCCAGGACATCTGCCACCCAGGGTCCCACAAGCGGCGATCGACTTTCCGTAGCAGCCACCACCTCTCTCCCCACTGTCAGCCACACACACTCCCTAGCTCCTCCTCCTTCTCAGCTCCAATGTTCTAGTGTACACAGCCAGGAGGAGAAGGAGCCACAGAGGAGGGACACGACTTCAGTGCAAGAGCCGCACTTCTGCTCTGAGGTCTGTGTATAGTTTACAGTGGAGGGGGACACAGTAACCGGGAAGGGGGCAGATAACAAATGCACACATAGATGAGGGGGGGGGTAAGGGGATATGTGCTGGGTGCTTTGGGAGGGGTCTGATCCTCCCCTCCCAAAGCAACCAGCACATATCCCCTTACCACCAAATGAAAAGATGCTGCATGCCTCTCTGTCCTCTTCCCGCGGCGTCCCTCTGTCCTCCTCCAATGAAGATGACAGGGCGGATCTTTAAAAGAAAGGGGTGTGGCCTTGACAGGAAGGGGTGGGTCATATTTAAATTAGGGGGTGCGCAAGCTCAGTCAGGCCTAGGGCAGCACAAAACCTAAATAAACCACTGGTGACATCCATATCGATATATCATTCAGTAAGTTTGAGATCTGTGAGGAGATTGAGGGGGTGAGTTGAGGAGTGGAGAGATAGATCTGGGTGTTGTCGGTGTAGAGGTGGTATTGGAAGCCATGGGAGGTTATCAACTGGCCCAGAGAAGAGGTATAGAGGGAGAATAGGACAGAGCCTTGTGGTACCCCAACAGAAAGAGGAAGAGGAGCAGAGGAGATGGAGTTGTGACACTGAAAGTGTGCTGAGATAGGTAGGAGGAGGAGAACCAGGATAAAGCAGAATCACGGAGGCCAAGGGAGTGTAGTTTGCTGAAGAGGAGCAGGTGGTCAGCTATGTCGAAGGCAGCAGAGAGGTCTAATGCCGTGTAAGAAGGTTGTTGTCTGTGAGGTAGCGACTCATTCGGTCATGGACAAGGCAAATGGGAGCAGGGAGATGGGTCTTAAGTTATTCAAACAGGTGGGGTCTAGTGAGGGTTTTTTAAGTATGGGAGTAACCAGTGCATGTTAGAGTGGGGAAGGAAAGGTGCCTGAGGAGAGGGAGAGGTTGAAGATGTGGGTTAGGGAGTTTAAGATAGAGTGGGAAGGTGGGCACAGTAATTGTGAGGGGGCAGGGTCCAGGGGACAGGTGGTAAGGTGGGCCATGGAGAGGAGTTTATCAACTTCATCAGTGGTAACTGGGCAGAAGGAGGAGATTATTGAGTGCGGTGTTGGACCTGATGTGTTGGGTAGGGGAGGAAGTTGAATGCTGGATATCTCCTCGCGAATTGTGTTGATTTTGCTTTTGAAATGGTTGGCAATCTGTTGAGCGGTAAGCAAGTTGGTGGGTGGGAGCAGTGGGGGGTGAAGTAAGAAATTAAGGGTAGAAAATAGTTCACGAGGTTTAGATGAGAGGGTTTTGATGAGAGTGTTGTAGGTTTGTTTAGCAGTGTGGAGGCAGAAGTTGTATTTGAGAAGGGCAGATTTGTAGAGGGTAAAGTCTTGCAGGGATTTAGATTTACTCCACGCTCGCTCAAGAGCATGGATGCTTCTCTTGAGACTTCTGGTGTTGTCTGTTTGCCAGGGTTGTGGCAGATGGGGCCTGGTTCTGCGTGTATAAATCTATTCCCTCTTTTGTAGACGCTATAACTTTTGATTGATTTAAACCAATCAATATAGGCTTATTGCGATTTTTTTTACCAAAAATATATAGAATACATATTGTTCTAAACTGATGTATAATTTTTTTTCTTTGCATTTAAGCTATTCATTGTAAATACACTTCGCATAATATGAATAAAAAATATTTGGTATTGCAGCGAAAAAGCAATGTATCCTGTAACACTTTCCAATTTTTAGTCTTTAACAATTTAATAATATGAAAGCTCAGTGATTGCTGGGGTTCCTGTAAATAACTATATATATATATATATATATATATATATATATATATATATATATATGTTAATGGGATAGGATCCATGACATCAAGGATGAGCCAATATTTGAACCAATTTTTACAGAAAGGTGTTGTAGTCACGAAAGCCTACCTTAGAGATACTAAAAATCTGCTACAGTAGAGCTAACTGGGAAAGATGAGTTTTTTTTAGTAACATCAGATGTGACATCTTTATACACAGTAATTCAACACGAGGTTGCTCTATTGGACCTTAATTGGGCCTTGAGCAAAAGAGGACTTACTGTATACACAGAAAGTCTTTGTGAAATGCTTTAAACTTTTGTATTTTCCACAATTATTTTTGGTTTAATAACAACTATATTACCCAAAAGAGAGGAGTAGCTATGGGCGCTAAATTTATGCCCAGTATAGCTAATCTTTTTATGGCAGAGTGGGAGGACAAATATGTTTTTCACGAAAAGAGGGGGAGCTGCTTTTCTATAGGCGTTACATAGACAATCTGCTCCTCATATGAGCAGGATCAGAACCTTCTTTAAAAGCATTTTACAGCATTTAAACAATGAGAATAACATAAAATTGACTAGCCAGTGGAGCAAGGAACAGATGGATCGTAATAGTTTTTTACCCACACATAGTGGTCATCACCCTCTCTGGCTGAGGAACTTCCCTAAAGGCCAAGTGATGCAGGTAAAAAGAAATTGCTCCACCACTGAGACCTATGACGCTAAATCTTTAGTGCTAAAAAGCTGTTTTTTAGCAAAGGGCTACAACGCTCAACATTTAGATACAGTTGTGGAGGAGATAAGATCTATTCCCCAGGAAGAATGTCTAAGGGATAAAATACCAGAGACAAGCAATAAAAGCCATGGATGGGGCTTTATATCAGCCTTTCATTTGCAGTATAGAGATGTGGGGACTATTTTTTAAACCGACTGGCATGTTCTATGTCTGGATAAAACTCTTAAAACAGAGCTTCCCCCCCATGCCTAAGTTTATCTACAGGAAAGCCCCAAATTTTAGAGACTTAGCAGTTTAAAAAGTGCTAGACTCCCCAACTAGAGTTCCATCACTTTGGGACAGAGATGGCTTCTTCGTGTTTAGAAAATGCGAGTCATGTAATGAAGTGTCTAGACCCCTGAGAGGTGTGGACAAGTTTACATCAACCTCTAACAACAAGGAATTCTCTATCAAAGAATTTATTACGTGCAACACCTCACATGTGGTCTATGCTCTGGAGTGCCCATGTGGATTGATGTATATCGGTAGAACCAAAAGGTTGTTGAGGATAAGAAAAGCAGAACATGTCCATAATATTAAACTGGGTTTTAAAGATCATAACGTGTCACTTCACTTTAAACTGCATCACAACCAAAACCCTGTAGGTCTAAAATTCTGGGGAATAGACCATTTAAAACCAACATGGGGAGGTTCAAATCTGGTGAGAGAACTCTCTAAATGAGAAACTCACTGGATATTTTTGATAGATACCCTTGCCCCGAAAGGGTTAAACATAGAGCTTGATATTAATTGCTTTATCAGCGAATTATTAGTGAACGTTGTGGTGGGATGTATCTTTAGGTATCTGTATGCTATATGGTAATATGGACATTGAAATTTTTATGTTGCATGTCTTAGTTACCTGTATAACTGTATATAACTGTTTATTTGAGTATAATTTGTTTATATGCAGAATACAGTGGAGGAGTCTAGAATAGTATAATAAAGGAGTTCCCCTTTTAGTTTTAGATATAATTTCATGGAAGAGAGGTTTTTAACCCATTCCGGACCGCCGGATGCCGATATATGACCTTACTTTGAGGACGGATATTGTTGTTATGGCAGCAGCTAGCTGCCATAACCCCAGTATCCTCGTATTCGGCCGGCGGTCTGCTACAAGATAAAAGTGGTCTCTGCGGTGGATTCACCGCGAGATCACTTTTATCGGCGGTGGGAGAGGGGCTCTGGTGCCCACTGTTGCTTATCGGAGCCGTCGGCAGCGGCGGAGGCAATCGGGTCCTCTCACTGGCTGTGCATGGAGATGAGTGAGGGGAAGATGGCCCTCACCCATCTCCATGACACTGCAGGGCAGAAGCGACGTCAAAACGTCACTTCCGCCCTTAGCTTTTAAAGGACCATTATTTTTTAAATGACAAAATTATTATTTTTTTTATTGTATTTAAGTATAAATATGAGATGTGAGATCTTTTTGACCCCACATCTCATATTCAAAAGGTCCTGTCATGCTTTTTTTCTATTACAAGGGATGTTTGCAGAAAGAAAATAACATTTTTTAATGCGCCCCATCCCGCCGAGCCCGAATAAATTGTATTTTTTCCAAAAATACGGTGCGACAGAAAGTATTGCAACGACTGCCATTTTATTCTCTAGGGTGTTAGAAAAAAAATGTATAATGTTTGTGGGGGTTCTAAGTAATTTTCTAGTTTAACTTGTAAACAATACATCTAAAAAAGAGGCTTGGTCCATAAGTGGTTAAAAATTGTAATTTTTGGCAATATTTTATTGTTTTTATTGTTGATTTTTATGACTAATAATGATGTATATTGAGATCTTGTTAAGAAAATAGGAGATGTTATTATTATCTGTATTATGTTCAGATACAGATAAGTAAATACGACATTTAATAAAAGGTACCTGTGCTAAAGAGATTGGTAGCCTGTGAGTATTACACCGCCAATGTGAGAGCTATTATTAATTAGAGCGGTTTGGCATTTAGAGAGTTATATTCACTCAGAAAATTTCAGATAAATTCCGGGTCGCCGCGCCGTAAGACCATGCCCTCAGACTAAGTCATAATGACGAAATGCGTCAGAGCGTGATCTTACGGTGACCGGAAGTGACGTTTTGCTTCCACAGCCTGAGAGAGATAACCGGAGGGAACGTATGTAGGCTGGCTAGCTTACTGAGACCACCTTTAACCACCTCCGGCTCCACGGTAAGACTGGCGATAATGCTGACACTAAGACATTTGACCAGCTTGGATGCAGATAGTGTTACAGTGTAAATTTTTTAACGATTGGAGGATTGCAATAATGGATAAAACGGAACTGTACTATGTGGAGTTTTTCTTCTTATATTACGGAAAATCTGTGGAGATTGTATGCAGCTCTGATCCAGTTCATATTGCGGATGACAGGAGCTAAGGAGTTTTGAGGCTTGAAAACTACTATTATCTGGTAAGTTTAAACTCCAGATAGGAGTGTGATGCACAGCTTGGAAGATTCTGGTAAAAGGTGCACATATATCAATCAATACTAGGAACACCACCTGTGTCTTCTTTGGACTCTTCTTATCACCACCTGTCATTATAATGTGTTTCTTTTTTGTTCACATATGTTGATTAACATACGTTAGCCAGTCATATTAATTAATGACAGGAGCGCTGCTTTGATAAATACCTGGTACTGGTTAAGTACTTTTGGACTTGTTTATCTTGTGAATATTTTAAATGTTTTATATTAAGCGGCTGCTGACAAATACGTTGTATTTTGGAAAAATGTGTACCAAAAAAATGGTGCCTTGTGGGGATGAGAACATATAAACAAACAACTGCCCCCTTTAAAGTAAACAAATCACTAAACTGTGTGAATTTATAAAATAAAGAATAAGGCGCTATACATGTTCATATAAAAAAAACTGGCACAAAGAAAACACTGCATTTAACTTAAATGTGCACATTAATATTCTTTATTTTATAATTTCACATTGTATTTTGGATTTTAGATAAGTTTGCTTTGTTGTGAAAGTTTAAACACCATAGCGCTGTGATAGGGGAAGTGGGCATATCTTTTTTTATTCATATATTACATTATATTATATATAGATATATAGATAGATAGATAGATAGATAGATAGATAGATAGATAGATAGATAGATAGATAGATAGATAGATAGATAGATAGATAGATAGATAGATAGATAGATAGATAGATAGATAGATAGATAGATAGATAGATAGATAGATAGATAGATAGATAGATAGATAGATAGATAGATATATTTAACATTTTATGAAATAAAGCCTTTTATCAAGAAAAGAAAATTAAATTTGGATTTGACATGGCAGTCATGAATTCTAGCACATAACATAGGTCTTCATTGCTTCAAGTCCCCTTGCATGTGCAAAGAAACATTATACCATCCGGTGTTCCTACAGCAGATTGAAACACATTTTGTCAAGTGATTAATGCTGATTGTAGACACATGGAAGCTGGTGTCTACGTACAGCAGCAGTAACAGCTTTTGAATTCAGCAGAGGCGACCATGTGTAGACAAATACTCTGAAACTTTCAATTATTAGAGCTCACTGGCCTGTGCAGTCAGTCTATCCCAGTAGCAGTTCTGCCCAAGTAATCATAAAATGTAGTTATGAAAATATTGTGATATGCAATGAACTAGATATAACTTATTGCTTTATTTTTCTGAGGGCTGTAGAAGAACCCAGACCACTATCTCGTGCAGGGAAAATATGAGTACAATGTATAATCCAAGTTTGTTAAAGAATATGTAAACCCAACAATTTATATTCCTCATATGTGTCTGCTGTACCATGCACTTGTATTAAAAAGTATCCTGTCCTCTTTGTATTGCTTCATTTGTGTGAAATCCCTGGTGTTCCAGCCAGTCCCTCTGATTTCCTAATAAAAACTGACCACACTAATCAGGAGAGCACAGCGTTGACACACACCCTCTGCAAGCCATTTACTGGAGAGATCAGTGTTCTGCTGTTTCTCCTCCCCTCTGCTCTTATGCAGAGGGAAATGTGATCACTTATTTTTAAAAAAGGGGAAAAAAGTATTTTAAATTTTTTATATACACATTTGTTTTGCCTTTAATTTCTATTTCAAATTGAAAGAGTTTCTCTTTCTTGTTCCAACAAATGTAACTTTTACATGTCCACACATTCTTGTTTATGAACTCCCAACAGGGTTGGAGGAGCTAAAGGGAGCAAAACTATAACCAATAGACCTGTAGCCTGACTGAACTCATGTTCAAAATTCCACATGTCTTTTTTTTTACAACTGGCTATTGAAAAAAAGGAACTTGCACATTAAAACAGGGCTTAAAATGGTAGTGCTAAAATTCTCATGCCGTGTACACACGAGCGGACTTCTCGTCGGACTGAACTTTGAAGAACTTTTCAACGGAGTTCCGACTAAATGGACTTGCCTACACACGATCCCACCAAAGTCCGTTCATTTCGAACGTGATGACATACGACTGGACTAGAAAAGGAAGTTCAATAGTTAGTAGCCAATAGCTGCCCTTGCGTCGTTTTCGGTCCGCATACAGACAAACGTTTTTTTCGATAGGAATCGAGTCCGTCGGAAAGATTTGAAACATGTTCTATTTCTAAGGTCCGTCAGATTTTTCGACAGAAAAGGTCCGATGAAGCCCACACACGATCGGAATGTCCGACGGATTCGTTCCGTCTGACCTTTTCTTCCGGAAAGTCCGCTCGTGTGTACGCGGCATCAGAGTCTGGTTTATTTGCTGTGGATATTGCTTTCCTCAAAAAATAAGTACCTACTGAAATATTATAGGCACATGAGAACAAGATCAAGATTTTTGCAGTTTTCTTCTTAAATTACAAAGGGGTTATGTTTGCAGCCATTATAGGCACTGTATACACTAGAGATCTTAGTTAAACTGCACTTTTCAAAATTTTTTCAATAGATAAATTCCTGACACATCACATAATACATCATCAATATCATTTTCCAAATATATATATATCTTTATCATTAAAAAGCAGTCATTTATTGCCAGTTACGTGACTTTTTCAGGGCTACTGAACTAATCAGTTTGCTGCAGGCAGTAAAAAGCATTTCTACTGTCTCTTACTCCCAGTGGTCATAGTTAATACCTTTAGACAAACCTAAATGAAGAAATTGTCAGGATAAGTACTGTGGCCTCTGTGAAAAACAATGAATACCGGGTAGAATATTATTTGGTATTCTTGCACTTAAGATGTCTAATGCTAGATACACTTTAACGCATATGGCTTTTCTTAAGTCCAGCATGTTACAAGTTTAAGGCCCCTTACATACTGATGGAATAATCGGCTCTGCCTGGTATTTTTTCAGGTGGACCCGATTGGACCATTCACTGTTCTCTATGGAGTAGTGGTTATCAGCGGATATGTGTCTGCTGAGACCCGCCGACATCCGATCCTATCCACTAAAAATAGACAGATGGAGATCAGTCCAACGATTCAGATCAGATAACAGTCAGAAGGAAATAGACAGGCGGTCTGTTTCAATCCAAAAGCCCATGTCCGCTCTGCATCAGCGGGGGGAACATGGACCTGTCATCCACCTGCTCAGTGGGGATCAGCAGAGAGATCTCCTGCTGAGCGCGTAGATCCGGTGGCAGAGTCCGCCAATGTAAAAGGGCCTAAAGTGATTATAAAGGATACTTTTTTTTTGTAAATAGCAAACATGTTAAACTTACCTGCTCTGTGGAATGGTTTTGCACAGGGCAGCAATGATCCTCTTCTTTTGGGGTCCCCCTGTGGCTTCTCCTCCCTGCCAAGTGCCCCCATAGCAAGCCCCTTGTTATTGGGGGGTACTCGTGCATGCTCACCCCTGAGCCACACTGTGTGTGCCCGTTGACACACACAGTGCGGCTCGGCCCATTCCCAATCTCACCTCACTGGCTGTGATTGACAGCAGCAATGGCTCCCGCTGCTGCCACTCTGTCCGTGAAGACAGAGAGAGCCAAGAGAGCTGCTTCTCTCATGCACTGAATCAAGATCAGGCTCAGGTAAGTATAAGGGGGGCTGCACACACAAGGTTTTTTTACCTTAATGCTTAGAATGCATAAAGCCAAAAAGGCCTTTCGCTTTTGGAACCACTTTAAGCTTTAAAGCTATAAAAGCTTATGTAAGTTATGGTTTAATATCATATGTGAAGATATATTACAAAGATTTGCGTTGTGTTTGGAGATTCATTTATTATAATGGCCACAAAAGTTGTGTTTTGCCCTTAACAGCTACTTGTGATAATTATCCACAGGCATTACTACACTAGGCACTGATGAGGATATTTTCTCTACCAAAGAAGGAGCAAAGAGAAGAGTATTTAGATCACGATGTGGTTAGCAAATTACACAGTGATTTTTGCTAAATAATGCTGTTTTTAAGATTAGAAAAAGCTGCAGGATAAGTAAATGGATTTAAAACAATAAAGAACATCTAATGGCTTTCTGAGTTTATGTCATGGTGGAATTCATGCGGTAGATAGAAGCACTGATGCAAAGCAGAAAGAACAGACAATTCTTTTGAGATGCAATGTGCGTTCTAGAAGCCACTCTTTGTCCTTCTATAATTATGTTAATGTGTAAAATAACATCACATGCTTTAATGTTTTCATAGCATAATCTAATCAATGCCCCTAGTTATCTTGCAGAAGGAGAAACATCCTTCATTCTGAAACTCGTGTTGAAATTGCTTAGAAAAAAATATATATATTTTTTTATATATATACTTTATTTGATTTTATATTATATACAAAAGCAGTTGTCATCACATATACTCATAGGATTCAACAACCTTTTTTAAAACAATACAATCACCCACTGAAAAGAATTCCCCCCTCCCCACCACCTGCCGGTCTCCCTTTTCTCGTCTCCTCCTTTCTCTCTATCCCTCCATCTATTCCACTAAGATTAGTTTTTTGTATATTTCCTGGTTCTCTTAAAAGCTCTCCATTTTTCCCATATGCTGTTAAATATTTCTACCCATCCCTCCTCCCTACTGCTAAAATATTCCATTCTAAATACAGTATCTCACAAAAGTGAGTACATCCCTCACATTTTTGTAAATATTTTATTATACCTTTTCATGTGACAACACTGAAGAAATGACACTTTGCTACAATGTAAAGTAGTGAGTGTACAGCTTGTATAACAGTGTAAATTTGCTGTCTCCTCAAAATAACTCAACACACACCATTAATGTCTAAACCGCTGGCAACAAAAGTGAGTACACCCCTAAGTGAAAATGTCCAAACTGGGCCCAATTAGTCATTTTCCCTCCCCGGTGTCATGTGACTCGTTAGTGTTACAAGGTCTCAGGTGTGAATGGGGAGCAGGTGTGTTAAATTTGGTGTTATCGCTCTCACTCTCTCATACTGGTCACTGGAAGTTCAACCTGGCACCTCATTGCAAAGAACTCTCTGAGGATCTAAAAAAAAGAATTGTTGCTCTACATAAAGATGGCCTAGACTATAAAAAGATTGCCAAGACCCTAAAACTGAGATGCAGCACAGCGACCAAGACCATACAGCAGTTTAACAGGACAGGTTCCACTTAGAACAAGCCTTGCCATGGTCGACCAAAGAAGTTGAGTGCATGTGCTCAGCGTCATATCCAGAGGTTGTCTTTGGGAAATAGATGTATGAGTTCTGCCAGAATTGCTGCAGAGGTTGAAGGGGTGGGGAGGGGTTAGCCTGTCAGTGCTCAGATCATACGCCGCACACTGCATCAGATTGGTCTGCATGGCTGTCGTCCCAGAAGGAAACCTCTTCTAAAGATGATGCATAAGGTAGCCCGCAAACAGTTGACTGAACACATGCAGACTAAGGACATGGATTACTGGCAGAGGTGGGGGACTCGAGTCACATGACTTGACTCGAGTCAGACTCGAGTCACCTGTTTGATGACTTGCGACTTGCTTGACAAAATTAAATAAATGACTCGACTTGACTTTGACTTGTCACTAATGACTTGCGACTTGACTTTGACTTGGGCTATTTGACTTGCAATGACTTGGCACCACCAGTGCTGTGTCTTGGCCTAGGCAAAAGCCGCCCCCCCCCACAAAAGAAAGCTCCCCCCAATAAACTTATTTGGTTCAGATGGTGTCAAGCGTGTGTGGCAACAACCAGGTGAGGAGTACAAAGTGTGTCTTGTCTACAGTCAAGCATGGTGGTGGAGGTGTCATGGTCTGGGACTATATGAGTGCTGCCGGAACTCCATGCCCAAGAAGGTAAAGGCAGTTCTGGAAAATAATGGTGACCACGCAAAATATTGACACTTTGGGCCCAATTTGGACATTTTCACTTAGTGGTGTACTCACTTTTGTTGCCAGCGGTTTAGACATTAGTGGCTGTGTGTTGAGTTATTTTGATGGGACAGCAAATTTACACTGTTATACAAGCTGTACACTCACTACTTTACATTGTAGCAAAGTGTAATTTCTTCAGTGTTGTCACATGAAAAGATATAATAAAATATTTACAAAAAATGTGAGGGGTGTACTCACTTTTGTGAGCTACTGTATATAGTCTATTGTTTCAAACCATTCCTTTATTGTGGGTTTTCCCGGATCTAACAATTTTTTTGGTATTGCTCCTTTGTCTGAATTCGGCAAAAATGGGATTAAGGTTCTTTTATGTTGTTTTTTTGAACTACTTGTTTTGTGAAATAAACATGTCCATGGGTCATATGATAACACTTTCCCTGTAATTTACCCTATATACTGTTGGATCTATCTTCAGTATTCCTTTATTTTTTTACAGTCCCACTATATATGGGTCATCTTGCCTGCATCCTCTCCAGCATAGTGGGGATTTATCTTGTTGATATTTTTGGTGTTATATTCCATCTCGCCAGGCACTTATAATTAATTTCAATTGTTTTCATATCAGCCGCGTAGTCGTGTATTGTTCGCATCACTTTTACTGTCTGTTGCTCATCTAATCGTGAGCCCAACTCCCCTTCCCATTTTTCAATAAATGGAGGTCTTTCCAGTCCCTCAAAGTCTGTAATGCCCCGTACACACGGTCGTACTTTCCGACGGAAAATGTGCGATCGGAGCATGTTGTCGGAAATTCCAACCGTGTGTGGGCTCCATCAGACTTTTTCCATCGGATTTTCCTTCACACAAAGTTTGAGAGCAGGCTATAAAATTTTCCAACAACAAAATCCGATCGGGTCAATTCCAACCGTGTTTGGCCAATTCCAATGCACAAAGTGCCACGCATGCTCAGAATAAATTCCGAAAACAGCTCGGTCTGGTAAAATTAGCATTCGGAATGGATATAGCACTTTCGTCAGGCTACAATGTTTTAAATAGTTTAATGCAGCGCACTCTCTTCTTCTTTATAATGCTAGAAGAATGAAGTTGTTTTGCTGCTGATATTCACACAGACTTCTCACAAACTTCTTTCTTTATTATTAATCGTGATTTCATCAATATAATATTTGTATTTGTCACATCTGATTCAAAATTATTTTTTTTTGGTTAGTATTTTTTTCAAGCCTGATCTTTTTTTTTTTTTTTAAACTCCAGAATATTTTTGGGTGTGTTTTGTGTGTCAAGTTACCACAACACCATTATTATCTTGTATTATTGAATCTCAAGGAGATTGTTTGGTGTTGGTGTCTCTTGTTAATTGCACATTGTATTTTAGAAATGTACCTGCCTCCTCACTAGGGATGAGCTGAACACCCCCCGGTTCGGTTCGAACCAGAACTTGCGAACAGGCAAACAATTTGTTCGAACACGCGAACACCGTTAAAGTCTATGGGACACGAACATGAATATTTAAAAGTGCTAATTTTAAAGGCTTATATGCAAGTTATTATATAGATCAAAACAGTGCTGCGCAATTAATAAATGTCCATAATAAGTTGGTGTGTGTTAAAATGTAAAGCTGTGAAGGCAAGACCAGTGACACACACATAAGAAGACAAGGATCTCTGATCCAGTGATTGTGATCCCTCCACCACACATGGATGGTCTCTCACCTTAACGATTCGACCTGAAACAGGTCACATAGCAGCAATCACTTAGCAGGTAAGGCAATCCTAGCAGTGGAATCCACGGATCCAGCGCTCATCAAAGTAGATATAAATTTACCAGATATGCAACGAGATAATAACAAGATCTAGTGTTCTCTGTATAAAAGTTTATTGCATTAAGAATAAAAATAATATCACTTACATGCAGCCACACTCAGATCCGAGTGCTGGCGAAACAAAGTCCAAAGGCGGGACTTCCTCAGCGTGGTGCTGGATACACACAGACGGCCCGCGTTGTTTAAATAAATTGTCACAGTAACAAGCAATGTGCCAATCAGGGGACTGGATACAGCGGTCGAAAGACCGATTCATCTCGGAGAAGCCCATAGGCTGCAAGGAATGAATACATCTAAAGTGCTGATGTGCTTATAGGAATAACACAGCGCAGTTTCATTAAAATAATATTGACACACAGTCTTTCCTCAAATATAAAAATGACAAAAAACGGCACAAAACCGGAGGGCAGGAGATCACTCCATAGCCTATCCAGGACAGATTACTCTCCTATATTTATATTTAACCAACGCATTGCTCATTTTGAATTAGGGAATAAATATTGAAAATTAAAAATATTTTGAAATTAAAATAAAAATAAAAATCGCAGACATCAAGCCACGGTCATCTTAATGACACAATCATGTACAGAAATAACACAATGAAGGTCACACTAAAATGCTATAAAAAAGATACAAAAAATAGAGAGAAATTATAAAAAATCTAAAACCTTGGTTTCGTAAATCCAGAAGGATTCTCTACGGCTCAGCTGTCTAACATAGTGGCCTCCTCTCCAATGTCGGGGAACCTTTTCTATCCCCCAAAACTTAAGGCATTTGGGATCCCTTTGGTGACATAATCTAAAGTGCCTGGAAACACTGTGAGCCTTCACCCCCCGTTTGATGTTGCTAATGTGTTCTCCCACCCGTATATGAAGTGCTCTGGAGGTGCGGCCTACATACTGTAGACCGCAATCGCACTCCAGCATGTAAACCACTCCCACAGATGAGCATGTAATAAGGCCTTCAATCTGATAACTTTTATGGGTGACATTAGAAACAAATTCTTTACACCTCTTAATGTTTCTACTTGCTTTCTTACAGGTGGCACATTTGCCACACGCATAAAACCCAGACAAAAAGCTAAAAAGCCTATTGTCCGCAATTTTGGGGGTGTCAACGACCCCTGGTGCTAACCGATCTCGTAGGGAGGGGGCTTTTCGGTAAATGAACCGGGGGTGTTGGGGAAGGACTGGACCTAAAGTCCGATCACATTTAAGAATAGGCCAGTGTCTGGCTATAACTCGCTCAAGTTTCTTGTACTGGATATTATAATCCAATACAACTTCCACTTCAGATGTTTTGACCTTATCTGCCACAATAGTACTCCTATCTGTAGACCTAACTTTCGCAATCTCAGAGTCAATCATGGACTGTGTATAACCTTACTCCTTGAACCTGGCTGCTAAAATCTGTAATTGTGCTAAAAAATCACCTTCTGACGTACAGTTGCGTCTCAGACGGATGAATTGGCCTCTCGGAATGTTACACAGCCATGACTTATGATGGCAGCTGGTCAATGGAATGTAGGCATTCCTATTCGTTGCCTTAAAATGGTTCCTGGTTTGAAACCCAACCTCACTCTTGAAAATCTCAAGATCTAGGAAGGTGATCTGTTGCTGATCTATCGTCTAAGTGAGCTGAATATTTTTGTTATTGTCATTTAACTTGTCCATGAAACCGTGAAGACTGGTCATATCTCCCTCCCAAACCATAATCAAATCATCAATGGACCTCTTGTAGCATGATAATTGGAGGGTCATGGAATATAACATCGTCCTCCCAGTGGGCCATGAACAGATTGGCCACACTGGGAGCAAAACGAGCTCCCATGACTATGCTACGTATCTGCAGAAAATACTCCCCATTAAACCAAAAGTAATTGTTCAACAAACAAAACTCAAGACTCTCCAATAAGAATGAAACATGGTCCCTTGAGAGATCTGTGGCTGCCAAGGCCCATTTGACGGAGTCTAAGGCTTGCTTATGATCAATAATGGTATAAAGTGATCCTACATCAGCGGTGATCAATATACTGGAAGGGGTACATGGAAGGGTGGGCAAGATTTGGAGAATCTGTTTAGTGTCACGTAAGAAAGCTCTAGTTTTGATAACAAGTGGCTGTAGAAAAAATCAAGATATTGGCCTAACCTGGAAGCGACCGAATCGATTCCATTCACAATTGGGCGGCCAGGTGGATGATCAGGATTTTTATGTAGCTTTGGCAAAATATAAATAATAGGAGTCCTACAGTAAAAAGGATCCAGGTAGGATGCCTCCTTGGAATTCAAAATTCCCTTACTTTTGCCATCTTCCACTAGCGAGTGTAAATTATTCTTAAAAGCCAGCATAGGGTCACCCCTCAGTAGTTGGTAAGTATTCTGGTCATTGAGTAATCATAATATTTCAGCTTGATAATAAGCTTTACTAAGTACAACTAACCCCCCTCCCTTGTCGGCTGGCCGGATCACTATATCCTTTATTTGTTCCAAAGAGGAAATACCTCTTTTTAGTTTTTGGGAATCTCTGACCTTCCTGATCTTGAGTTGGTCAAGATCGTGACAGACCATGTTCCTAAAGACCTCCAAGTGCCTGTTGTCACTACACAGAGGATTAAAAACTGATCGGTTCCAAAGATTAGAATGCCTAGGGCCAGATTCAGGATGAGAGGAGTTTCGCTGTATAGGGTTAGAGAGAAAGTATTTCTTAATATTTAGATTGTGAATGTATTTCTGTACATTAATATAAGCCTGAAATTTGTTCAGGTTACGGACAGGAGCAAACTTTATGCCTCTATCAAGAACCAACGTCTTATCAGCAGTTAGGGGAGTACCACTAAGATTAAATATCCCGGTGCCTAATTGGGTCTTTGCCTTTTGGGCTCGCCTTCTTCCCCTGCACCCTTTCTGTTTTTTCTTTTTAGCCTGACTTGGCCTTTTCTTTGATCCTGAGGGCCTTTTCTTTGGTCCTGGGGGCTCATGTCCCCTCCAGGGGGTTCTCTCTTGACCTAAAAAATGGTCCTGATTGTATTGTTGATCCTCCCGATGATTTTGTAAAGGGGCATAGCTGTTAGAAGTGTGGACTGGGGTTCCTCTGGGGACATGGTTACCCCTACCTTGAGATCTTCCCCTTCCTCTAGTTGGAACAGTATGCCATGTATAATTATCTGGATAAGAGGGATAATGTTCATAATTATTAACTGGGGGGCCGGATAGGGATGATAATTTCCTCAACCTCGGCCACGCTTCCTAGACCTCGGAGGACCTCGGCCTCCCTGTCTAGGGGTATTGTGATAAATGGATGCATCTTGGGATTGTTGGGATAAAATCACAGATGCATCCTGAATAGGATTCCCTTGAATGGGGACATTTGATGGAGGTACTGTAGTATCCATAACAAATCTCTCAGGATTCCCAGGTGGTGATAACTCCAGGGATTGCCGTTTAAAGATATGTTTACCATCAAAATCATTGAGATCACGTAGGAATTTCTTCCTCTTTTTATCACGTGCTTCTTTGTCTCATTTAATAAGTTTGGATTTTATTTCTCCTGACAATTGAATAAATTCAGTGGAGTCTTTCAAACTGTCAGTACGATCAGTAATCTCCTTAATCTGGATTTCTAACCATTTCTTTTTTCTCTGTTTCCAAGAAAGTAACAGTCGAAGAAGATCGAGACTTTTTTCTACAAAAAAGTTACACCATTCTTTATTTGACTCATCATCAGATAATCCATCATTGGGCGGTAAATCCCACCTCAAACGCCTGGGTATAATCTGGGAAAGTAAATACTGCTCGCAGGACACAATATCCCACCAGGTTTTAATTTTCTTTTCAAACAGGTAACCCAGTTTCCTGAAAGAAAAGCTCAGATTATCCTGGTGGGAGTAATTCGTGTCCCTAGAAAAAACATCTGTCACGATAATTTCTCGGTTTTCAACATATGTAAATACATCCATTGTCCGCAGCTGAATAAGAATGAATTAAATGATAGTTGGTACAATCAGTCCCCTGATTGGCACATTGCTTGTTACTGTGACAATTTATTTAAACAACGCAGGCCGTCTTTGTGTATCCAGCCCCACGCTGAGGAAGTCCCACCTTTGGACCTAACACGTACGGGGGTTAGTAGTCACGCATGACGTCACCCGCGGTCATCTTTCTTTGATACAATCACACGCTGTTTCGCCGGCACTTGGATCTGAGTGCGGCTGCATGTAAGTGATATTATCTTTATTCTTAATGCAATAAACTTTTATACAGAGAACACTAGATCTTGTTATTATCTCGTTGCATATCTGGTACTTTTATATCTACTTTGCTACTTTTACTAGGATTGCCTTACCTGTTAAGTGATTGCTGCTATGTGACCTGTTTCAGGTCGAATTGTTAAGGTGAGAGGCCATCCATGTGTGGTGGAGGGATCACAGTCACTGGATCAGAGACCCTTGCCTTCTTATGTGTGTGTCACTGGTCTTGCCTTCACAGCTTTACATTTTAACACACACCAACTTATTATGGACATTTATTAATTGTGCAGCACTGTTTTGATCTATATGTTTATGAGAGGTGTTGTTGAATTTACCTTTAGTGTCTGCCAGCAGTTTTTTGTGTTTGTGTCCTGCTTGCAGTCTGTGCTGAATATTTCTTGCATTGTACCTTATATAAAAGCTATTGTCATAAAACGTGTTTGGGGACCCGGGTCCTGCCCCAGGGAACATGGATCAATGCAAAAAAAAGTTTTAAAACCGGCCGTATGCAGAGCGGCCCGAGGAGAAGAAGGGAAGAAGACACCGCGGAGGAAGATGCCAGACGAGAACACCGGAGGAAGAACCAGAAGAACCAGAAGAAGAAGAAGATGGAGGAAGAAACCGAGAAGGAAGATAGCAGATAGGAGATAAAAGAAAGAAGAGGGGGAGGACTGGGATCAAGCCCTTGTTAAAGGGGGCTTCCAGATTCCGATAAGCCCCCCACCAGCAGACCCCCACAACCACCGGGCAAGGGTTGTGGGGATGAGGCCCTTGTCCCCATCAACATGGGGACAAGGTGTTTTGGGGGGCTACCCCAAAGCACCCTCCCAATGTTGAGGGCATGTGGTCTGGTACGGTTCAGGAGGAGGGGCGCTCTCTCGTCCCCACCTCTTTTCCTGCGGCATGCCAGGTTGCGTGCTCGGATAAGGGCCTGGTATAGGTTTTTGGGGGAACCCCACGCCATTTTTTTTTCTAATTTTGGCGCGGGGTTCTCCTTAATATCCATACCAGACCTGGAGGGCCTGGTATGGAATTTAGGGGGACCCTCCACGTAATTTTCTTTTTTAATTTTGGTTCGGGGTTCCCCTGAGGGGAATTCCCATGCCGTTTGTATCAATGAACTTTTATGTGTATTGTCGGACCGGCAATTCATTTATAGCCGCAAGTAGTTTTAAATTACCTTTTTTCCTTTGAAATGTCATTTTGCTGTCAGACTGTTCTAAACACGGGAAACATGCGCCCCTTTACAGGCATACTATAGACACCCCCCACGTACGAAATTTAAAGGAATATTACACTTTTATTGTTTCACTTTAAGCATTAATAAAATCACTGCTCCTGAAAAAACGTCAGTTTTTAAAACTTTTTTTGCATTGATCCATGTCCCCTGGGGCAGGACCCAGGTCCCCAAACACTTTTTATGACAATACCATGCATATAAGCCTTTAAAATTAGCACTTTTGATTTCTCCCATAGACTTTTAAAGGGTGTTCCGCGGCTTTCGAATTTGCCACGAACACCCCAAATTGTTCGCTGTTCGACTCGAACTCGAAGCTCATCCCTACTCCTCACAAACAAACTGTCCTTTTTGAAGGAAAACTAACATAGGCGAGTATAATTGAAACAAAAATTCCTTTATTAAGGGCTCATAACCAAACAAAGAGGGAGGCAACGCTGGAGAAACAGCAGAAATTGGCGAAGCCTTTGGCCCCCAGGGCAGACATCAATTTCCAGGCAAACTTGGTGGCCTGAGGAGTCCATATATAAGGGAGTGCAGTCTGGTCCAGAATTCCAAGAGATCATGAACAGCAGCAGATGACATGTATGTTCCCAGGCTGTGGTCATACAGGAGCCTGCATCTTTTGTCAGACCAGACTGAACCCAGGTCATCACTCTCTGGCCTTCCTTCCACGCTTCCTTCCATGCTGTGTCTGTGGTGGTGAAGTTGTGGCAGGAGGAGGAGGAGGAGGATGGTCCAACTCACACAGGTGGGTTTTGTGTGTGATTTCGCCCCTCACCCCCTTAGTTAGTGTTTTGTAAAGAAGGTCTTTACACATGAGGCGTTGACCCTCCTGCATGCCCTGCAGTTTTGTGGCAGCCATGGAGGCAAAGGCCTCTTCAGGAGTGGGGAAGGCTCTGAGGGACGCAGAAGCCGCCTGAATCAGCCTGAGTGCTGAATGCTGCACGTTACTCATCTTCCTGGGTCTTTTGGTTGGAAGGCGGAGGGGAAGAACCTGCGATTCTGTCAGGCTCCTACTGGGCGCGGCCTTCTCCTGGCTGCTACTTACCCCCGCCTTCTCCTGGCTGCCACATTCCACAGCCTCCTCCTGTGTGCCACATTCCACAGCCTCCTCCTGGCCGAGGTCTTCCTGTGTATGAAAAAGGGACATTTTTTTATTTTTGTATTCATTAATTACACACAATTTTCACCTCATGACTGTTGCAAATTGAATGTTAACAAAAATAACAGACTTTATTTCTGAGCCCAGCATTTTTCATTCTTGTCCCAATTTTTTGTGCCCACTACTGTCTATTGATATGTAAAACACTTTATGAAATCAGCAATTAGTGATCAATAATAACATCTAGTAAACATAATTTATTTATTGACCAGAAATCTGTAGAACAATGCTATAGCTGGCTCCAGCTGGGCTCCTCCACTTCTTCCTGGCTGGAAGTCCCAGGTTGGATGTCGGAAGCCTCAGCTGGGGTGGAAGATAGGGTGGAAGGAAGAGTGGAAGGAAGAGTGGAAGGAAGAGTGGAGAGGGATTCCCTGACTTCAGTCTGGTCTGACAGAAATCGCAGTCTCTCATAGTACCACAGCCTGGGGACATAAACGTCATCTGCTGCAGCTCCGGATCTCTGGAAATCCTGGACCTTCTTGCGCTCCCTAAGATAGGTGCTCCTCAGGCCACCAATTTTGGCTTTTAAATAGGGGATGGTTGTTGTGGGGACCACCGGCTTCACCAACTCCAGCAGTTTCTCCAGCGCTGCCTGCCTCTTTTGTTTATTATTGTATTGGGGGTGTTTCACCTGCCACAGACAGGGCTGGTCCTGTATTTGTCTATGAACAGGGGGAGGAAATTGTGGTCATTGAAGCCATCCATTTTATCTGCAAGACACAAGACAAACCCTAATGTCAGGCGAAACTCTCCTAATCTTGTCACAATATAAGCCTCAATCTAGAAGCAGTATAGGCCCAAGTTTAAATCTTACCTTCGTTATCACGATCGGCGCCTCCGATACTCCTTCCTCCGCTCACAGAGCGTACGTACTATGCACACGTGTTACACTTTATATACACTGCCCATGCGTGAAACTCTGCCTGCCCCTGACGTTCTTTCTAGTCTATTCCCCGCCCCTTCTCGTTCAGCGCAGTGGGGAAGAGCACATGGCGGAGACACAGCAGATGCGTGCTAATTACACTAACAAGGAGGAGGAAACCCCGGAGCCAGAAACGTCCCGATCCCAGAAGAGACGATTTAAGGCCTCAAATATGTCCTTTGGGGAGATGTTGGAGATGGTCGACATCCTGAAGAGGGCCGACTATGATGGGAAGTATGGACCTTACCCCAACCCCAATGTCCGAAAGGCCAAGATCATGGTCAAAAGCCTGCACCGGAATTTCGGGGTACGACGATAGAAAGATCAACTCAGGAAGCGGTGGTCGGACCTCAAATTAAGGGAGCATGAGCAGTACAGAAGGATCAGGAGAGTGCTTCAAAAAAGTAAGTAGTTGTGCTGTGTTCCTATACTTTTTTTTTTATTACGTTCGTGCTGCTCCATGTGCTTTTCTTAACTGTTGTACAGTTCAAAATGGCAACGAGGAGGAGGAAAGCCCAGAGCCTGAAACGTCCCGATCCAGAAGGAGACGATTTAAGGCATCGAATATGTCCTTTGGGGAGATGGTGGAGATGGTCGACATACTGAAGAAGGCCGACTATGACGGGAAGTATGGACCTTACCCCAACCCCAATGTCAGAAAGATCAAGATCACGGCGAAAGTTGTCAAAAGTCTGCAACGGATTTTTGGGGTACGATGATCCAAGGATCAATTTAGGAAGCGGTGGTCGGTCCTCAAATTAAGGGAGCATGAGCAGTACAGAAGGATCAGGAGAGTGCTGCAAAAAAGTAAGTAGTTGTGCTGTGTTCCTATTCTTTATTTTTATTACGTTTGTGCTGCTCCATGTGCTTTTCTTAACTGTTGTACAGTTTAAAATGGCAACTTTCATGTTCATGGGCACATTGTTCATTCGTATGAAACATTGTTCGTTCGGCCTAAAAAACACCATTGTTTTGGGCATATGCATTTGAATACATTTTTGCTAGCCTACTTCTCTTAAAATAATTTTGTTGTGTAGATGGGTTTGTAACTAGAATGAAATGCAAACTAGATTCTGTGTAAGGAGAGGACACTCAGCAGCTGTTTACACATCTGGACACTGGAGCATTAGTGTGGGACACAAGAACACCCTTTTTATTAGGGAGTCCACACAGGTGCTCCAGTGTATACTATAGGAGCATCTCCATCTGTGAAGCTTGTACAAAACAGGTAAGTATTCAAGCTTGACAAAGGACAAATAGTCACCACAACAGGTGAGTGTCTGCGACCACAGGCTTAGGTAAGAGATGGATGTCGGCATATTTATAATACATGGTGTGTTTTTGTTTCTATATTTTTAGGTGATTGTGATGTTGTGGATCCAGGTCATTTCACCTGTGAAAGTGCCCAGATCCTGATCGGGGAGATCATGGCGTGTAATAGGGACTTGGAAAACATCCAGAAAAACATCAATGATGTTCAAAACAAAATGAAGAACATCACTGATGTTTTAGGGAGAGTTTAAAACAACTCCAAATCCCTTCCCTTTTTTGTGCTTTTTGGAATCTAAAAATTTCTCACATTTTTTTACATATTCTCGAAAAGCCAAATTTTGAAGATGCTCACAGTGTGTCAACATGTGCTATCTGCCATCACGGGAGATCAATGTATGCATTTTGGGGGTGCAACCCCTTCCTCAATAATAAAGTAGCTGAGAGGAAGGGGTTGCACCCACAAAACACGTCCCTTGATCCCCGTGATAGCAGCTAGCACATGTTGACATTCGACAATTTGTGTGCATCTTCAAAATTTGGCTTTTCCAGGGGTGACTTCACCCCTTCTGAGCGCAATATCAAACACAGTTTATAAATACTCATGTCTGATATTGCCTTCAATTTATAACAAAGTTAAACTTTGTAAGTTCCAGATTTGTGTATTTCTTGTTGGTTTTAAACATGCCTGTTTTACCTTAAATGGACATTTCTACTTTTATTAATGTGACCAAAAAATTGTTATACAACAAACATGTTGGTTTGTTTTAAAAACCTTTTATATATGCACATGTGATTGTGCTGGTATTAAAAAGATTGATAATCAAGAATGTGTGGATTATTGTTTCAATGCTAGAAAACTTTTTTTGTGGTTAAATTGTGGTTTTCTGTGACAATGGGGGTTATTTCCTAAGGGCAAATCCACTTTGCACTAAAAGTGCAGTTTCGGTGCAGTCTCAAGTGCACTTATAGTGCAAAGTGTCTTTGCCTTTAGTAAATAACAACCAACAGTGCTTTTGAATGTTACACAATCACGCCATTTTCAGGACTACCCATATTTCAGTCAGGGTCAGCTAAAAGAAAGACAAGCAGTAAATGTCAGCAAATATTTTAGTAGTTACTTTTTTTTATTTTCAAAATGTCTCAGACATTGTCTGGCATATCGATGGCCCCCCTACCGACAAAGTATTCAAGGTATCTTAGACGGACCTCGTGGGCATTCAGGGGGGGCAAGCCAGGACGGCCAGCTTCAAGTGCCATCAGGGTTGGTTCATTTACATGAATTCCGGATTCAGGCCCAACTGAGGCAGCATAGTTCCAAGAATTTCTCCTCAAAAAGTTGTGGAGAACACAGCACGCCAGGATGATATGATTGAGTTTATACTCCGCCATGTGTATGGGTGTAAGAAATAGGCGGAACCCGCTAGCCATGATTCCAAACGTGTTCTCCACCACTCTTCTGGCTCTGGCCAGCCGGTAATTAAAAACCCTCTGGTCCTGGGTGAGGGTCCTCATAGGGAATGGCCGCATAAGATGGTCCCCCAGCGCAAACGCTTCATCCGCAACAAAGACGAATGGGAGTCCTTCCACATTGTCTTCTGGAGGTGGCAAGTCCAAGCTGCCATTCTGGAGACGCCTGTAGAACTCCGTCTGGGCGATGACTCCACCATCGGACATCCGGCCATTTTTCCCCACGTCCACATACAGGAACTCATAAGTAGCCGACACCACCGCCAACATAACAATACTATTGAACTCCTTATAGTTGTAATAGTATGACCCTGAGTTGGGTGGTGGGACGATGTGGACGTGTTTCCCATCAATTGCCCCTCCACAGTTAGGAAAGTCCCACCGCTGGGCAAAGTGGGAGGCCACAGTCTGCCATTTCTGTGGGTTGGAAGGAAACTGTGGAGTCAAACAAGAAAAATAAATTAATCATTTTGCACATAAACATGGAAAGAAGATTAGATGCAAACATTCTTGGCCAACATCAGTATAACATTTATTTTAGGGAGTATTTAAAGAGGTTTGGCAAAGTCAGCAGAGGATTGGTATCAGCTGAGTTAGCAGTTGGGGGGAGGGAGGGTTCCAAATGATTTTGGGACACAAAAAAAAGCCTCTGGCACTCTGCCTGAATTTAAAACACAAATCACAATTTACACATTTTAGGGGGTGTTTAGAATAAAGCACTACTATGGAGCTGACAAAATACATTGCTAAGTGACTGCACGAGGTGAATATAGACCCAGGAGAGCATGCTGGGGAGGTAAGTGAAGGCCAATGTGTATGAAGGACGAAAAAATTACATAAAAATCCAGCATGCATGAGGACAAAGGGGACATACACAGCATATTACAATCATGGTAATTAGGGAATGAGGAAAGAAATACAATATATTATCAAACATTAAATACAATAAAATTTGATATTAAAGGATAAAAATCTTACCTTAATATACTCCTTCTGCATGACCTGGATGATGGCAGAACAGGTCTCTGGGATAATGATCCCCAGAGCCTGGGGGGAGATGCCTGTCGAGAACTTAAGGTCCTGCAGACTTCTCCCCGTCACCAAGTACCGCAGGGTGGCGACTAGCCTCTGTTTGTGAGTGATGGCTTGCCTCATGCAGGTATCCTGCCTGCTAATATAAGGGGTCAGCAAAGCCAACAAATGGTGAAATACGGGGTCTGTCACCCGGAGAAAGTTCCTGAAATCATCAGGATTATTCTCACGGATCTCACGGAGCAAAGGCATATGACAGAACTAGTCACGCTGGAGCAACCAATTCTTGGTCCATGAACTCCTCCCCACCCTGTTCATGGACTGGGCTTGTGTCAAGGTAAGGACCCCAACACCAAGCCCCCGCACAGCACGAACTCTACGAGGAGTACGAGGAGTACGTATATGCAACATGGCTAGAAAATGGTGGGGTGCTCAGAACTAGGTAACAGAACGCACTGAAGAAAGGCCTGTGAAGAGCGACCTGAAAAACAGTAACAAACGAACAAGAACACAATGACAGAGTCAAGGGTAACTCGCTGCACGCACTGAAGACCAGATACAAACCCACAAGCACAAACTGAACAGCAGAAAACGATCTGAAAACCACGAGTCTGAAAAAGCACAAATCGTCTCTCACCAAACTTTTACTAACACGAGATTAGGAAAAGGAGCCCAAAGGGTGCCGCGCTTGGTTCTGAACTGCCCTTTTATAGTCTCGTTGTATGTGGTGTACGTGACGGCGTTCTTGGCGATCGGAAATTCCGACAACTTTGTGTGACCATGTGTATGCAAAACAAGATTGAGACAACATCCGTCTGAAAAAATCCATGGATTTTGTTGTCGGAATGTCCGATCAATGTCCGATTGTGTGTATGGGGCATAAGTATTTTATATATCCGAGATATTCCATGTTTCAATGTCGTCTGTGTATTACATAGACGTTCCATTGGGTTTAAGTTCTCTTCTGTTCTAATTAGCTGTGGTAGTGTTGCCACAAAATGCTTGAACTGTAAATACCTCCATTCATTGATCTTTAATAGGTTGCTATTAAGTTTTAATTCCTGGTACGTTTTTATTTACCTTTTATCTACTACATCTTTTAATTGTGCATTTCCTGTCCAACTTCAAAAAAGTGTCCCTTTACCCGATAAAAATTTGTCCCAGAGAGTGCAATTAGTGGTGAATTATATTCCCATTTTTCCTGCTTGTAAATTATATCTCATACTTTAAATACATTTCTTGTCAAATCATATGTACCGTCATCCAGTGTTCTATATTTTCGTGATATCCATATATTTTTATCTAACTGTGTTTTACTCAGTGTGCTTTCCATATCCACCCATCTTTTTGCATTTATTTTTTTTGTCCATTCTATCATCCGTGCCATTCATACTGCATTATCATATCTCTTTATATCTGGTGCTTCTAATCCCCCGTGCATTTTATCCCTACTTAAGATCACGTACTGTACACTTGACTTCTTATCTTGCCAAATATATCTCAAAAACATTGTTTTACTTGTTCTAAAAAAGACCTGGGGAAGTGTTATTGGTATCATTTGAAATTAATATACTATTTTCGGGAGTATTACCATTTTTAGCATGTTTATCCTTCCCATCCTCAACAGAGGGCGTATTGATAGTTTCTTGATTTCTGTTTTAATTTAATTGAGCAGGGGAATATAATTAGCTTGGTACAATTTCCCGATGGATGTTGTCAATTTTATTCCAAGATAATTTAATTCTTTCCCCTTCCATGTGAATGGGAATTCATGTTGTAATGACAATGCTTCCTTCTTACTTGGACCTATATTCAAGATTTCTGATTTTAGTGGATCAATCTTAAAATTTGAAAGTTCTCCATATTTTATAATATAATTAGCCTACTAATAGGCTTGAAGTGATTGCTGCCTACACCACTTAGAGTGTATCCACATGTGACTCTCAATATATCAAACAAAACAAAATATAGTGTAGCGCAAACATAAACAAATACAAATAAAACAAGTCGTAGTGGGGTCAACTTTCGGAGGCATTCCAGCTAGAGGTGGTGGTCAGTGAAGTAACGGGCATCCTTGTCTTGTTCCATTAAACATCTCAAAAGGTGATGACATACTCCCGTTAACTTTAAGGATGCTGTAGGATGGTTATATAGATTTTTGATCCATTGAATCATTTTTGGTCCTATTCCCAAGTTTTCTATTGTTTCCATCATAAATCCCCAGTCTACCTTTTCAAATGCCTTTTCCGCATCTATTGACAGGAGTAGTACTGGGGATTTTCCACTTCTCTCCTTTTGTAACATTAACAGTTTTGCTGTCCAATTATTTTAGCTTTCTTCCTGGTATAAACCCCATTTGGTCTCCATGAATCCACTCCGGCATTAACTTTTTTAATCTTGTTGCTAGTCCTTTTGCAAAGAGTAAAGTCTGTGTCGGCATTTAACAGTGCTATTGGTCTATAGTTGGAACATAGTGTAACATCTTTTCCCCCTTTGGGTATTACCGTAACATATGCCCATAGTGACTCTCTCCTCCTCTCCTTGGAGTAAGTTGTTCCCTGAATTTTTTTTTAATATCTTATTGTCAATCCGTCAGGTCCTGGGCTCTTCCCTACTGCTGTACTGTTAATTGCTATTCTAATCTCCTCCTCTGTTATTGGGTCTTCCTGGGCCCCTGCAGTTTTTCCATTGATATTTTCGGTAATTTTGCTTCCTCTCTGTATTCCTGTATTTTTTGTCTCTTTTTTTACCTGTTTTTTTGCATCTCCTTCTCCCTTACAGAATACAGGGCGCTATAATAACTTTGAAAGACTTTTGCAATTTCTGTTGTTTCATATGCCGTTTCTCCTTTATTGTTTTTCATCTTTTCTAAATAGTTTAAAGATTTTTTACATTTTATGATTTATTCAAGATGTTTTCCTGGTTTATTACCCCATTCATATCTTGATTCATATCATTCATCATGAATGATTCATATCATTCATGTCTTTCACCGCTTTTTAAAAAACTTTTCTTGTTTCCTGTTCTAACAAGTCTTTTAAATGATCTCTTTTAATTGTTAATTTTTGGTGTATTTCCGCATCTCCCCCTTTTTTATGCTTGTGTTCTAATTCATGTATTTCTTTTATTGTCCTTTCCATGTCTTTTGATCTTTCTTTCTTTTTCCTGGCTCCTATAGAAATCAATATACCCCTAATATATGCTTTGTGCACTTCCCAAATTGTGGCCTTTGAGACCCCCAGGAACCCATTTAACAGAACATTTTGTTCTATTTCTTTTTTTAATTTTGTTTACACTTCTGTATCTTGTTTCAGATCTTTATTCAATCTCCATTTATTTGTCCTGTCTTGGGTTCCTGTGGGTCTTAACTGCACAATTACTGGGGCATGGTCTGAGAGTGTCGTTATTTCAATGGATGAATCCACTACAGCCTCCAAACGTCTATGATCCACCAAAATATAATGCAGCCTTGAGTACGTATTATGCATTGAGGAGTGGAATGAATAGTCTCTTACCCTTGGGTTTTGGACCTTCCAAACATCTACCAACTAGCACTAATGTATTTTTCTCTTTATCATTCTTAGTTGGTGATTTCAAGTCCCCCGTGCATTCAACGTACTATCTATTCAGGGTCCAGACAAAAGTTAAGGTCTCCTGCCAAAACCAAACTGCCTTTTTTAAAGTCTATTAGTTTATTCAAGATCTCTTTCAAATAACCCCCTGGGCTTTTGTTTGGGCAGTAGACATTGTTCAGTATACACTCCATCCCCTGTAGTTTTCCTTTCAAAAATAGGTACTGCCCTTCTGGGTCTACATTCCTATCTTCCAATATAAATCTTACTTCTTTTGCCATGCCTATTGCTACTCCTTTTGCTCTTCTTGTAGGAGATACTCCATAGTACCATGTTGGAAAGAATTTTGAGTATAATTTTACATTTGTATTTTTTGCTGTATGTGTCTCTTGTCAGAAAATAATGTTTGCCGAGTACCTTCAGATTTTATTTAGCACCTTGTGCCTTTTTTCTGGCGTATTTAAGCCTTTAACATTACAGGTTAGGTATTTTAAAGATGCCAGCTTAATTCCATCTTTGTCCTCGCCCCCCCTCTCCTTCCCTTTCCCACCCCCCCTCTGACCTGCGCTTGATACAGAGGATCAGAGGACGGGGGGAGAGTGGGGGGCCCAATCTTGAAAGTCAGGGAAGACAAACCCAGTAGGGGCTCTCAGACATATCCCTTTTCCCTTCCCTCCCCCCTCATTCCCTCCCTCATTCCCTCCCCAACCCTCCCTTTCTCTCCCTCCCCCCCATCACCTCCTGCCCTGGTTCCTAATAGATGGTATTTTGTCCCTTATCTGGTCATGGAGCAGATCCATGTGTTCCCTTTTGCCCTCTACCCTCTGCTCTTGCTACTGAGGTGGTGCTCTATCAGACAGTTTTGCCAGCCCTACTCCCCTTGAAATTGCTTAGAAAATATAATCTTTCTTTAGTGGAACATAAAAAAAAACACTCTAAGAAATTAAGATATGCAGTACTTTTGCAGTCAAAACAAGGAAACCGCCACTATAGGTTTTTATGTGTTCTCATTCACACAGCATGCCTAAAAATAATTAAAGTATAACAATTAAACACAATTAATTTAAAGATATTTCTAACCTTCATAGTTGTTTAAACAAAAAAGGAAGAGGAAAGAATAATACTTTATATGAAGCATGTCACTGAATAAATATCTATATATCAATGTTTATATTGATCATTAAATTGTTTATTAATTCCAAATTAAGTTAAAAATTTTCAGTAATCTTTGGTAAAAGACATGATATACTGTAAATAACAGTTCACTTGTATACACATACAATTATTATACAAAGTAAAATACAACATGATTAGCAGTACAATTTCATAGATCATTCATCCATTAACCACTTGCCAACCGCCGCATGTACATATACATCGGCAGAATGGCACGGATAGGCAAATGGGAGTACAGGTACGTCCCTTTAAATTTGCAGCCGTGTGGACGCGTGCGCGCAGCCGGCAGTGCGCACGACCCTGCCACAAACTCTGTGAGTGTGGTCGCGGCTCCCTGATGTGCGCGGGGATACCCGCCATTGTCTCACGGAGAGGAAGAATGGGGAAATGCTGATGTAAACAAGCCTAGTGACACTGACACTGATCACCGCTCCCTGTAATCGGGAGCGGTGATCAGTGTCGTGTCACACATAGCCCCTCCCCCCCACAGTTAGAACACATCCCTAGGACACACTCAACCCCTGCAGTGCCCCCTCCTGGTTAACCCCTTCACCGCCAGTCACATTTACACAGTAATCAATGCATTTTTAATCGCACTGATCAATGTATAAATGTGAATGGTCCCAAAATAGTGGCAAAAGTGTCCGATCTGTCCGCCATAATGTCGCAGACACAATAAAAATTGCTGATCGCCGCCATTACTAGTAAAAAAAAAAATTATTAATAAAAATGCCATAAAACTATCCCCTATTTTGTAGATGCTATAACTTTCGCGCAAACTAATCAATAAACACTTATTGCGTTTTTTTTTACCAAAAATATGTATAAGAATATGTATCGGCCTAAACTGAGGAAAAAAAATGTCTTTTTATATATTTTTTGGGGATATTTATTATAGCAAAACTTAAAAATATTGCTTTTTTTTCAAAATTGTCGCTCTTTTTTTGTTTATAGCGCAAACAAAAACAAAAAAAAACCAGAGGTGATCAAATACAAGCAAAAGAAAGCTCTATTTATGGAGGAAAAAGGATGTCAATTTTGTTTGGGAGCCACAGCACAACTGCGCAATTGTCAGTTAAGCAACGCAGTGCCGAATCGCAAAAAGTGCTCTGGTGCTCTGGTCTTTGGCCAGCCAAATGGTCTGGGGCTTAAGTGGTTAATAATAAACATAAGCAATTGCTCTTAGTGAGCCAAACTTGTCTTGGCATCAAAGTGTACTCGACGCACGTTTCATGGCTCACGCCACTCATAAGGAGTAAAATGCTCTGAAATCCCGTCCACTCTACCGCAACGCACTGTGAGGCGGAGGACGGGGGCGCGCCTTCTGAGAAGCCGGCTGCGCGCTCTGTGAACCCTGTACATAGGGCAGGGGCGCGCACACACTTCTGCTCCAGTCTTGGTATCTCCTTGGGTGTTCTACCTGGGTATACCCACCCTCCAAGATTCCATTCCGGAGTTCCTGAAGTGGCGGTGGATTTGGAAGGTCCTTGGAGTTTCCCTGAAATCCATCTTAGAGGTCTTAACCACCTTAAACATACCTGCCATGTGTGGCACACTGCCTTGATGACTCTATGTCGCTGACAATAGAGTCCACCAGATCTGGTAAGAGCATACATCTGCTATTCGGTTGCTGATGTTTTTCCCTCTATGACGTTGTTTCCACAGACGGATCTGCATATCCATTTGCACTACTCTGGGATTTACACCATTCGCTGGCTGTTTTTTTCTGTTTACACACAGTTGGACATTCACTTATCACATTCATTTTTGATACAGGCAACTATTTTTGCTCAATATTGATTTGGTTGATTGACTTTTATACGGATTTTCTGTTTTTCACATTATCGCGATATATATGTACATTTGTTATGTGCTACATTTTTTCACCACTTATCACCAATGTTGTGGAATTGTTTTGGATGGAAGGTTTTCAAATTCCACTGAATACCTGGGGAGGAGGGGGGGGGGGGGGTAAACTGACACTGACCACCAGTAATTGTGGGATTGTTCTGGAGGAGGTTAAAGTATTTTGGGTTTATCTATGACATCCTAGGCATAGCACACAATGCAATTTGTGTATAATGCAATTTCAGCCTTTTAATTAATAACGTAAGATTTGCTTCAGTGGGTGCTTTTTACAGGCTAACTCTGCTTTTTATGTTTTTATCTACCTCAAGATCAGCACATTTTTCACTACCAAATAATTGTGAGATCATCATGGGGTATCAACTTTCCAATTTTTTTTTCACGTTTGGTCTTTTTCTCTATATAATAAACAACTCCGTGGTTATTAAATACGATCAAAAGAAAACTCTATCTGTCTGATAAAATTATATAAATTAATTTGGATACAGGTATCATTACTGAGTCATTGTTAATGAAATCATCACAACTAAATAAGGTGTCGATTTGGTTTACATTTTTAAACTTGGTACCTGTATGCTGTTATATTTTTATGTGCTACTCATATTTCCTAATAAAATTCTTATGAAATAAAAAAAAGTTATTAAAAAACAGAGTTTACCAATAACATCGGTGGCTCGCCATCTAATTATAATTCTGTACAGAGAAAAATTAAGGAGAAAGGGTCAGTCAGCCCTCTGACCCATTCAGCTGCATGTGTAATTTATGTTTGAGCTCTTGAGCTCTATAAACAAGGGCTGTTTTCAGCAAAACCGTTAAGATCAGCCTGACAGTTTGGTGAATAGGAGGGGTTCTACCTGCTGGCTTGAAATCAGAAATATGAACTATTCATATGCAATATTTCATATTACCTCATTAAAAATAAGAAAATAGTTTTACAAATTGTATTTTGAAGCTCTGAATATAATAAATAAATATATAATTGCACATAAATATTATACAACTTCCTATGTTTAGTTCACACTTCTAGTTAGGTATAGGATCCTGATTTTCTGAAGCGTTAAATGCAGTGACATGATCTGGTCTGATTTACTAAGGTGAAAAGTGGGTAGTCAAACATCCAATCGCATATAGTAAAAGCTATATTTTGTTTTCAAATGCTCCTGTAAATAACTGAATGTTTGAAGTGAGTGCAAGCTCAATTTACAATATAGAAGTTTAAACTGAGGTGCCCTATTTCTTGAAATATTCAGATCTATGTTTAGTTTAAAAATATAATTACATTCATGAAAGTTTTACAAGGTGCACGGTGCTATTTTTATAACACTGTGAAGGGTCTTTTATTTTGCAAATTTTAACTGCAGTGAAATTTTAACATGTTCATCAATGTCTATGTTCTGCTGCCAGGTTTACTGAATTGATGTTCTGCATTCGTGAGTTAATACAATACTGTGATTGTGTACCCATCTATATGTAACTTTGCTGTGCATGTAAAAGCAAGATTAAGCTCTTCCAAGTAAATGCATCACAGCTGTAAACCGGGTTATGTGTGGTTATATGCAAGAATGGTTTTATGGAAAAACATAAACTAAACTAAGATAATATCTGGTTAGTTGGTACTATAGGGTATCAGGTCACACCTTCATGACCTGCATGATTATTCTCCTGACATAACCACCAAGCACCTTGAAGTCTCTGAAATATCAGCTTTCTGAATGTCTTTGATTTAGGTACAGTGTTCGAGTCTGATAAGAGGTTCCTGAGGCACTGAGAACTATGATGTGAAATGAGGACTAGCATATCTTTTTTTTCAACACCATACATTTCAGAGACTTAGGCAACACTCATTCAACACATTTTGGTAAATCAGGTCAAAGGGTGTGGCCTGGACATTTTGTTGACAAGCTGTAACTGAGCTGTGCTTCTTAACCACTTCAGCCCCGGAAGAATTGACCCCCTTCCTGACCAGAGCACTTTTTGCGATTCGGCACTGCGCCAATTTAACTGACACCTGCGCGGTCATGCGACGTGGCTCCCAAATAAAATTGACGTCCTTTTTTTCCCACAAATAGAGCTTTCTTTTGGTGGTATTTGATCACCTCTGCGGTTTTTATTTTTTGCGCTATAAACAAAAAAATAGCGACAATTTTTTACTTTTTGCTATAATAAATATCCCCAAAAGATAATTAAAAAAACATTTTTTTTCCTCAGTTTAGGCCGATACGTATCCTTCTACATATTTTTGGTAAAAATCGCAATAAGCAATTATTGATTGGTTTGTGCAAAAGTTATAGCGTTTACAAAATAGGGGATAGTTTTATGGCATTTTTATTAATAATTTTTTTTTTTACTAGTAATGGCGGCGATCAGCGATTTTTATTGTGACTGCAACATTATGGCGGACACATCGGACATTTTTGACACATTTTTGGGACCATTGTCATTTATACAGCGATCAGTGCTATAAAAATGCACTGATTCCTGTGTAAATGACACTGGTAGTGAAGGGGTTAACCATTAGGGGGAGGGGAGGGGTTAAGTCAGTACTAGGGAGTGATTTCTAACTGTAGAGGGGATGGGCTAGCTGAGACACGTCACTGATCTCTGCTCCCGATGACAGGGAGCAGAGATCCGTGACACTGTCACTGGGCAGAACGGGGAGATGCTTGTTTACATCAGCATCTCCCCATTCGTCCTCTCCGTGAGGTGATCGTGGGTATCCCCGCAGCGATCGAGTCCGCGGGACCCGCGACCCGACTCACGGAGCTCCCGGCGGCGCGCGCGCAATGGCACGTCGGGAAATTCAAATGGGACTTACAGGTACGCCCATTTGCCCAGCCGTGCCATTCTGCTGACGTACATCGGCATGCACCAGTCGGGAAGTGGTTAACCACTTCAGTCCCAGACCATTTGGCTGCCCAAAGACCATAGCACTTTTTGCAATTCGGCACTGCGTCGCTTTAACTGACAATTGCGCGGTCGCGCGACGTGGCTCCCGAACAAAGTTGAGGTCCTTTTTTTCCCACAAATAGAGCTTTCTTTTGGTGGCATTTGATCACCTCTGCGGTTTTTAGTTTTTGCGCTATAAACAAAAAAAGAGTGACAATTTTGAAAAAAAAGCAATATTTTTTACTTTTTGCTATAAAAAATATCCCGCAAAAATATATAAAAAAACGATTTTTTTCCTCAGTTTAGGCCGACATGTATTCTTCTACATATTTGGTAAAAAAAAATCGCAATAAGCGTATATAGATTGGTTTGCGCAAAAGTTATAGCATCTACAACATAGGGTATAGTTTTATGGCTTTTTTATTATTCTTTTTTTTTTTACTAGTAATGGCAGCAATCTGCGTTTTTTATTGGGACTGCGACATTGTGGAGGACACATCGGACAATTTTGACACATTTTTGGGACCATTGGCATTAATACAGCGATCAGTGCTATAAAATTGCATTGATTACTGTAAAAATGTCACTGGCAGTGAAGGGGTTAACCACTAGGGGGCAGTGCAGGGGTTAAGTGGGTCCTATTGTGTGTTCTAACTGAAGGGGGATGGGACTGTGCAGGAAATATAACAGATTGTCTGTTCATACTCTGTATGAACAGACGATCTGTCTGTTCTCCCCTCAAAGAACCGGAAACTGTGTGTTTACACGCACAGATCCAGGTTCTCCATGTGCCCCGAGCAATCGCGGGAGCCCGACGGTGATCGCGACTGCCGGGCACTCGCATTGGCTCCATCGGCGAGCAGGGGGCGTCTATGGTACCGACGTACCATGACGGCAATTCGCGCAGCCAAGCCATGTTGCCGCAGTATAACTGCGGCGGCTGGTCGGCATGCGGTTAAACTGCTGTCCCAGCAGCCAAAACTATTCAAAATCACAGTTCATAAATGATGGAAAAGAGAGGTTTAAAAACCACATTGAAACACATTGGCAATGTTTCAGCTTTCCCGTGGCTGATGGGGAGGATTTTAGAGAATCCGACATGGCGGCCCATGGCCTTCGCCAAGTTGCTGACCCTGCTCCCACGTGCTACTTTTGCCTGTCTCTTGTGCAGACTCACCAGCCTCAGCTAGCTCCTCTGAAGCCAGCAAAACTGGAAGGTAACCATGGAGCCACTATGGAAGACCTAACCAAGGCCTCACCAATCAAAATGGAGCTAGCATCCAGGTTTTTCTACCTAGAATGTTTTAACTGGATGTGGAAAAAGAACAGAGGTTGTCACATGTTGTAGACAGGGCTAACATGCTTATATTTGAGGATGTTTTATGGCAGCACTTAAAGCGTAACTCCACTTTTGTTGGTTTCATAATTAACTGTCAGGTGTGGAGCTGAAGGGCACTAATGAGGAAATCTGCTGGGCCTGCATCCCTTTAGACATGTTCCTATTGAAATTATCTCTCAAAAAATAACATTTTTGTTGCAGGGGATGCCTGAAATCTGACTTGTATCTTAGGCAGACTTCTGGGAAAATTGGTGAGCCAATCACACAAGCAGGAAATTATGTTTCTGGGGAGTGGTCAGTACATACTCTGTGTAGAGAACAGCTGCAGGTAGCCATATTGCAATGCATTCTCAGAAAATTACAGTGGCTGCAGATTGAAAAGGAAAGGTAATTTTTAATAACATTCAATTACAATATGATTAGTGTCACAATTATGTGCGCTAAACTATTCTTTCTTTGTTTGCTATTTTTTTCCCCACGAAAGTGGAGTTACCTTTAAGTTAAACTTAAGTGAATAAATTCTCTTCAAATATTTTCAAGCATAGAAGAAAAAGTTAGGTACAATTATGCTATTTTACAACCAAGGATTCTTTTGAACATTGTGAAGAGTGTTTTGTTGCATTAAAACTAAAGCTTGCTCTTACATGTCTCTGAATATTATGTTTGAAAACGCACTTATACTTACAGCTTGTAACTCACTATGCATGCCTTTTTTTTTTAATTTTGGAGGGACTTTACCCAACCATTTTTCTTATTTCATGTTCCTTCCAAGCATGTATACATACTTCTCACTAGTATGGATGGTGATGGTGACAGTGGCTTCGAGGCTCAAGACACGCCAGGGGTTGTGACAATCATCATTTCAGCTATCTACAATGCAGCTCTTAGTCTTGCAAATGAGACTTTGATGACATCACATCTCAAAGACTCATCTCACAAGATTGAGAGCTTCACTGTGCTTAAGAGCTGCAAAGCTGAGAAAGTGGCTACAGTACAGATGAGATGCTCAACAACTCTTCTACCTGCCAGGTTGGTATGCTGGACTAGGGGTGCTAAATCTACATTGGTGGAACTAAGCAAGAATGATATTTGGATCATTAATATATTTTGTCTTACAGTACAAAAGACTAGTTTATTTTAGAAAAGCTGTTTACTAGCACTGTGCATCAATGTATAGCTGGAATTTTAATTTTTCACTGAGCTTTTCTATTTAATAACTTGAAGTATGAGTTAGAGGGGTCATCTAGCAAAGAATAAAGAAAAAAACATAAATCTTTAATCTTTTCTATATATTTTAGTGTAGCACTCCTCAAATTTCTACATGCAAATCAAGATGAATTATCCCGCATATATTATCAAAATTATTATTCATACATATACAGTGCAATATTAAACAATATTAACAATAAACACTATCCCATTGCTGTGCTATTGTACTCAAAAGCATAAACAACATATATATATACACACACACAGGGGTAGATTTACTAAAGGCAAAAAGATTGTGCACTCTGTAAGTGCAGTTGCTCCAGAGCTTAGTAAATGAGGTAAAACTTCACTTTGCAAAGAGTACCCAATCACGTGCAAGAAAAATAAAAGAACTGCATTTTTGCTTGCACATGATTGGATGATGGAAGTCAGCAAAGTTTCTGCTCATTTACTAAGCTCTGGAACAACTGCACTTAAAGAGTGCAACTGTACTTTGCACAGTGCACAGTCTTTTTATTTAAATAAACCCGTAAGTCCAGTGTACAAATTACAGTTGCAAAAAGGTGCAATAAAGCCTCCAAAACAGTCAGTGCCTTGAATCAGCAATTTTCCAATGTGCCAGTAGATTCTACCCAGGTGAACAACAATGTTAGGTCCTTAGATGGACAACAAGGTCTTTAGATGGACCTTGATCTTACAAAGGAGGTTGTAAACAGCATTATATCACAATCTCTTCCAGTAAGCTCCCCAGTCACAGAAGAACTTCAGAAGAACACTCCAGGTCCCATAAGCTCGTAAGGAAATGCAGGGAGACTCCATAGTGCCTTATGGACTATTTATTAAACTAGACATAATATTTTCGCAAATCCACTCACATAAAGCCAAATATTCATGCATGTAAACAGGAAACTACAGTCAACATCAGTTACCAGACCCAAGACTTGATCCCAGCAGGGGGACCAGTGCAATGACATCACAAACTCCTCCCACCTGACGCGTTTCTTCCCTGTGGACTTTTTCAAAGGCAGCACTTGAGGAGCACTATTTATAATATATTGTATATAAAAAGATTTTTTTCTGTGTTAGTGTTACTAAACCCACAACAGTAAAATCAGTCTGTATATGCAGTAAAGCATGCTTGTTATACTCACTGTGGAACCTAAGGGGTTAATCCTCTACATTGTGTAACAAGGCTGTTGGAAAAAAAGGCTGTTTCTTTTCTTGGGAGGGTGCATGTGATCAGCACAGGGCCTATCTGCACTGTCCAGACAGAGGGTCGAGGGTCCTGCAGCCTCATAGGACAGCCAGAGGAGAATAAAAACTCTTCCTACATTGCAAGCTTTAAACAGATACTAATAGAAGTCACGAGGCAGTTTATATTTACTAAAAATAATTGCATTTCCATGTTCTGTGTACTGTGGGAGACCATATATAGTGATCTGGGTTTAGTAACACTTTAAGTGATTGATGGGGGTGGGAGCTGCTTCTAGAAAACAGTAGTTTGATCACATAAATGGGATAGAGCAAGAATAATATTATTTATTTGAGATAAATCATTCTCTGCTTACCCTAGAGCAGGGCTCAAAATTTCAAGTCCTGAGCTACTAGCCAGGCCTCAAGTGTTACTCACCACCAGTTGCTCAACCCCTACCATGCCCCACCCCTAATCTCACCCCTAAACATGCCCTCATAAATTAGCTCATGAAATTGCACTTAAATGTTTTATGCAGAATTAAGTTATAAAAATAAATATTACCAACAACTTTATCAGTGCCCAAAAATGCAGCCTGCCCATGTCCACCAATGCAGCCTGCCGTGTCAACCAATGCAGTGTCCCCATTGCAGCTATGTGTCCCCAATGCATCCTTTGTCCCCATTGCAGCTATGTGTCCCCAATGCAGCCTGTGTCCCCAATGCAGCCTGTGTCCCCATTGCAGCTATGTGTCCCCAATGCGGCTATGTGTCACCATTGCAGCCATGTGTCCCCAATGCAGTCTGTGTCCCCATTGCAGCTATGTGTCCCCATTGCAGCTATGTGTCCCCAATACAGCCATATGTCCCCATTGCAGCTATATGTCCCCAATGCAGCCATGTGTCCCCAAGGCAGCCATGTGTCCCCAATGCAGCCATGTGTCCCCAAGGCAGCCATGTGTCTCCAAGGCAATCATGTGTCCCCATTGCAGCCTGTGCCCCCATTGCAGCCTACCTGTGTAGAGGAAGAGAGAGGAGAGGAGAGCCGCCGCCTGGTTGATCAGAGCGCAGGGAACATAACAGCTTTCATTTCAATAGCTGTGTGTTCCCCGCCGTGCGCCGTCATATACAGCCCCTCCCCCTTGTCCGGGCACTTTGAAAGACAGATCACCCGTCCAATCCTGGGATGGGTGATCTGTCTATCAAAGTGCCCGGGCAAGTGGGAGGCTGTATATGACGGCGCGCAGCAGGGAACACACAGCTATTGAAATGAAAGCTGTTATGTTCCCCGCACTCTGATCAACCAGGTGGTGGAGGCTCTCCTCTCCTCTCCTCTCTATTCCCCTATGATCGCTCCCATACAACCCAGGCTGCCGGTGGTGCTCGCCCCCCCCCCCCCTGCTCCCAGGCAGCCCACACTCGCCAGCCCTCAAAATCCACTTGCAAAATGCGAGCAGGCGAGTGGAATTTTTGAGGGCTGCCCTAGAGGCTCAATTCACAAAGTCAACACATCAAGATAATGATCCATATTTTAGGCTAGTTTAACTTCTGGGGGGCTCTGTGGGCGGTGGTTTTCACAGGCACGGCAGGACATTCATTTGAATGGGCTGACGTGCTTCCTAAAATGCAGGGAAAAGGTCCCTACAGCATTTCAGAAATCGCAGCCTGCAAGGGAACCGCAAAGGCAGTGAGGTGGATGGAGCGGCCCAAACTTTGCCAGAGGAGAGGTGGATATGTACCTACCACAATACCAGCATTTGTGATTGTCACAGAGATGCCAGGTTTTCTTGGTAATTTGGATTTATCCCCTCTGTCTTTAATAGATAATAGGATTCACATCGTTCAGAGTATAATGCTATACACCGGATATTTATTTCTCCCTTTTGGATATTTATGTTTACTTCTGTCTTAATAGGTACAGACTATATCCTATGGGCCAGTAGGCAAAACATCTGAGACAGATCCTATATTCCTCTCCCCTGTTTTGATGATTTATGATATTGAGTAAGAAACTCTGTACTAACGCGTAGACCAGTTTGTCTCAACCCTCTAACTGCTGCTTTGTCTGTACAGCTTGGTCTCTTAAAGTAGGATGAAAAATAACAGACTGGCTGGATAACCAGGTAAAAATAAGAAAAAAAGCCTAAAAAAGAAAATGAATGCAGGCACTGGATCTGAGACTCCTTTCACACTAAAGCGTTGCTAAAACAGCGCTAAAGCGCCGGCCGTTTTTGCGGTGCTCTAGCGGCATTTTAGTGGCGATTTTGCAGCACTTTTTTGGGTGCAAGCGGGGCATATTCTTTAAGGTCACATGACAACGTGATCTTAAAAAAATCAAAAACGACCCGTTTTGTTGCGCTTTCATTTCAATGGGCAGGGGCATTTTGGGAGCCGCCCCAAAAGTGCTGCTTACAGGACTTTTTCTAACGTCCCGCAAGCGCACCCCCCTAGTGTAAAAGCACACATTGCAATGAATGGAAGTCAGTTTTCTGGCGCTTTTCAGAGGCTATTTCTAGCGGTAAAACGCCTGAAAACTGCCTCAGTGTGAAGGGGGTCTAATGCCCCGTACACATGATCGGACTTTCGCCAACAAAACCGTGGATGTTTGTTCGAAGGATGTTGGCTCCAACTTGTCTTGCATACACACGGTCACACAAATGTTGGCCAACAATTAAGAACGTGGGAACGTGGTGACGTACAAGACGTATGACGAGCCGAGAAAAGGGAAGTTCAATAGCCAGTGCGGCTCCTTCTGCTTGATTCTGAGCATGCGTGAACTTTTGTGCGTCGGACTTGTGTACACACGATCAGAAATTCCGACAACAAAGTTTTGTTAGCGGAAAATTTGAGAGCCTGCTAGCCAACATTTGTTGGCGGAAAGACCGACAACAAATGTTGGATGGTGCATACACACGGTCGGACTTTCAGCCAACAAGCTCACATCCAACATTTGTTGTCGGAAAATCCGATCGTGTGTATGGGGCATAAGAGTTGGAAACTGCAGTGTAATACATTTTTGTTTTTGGGTTTAATACAGCTTTAAACATAACACTACCATCTAGTGGCAGAACTACTAATTACAGTATAATGTATTAGAATGTTTGTTGTACCCATGACTGAATAAATTGCATTCTTAAAAAGAAAAACTATTGTGGAAGATTATCTATTGATTTATATTTAGTTGAACTCTAAAGTTTTATTTGGCTGTTTGGCCCCTGGTCTCAATGGACTGTCAACAAATAAAGGATGATATAAGAAGCTGTTATCAGTTGAGAAGCCCTAAGGCAGGCTCTGTGTTGGTTTAGGGTGTTTATCTACAGAACACCATGTTCTTCCTAAGATAAGTGACAATATGAAGACTACGTCATCATAGTCTGCCTGGATTATAGCAGGGTTAATTTCCTGATAATGTCATATGCTTTCAATGAAATACTGTATACTGTACAACTTTCTGGGTCTTCATGACATTTTGTTCGAAAACAGTGTTCTGTTTTAGCAAAAGTTCCTTAATACTCTTTTTTTCAGTACATGTAATGCAATTTTGAAACTACTTATATACAGTATATTGCAGTTTTACAGTTGCTCCTGCAGTATTACAAAAAAACTCACTCACATTCCCTTATTTACCACCATTCATAGAGTGCTATAGATAAATCTGAAAGGATATAAGGTTTTCTATAAGCCCTTTTACTTTTGAGGAGGCCAACGCATATTATGGCATCACTCAAGAGTAATTACAATACCAATGGCACATGCTAGATATGGACTGTTTATGTCAAACACTGTAATGCTAGATACACAAGGGAAGTTTTGGCCCCAACTTAAGGACCTGTGTCAGCGTGCCTTTGTTCACATTACAACTGCAGATTTCTCCCCACATAAGTCAAAAGGAATGTAAAAAGTAGCTTGAAACAAGGTAAAGCCCAACTCCATACAGCACCGTCAATTACAGCAGCATTTTACATATACATTGTACATTCACATCAGTCCCTGCCCTAAACAATCTATGATTCCTAACTGACATTCATACATAATGGGGCCAATTTAGATAGGAGCCAATTACTCTACAAAGCATGTCTTTGGAGTGTAGGAGGAAGCCAGAGTACCCAGATGAAACACACATAGGCACAGGGAGAACATGCAGACTCCATGCAGGTAGTGTTGTGGTCAGGATTCAAGCCAGCAACCCTTTTGCTGCTAGATGAAAGTGCTAATCACCACACCACTGTGCTGCCCTGTTACTTGTCTGGAACCATTAACTTATTTTTTCTTGTAACTTACTCAAATTTTTTTAAGTTGGTAAAACTTATTTTCCAAATGTATTTGATATATGTTTGAAGGTTTTTATATAATAATAATACAATAATATATATTTTTAAAAGGAATAGTCTCATGAAACATTTGTTTTTACACTCCTAAGTGAAAATGTCCAAACTGGACCCAATTAGCCATTTTCCCTCCCGGTGTCATGTGACTCGTTAGTGTTACAAGGTCTCAGCTGTGAATGTGGAGCAGGTGTGTTAAATTTGATGTCATCGCTCTCACTCTCTCATACTGGTCACTGAAAGTTCAACATGGCACCTCATGGCAAAGAACTCTCTAAGGATCTGAAAAGAGAATTGTTGCTCTACATAAAGATAGCCTGGGCTTTAAGAAGATTGCCAAGATGCTGAAACTGAGCTGCAGCACGGTAGCCAAGACCATACAGCGGTTTAACAGGACAGGTTCCACTCAGAACAGGCGTCACCATGGTCAACCAAAGATGTTGATTGCACGTGCTCAGCATCATATACAGAGGTTGTCTTTGGGAAATAGAATAGTATGAGTGCTGCCAGCATTGCTGCAGTGGTTGAAGGGGTGGGGGGTCAGCCTGTCAGTGCTGAGACCATACGCCGCACACTGCATCAAATTGGTCTGCATGGCTGTCATCCCAGAAGGAAGCCTCTTCTAAAGATGATGCACAAGAGAGCCCACAAGACAAGCAGACTAAAGACATGAATTACTGGAATTATGTACTGTGGTCTAATAAGACCAAGATAAACTTATTTGGTTCAGATGGTGTCAAGCGTGTGTCACAGTAACCAGGTGAGGAGTACAAAGACAAGTATATCTTGCCTACAGTCAAGCATGGTGGTGGGAGTGTCATGGTCTGGGGCTGCATGAGTGCTGCCGCCACTGGGGAGCTACAATTCATTGTGGGAATCATGAATGCCAACATGTACTGTGACATAATGAAACAGAGCATGAACCCCTCCCTTCGGAGACTGGGCCGCAGGGCAGAATTCCAACATAATAACGACCCCAAACACACATCCAAGACAACCACTGCCTTGCTAAAGAAGCTGAGGGTAAAGGTGATGGACTGGCCAAGCATGTCTCCAGACCTAAACCCTATTGAGCATCTGTGGGGCATCCTCAAATGGAAGGTGGAGAAGCGCAAGGTCTCTGACATCCACCAGCTCCGTGATGTCGTCACGAAGGAGTGGAAGAGGACTCCAGTGGCAACCTGTGAAGCGCTGGTGAACTCCATGCCCAAGAGGGATAAAGCAGTGCTGGAAAATAATGATGACCACACAAAATATTGACACTTTGGGCCCAATTTGGACATTTTCACATCGGGGTGTACTCACTTTTGTTGCCAGCAGTGTAGACATTAATGGCTGTGTGTTGAGTTATTTTAAGCGGACAGCAAATTTACACTGTTATACAAGCTGTACACTCACAACTTTACATTGTAGCAAAGTGTAATTTCATCAGTGTTGTCTAGGGATGAGCTTGATGTTCGAGTTGAACATAAATTGAATTTGAACATCTGGTGTTCGCCTGTTCGCCGAACAGCGAACATTATGTGGTGTTCGCGGCAAATTTGAAAGCCATGGAACACCGTTAAAGTCTATGAGACATTAACATGAAAAGCAAAAGTGCTCATTCTAAAGGCTTATATGCAATTTATTGCCATAAAAAGTGTTTGGGGACCTGGGTCCTGCCCCAGGGGATATGTATCAATGCAAAAAAAGTTTTAAAAACGTCCAGTTTTTCAGGAACAGTGATTTTAATAATGCTTAAAGTGAAACAATAAAAATGAAATATTCCTTTAAATATCATGCCTGGTAGGTTTCCTTAGTATGCCTATAAAATGGCACAGTTTTCCCATGTTTAGAACAGTACCACAGCAAAATTACATTTCTAAAGGAAAAAAAGTAATTTAAAACTGATTGCGGCTGTAATGATTTGTCGGGTCTTGGCAATATAAATAAAACTCATTGAAAAATGGCATGGGTCCCCCCCATTCCATTACCAGGCCCTTTGGTATGAATATTAAGGGGACCCCCGAACCAAAAATTTAAAAAAAAATTGCGTGGGGCTCCCCCCAAATACCATATCAGGCCCCTCAGGTCTGGTATGGATATTAAGGGGAATCCTGCACCAATTTTTTTTTTTAAATGGCGTAGGGGTTCCCCTAAAATCCACACTAGACCCTTATCTGAGCACGCAACCTGGCAGGCCGCAGGAAAAGAGGGGGAGATGAGAGAGCGCCCCTCCTCCTGAACCATACCAGGCCACTTGCCCTCAACATGGGGTGGGTCCCTTGGAGTAGCCCCCAAAGCACGTTATCCCCATGTTGATGGGGACAAGGGCCTCATCCCCACAACCCTTGCCCGGTGGTTGTGGGAGTCTGCGGGTGGGGGGCTTATCGGAATCTGGAAGCCCCCTTCAACAAGGGGACCCCCAGATCCCGGCCTCCCCCTATGTGAATTGATAACGGGTACATTGTACACCTACCATTTCACAAAAAAAGTGTCAAAAATAGTAAAAAAGACAGGAAACACTTTGGGACAAGTCCTTTATTAAAAAATATAAAAATGTCCCACGATGTAAATCCATCTCACGCTTCCGACGAGCCAAAAAAAAAGCTGCAACAGCTCCGCCTCTGTGATGTCAGAGGAAGGTGAGGTCACCCTTTACGTCACCGAGTGGCCCCGCCCTCAGCTATATAACAGCTGTCACCGAGAAGAAGCGTCACTCGGCGTGAGCCTCCCATGGAGGCGGAGCTGTTACGGCTTTTTTTTTTCTTTTTTCGGCTCGGCGGCGGCGTGAGATGGATTGTTGGACATTTTTATTTTTTATTTTTTAATAAAGGACTTGTCCCAAAGTGTCTCCTGTTTTTTTTACTATTTTTGACACTTTTTTGTGAAATGGTAGGGGCATCATTCTACCATTGTACATAGGGGGAGGCCGGGATCTGGGGGTCCCCTTGTAAAGGGGGCTTCCAGATTCTGATAAGCCCCCCGTCCACAGACCCCCAAAACCACCGGACAAGGGTTGTGGGGATGAGGCCCTTGTCCCCATCAACATGGGGACAAGGTGCTTTGGAGGCTACTCTAAAGCACCCACCCCATATTGAGGGCATGTGGCCTGGTTCAGTTCAGGAGGGAGGCCACTCTCTCGCCCCCCCCCTCTTTTCTTCCGGACCCCTACGCTATTTTTTAAAAAATTTGGTCCAGGGTTCCCCTTAATTTCCATACCAGACGTGAAGGGCCTGGTATGGATATTGGGGGACCCCCACGCAATTGTTTTTTACATTTTTGGTTCGGGGTTCCCCTTAATATTCATACCAGACCCAAAGGGCCTGGTAATGGACTGGGGGGAAACCATGACATTTTTTTCAATGAGTTTTATCTATATTGCCAAGACCCAACAATTCATTACAGCCGTGAACAATTTTAAATTACTGTTTTCCTTTAGAAATGTAATTTTGCCGTGGTACTGTTCTAAATACAGGAAAACTGCGCCACTTTATGGGCATACTGAGGACACCCCCGACGCACGATATTTAAAGGAATATTTCATTTTTATTGTTTCACTTTATCCATTATTAAAATCACTGCTTCCGAAAAAACGTCAGTTTTTAAAACTTTTTTTTGCGTTGATAGCAGGACCCGGGTCCCCAAACACTTTTTATAACAATAACTTGCATATAAGCCTTTAAAATTAGCATTTTTGATTTTTCATGTTCGTGTCCCATAGACTTTAACGGTGTTTGCGCGTTCGTCCAAATTTTTTGCCTGTTTGCATGTTCTGGTGCGAACCGAACCGGGGGGTGTTCGGCTCATCCTTAGTGTTGTCACATGAAATGATATAATACATATTTACAAAAATGTGAGGGGTGTACTCACATTTGTGAGATACTGTATAACATACGGTAGATCTGTAAAGAACATAGAACACAGAATAATGTAGACAAAAACTCACCCAAGCTCTACCGCACGATTGAAGTATAATGAACTATATAACAGTGCTCAGGCTTGTTGTGTCCCATAAACATCAAAGTAGCAAGAAATGCCGGCAACACAATTGCTTCTTAAATCTTTATTGAGCACTAAGAGCAGTCTGACATCGAAAGTGCTAACATGTTTCAGATGGAGCCTTCCATATAGCATACAGATTTACAACAAAATCAAGTTTATAAAGAAAAGATATCCATTCCTCCAAAAGTGGGGGCGGTACAATCCAATTTAAAATCAATTGACAATTAAAATCATGTGAGGTTGGCAGAACCAGAGAAAGAGGGGAGGGAAAATGGAAACACAGAAAGGAAACGCTAGGGAAAAATTATACCATTGTGGAATCAAATTGTATCACTTTAAAAACGAATTCACATCCATTGTACTGTTCATTCCAGTAGGAAATCAACTATTCAATCTGTGCATCCCCCACACCTCCCGCTGAAGTAGGGTATGGTGTGTATCCCCCCCGCCCCCAACAGATCTTCCCACCTGTTCCAGACCTCAACAAGAAAAAGACTCCAGATTACCACCATGAACTGTTCTAAAGTGTTTAGACACATTTGAAATATGTTTTGCATTGGTATTAAGAGTGTCAGTGTAGTGTTCTACTACGTAGATTGCCAATAGTGCAATCCACATACTGTACTTTACAAGTACTACAATCAACTAGGTAAACATTCATCTTAGATTTACAATTTATAAAACTTTTAACTGGATATGTTCTACCTGTTGAAAAAGAACTTGTTATACCTGTTGAAAAAGAAAAAAGAACCACAGGGATAAGAGCCCACTGTCCTTAACCATAAGATGGTAGGGGGAGTGGAGTTAAATAAAGAGGGGGAAAGCATTTGTAGTACCTTTTTTGAAGGAATGGATATCTTTTCTATATAAACTTGATTTTATTGTAAACCTGTATGCTATGAGGAAGGCTCTGGCTGAAACATGTTAGCACTTTAGATGTTGCACTGCTGTTAGTGCTCACTAAAGATTTAAGAAGAAGCAATCGTGTTGCTGGCATTTCTTGCTACATAGAACACAGAATGTATTAACTTTTTTTTAAGCCTTTTAGGAAAGTAATTTGCACTTTAAAGTGTGAACTTTAGAAGATAGATTCCCCACATCTAGCTCTAAAAAGATCTTCTAAAAAACTTCAGGTATATTTTAGGTTTTTAGATTAGCTCAGGTTAAAAGCATAAATGAGTCCCATAATCATTCTTTCTGATACAAAATGAGAATGCTATGCTAAAAAATACACAATACCAACATGCTAGTTTTTGCTGCACAAATGCAGTACAAACTTATGGTATATTTGTTTTTGAAATGCAATAACATGCATAAAGTGCAGAGTGGACGGCCCTTTAGGTTACGTAATCGAACGTTGAATGTCCAATATCTCATAAACCGAACAAACAGAAAGTTTGTTTTTGTGGTACAAATCAGCACAAACGCAGCACAAACACATTTTATAATTGTTTTTAAAATGTAATAACATGTGGTGCAAAGTGGGAGAGTTTTCATCAACTATAATGCGCAATATCTCTGTAACCAAACCAGCATATATGGTCATTTTTGCAGCACATATCAGCATAGATGCAGTGCAAACAAATGCTATATTTGTTATTAAATTTTAATAACATTGGGGGCAAAGTGGGTGGGTCTTGATGTTACATAATCTGAATTTGAATTCCAATATCTCAAAAACTGAATCGGCTGAAACATTAATTTTTCTGGCACAAAACTTAACAGCTGGCGGTCCCTCAACCTGCATCTTGGTTGCGTTCTGCCACATGCAGTAAGCGCGAACTTTGCATGTGCACAAATGAGTTGTCCCAGTAGGTGTATACAATGGACGTATGTCCATTTATTATAAATGTATTCATCTGCAAATAAAATAAACATTTTGGATGGTATGTTAAGCAACATTTAAAGCATGTGAACGATAATTTGTTCAATGTTTATTCTTACATTTCAATGACATTGCATGACTTTGTAGCGACTTGGAAAAATTCTTGTCACTGGTGGCGCTCTTTTGTCCTGATAGGCCTCAAACGTATGGGAACTGCCTTGTGCGGGTTTTCAAAGTTCCAATAGACATCAAACTCTTTCAAATATACAGCATCAAAACTCGTGTGGTTGCACGTTTGGCAAACATATGCTTCCCACAATTTCAGTCAAATGAAAAGATAGTTTTTTTAAGTAAATGTAACTCAGTTAGAATATGAAGATGCACATACCTTAAAGATTTTGTCTAGATTACTCAATATTATACATTATTTTTGTAAATGTAAAAAAATGTGTTTTAGGAACTAATGAAAGTTAAGTAAGGTAATTAAAATATCAAAGTAACCTAATTAACAATTATTTATTTGTCGAAATTGATACATTATTAATGTTAAAATTACAAGCCAACAGAATCATTTTTATCAGTGCACTAAGCATTTGTGGTAGAACTGTGAGAATGATTTGGCAGGAAATTATTGACAGACTGTAGAAAAAAACTTGTGATGTAAGGATGAGGCTGAGTTTGAACAGTTCTATATGTACACAATGGCTGTGCACCACTGTAATTAGTGAAAGCTCTGAGCAGAACAGACGATATCCAGCATTGCAGTGGAGATTGTATTGGTAAAACATGTTGATGGCCATGGATAAGGATGGACAGCCAAACGAGAATAGGAAAGTATGCAGGCACCGTGGTTGGTACTACTTTAATGTCACCGGAGACTAAAATGATCAAAAGTTTATAGATTTCTGCATCAAGCAATTTAGTACAATCTGGTTCATATCCTAGGTAAATGTTCCAAGGGGACCTTTATCTGGTGACAACAGTTTAAAAAGAGATGTTTCCTTACTTCTGAGAGATCCCCTTGCACTTCCTGTTGCTTTCTGGTACAGGATGTAAAGGGAAATCCCCATGATGAGACACAGACAGCAAAAAAAGAAAAAAAACAGGAGTTTTATCATTCCATACACTAACCTTTACTAAAAGAAAAGTCAGTATATGTTAATAGAATAATATGACGCATGTAGTTTACAAGGAATATTGATGAAATAGAATTTCTCCAGTAAATACAATTTTTGTTCTTTACTAAAAATATCCATCCATTACCAGCTTTACTTATTATTCATAATAAGGCTTACAGAAACATTGCCCATGCTACTCAGTAAGTTACTCAAAGTATCATTTACATCGTAATAAAAAAGCATTGGCCAACCAAAACCGTTTAGGTTTAAGTCTTTGTTGGTAGAGGCTCTTCCTTTTCTGTGGACATTGTCATGCAACTTTATCATGCTAGTAGCTAGTATTGTAACAAAGTGGCTATAGCGAAGGCAGGGTGAGCAGATGGAGGTGGAGAGATCTGGCAAAGGAAAACATTGGAAGCAATAAAAAGTCTGGAAATTTGTGTCTACTCTGGGCACTGCAAATTTAAAGTAGACTTCTAAGGATAAGTTACAAGTTGGTTTTAAAAAGGTACTGACACACCACAATATAGGATGTAAAAAAAACATGGGGTCGCATAGAAAATGAAGAACAACACCACATCACAAAATAAACATATCAGACAAAATAAAATATGTTTTAAATATATTTATTTTTAAATCACAAATCATACATACCCAAGGGATGTTTCTGTATGTACTTATCCCAGTCAAATGATTCTGTAACTTTCTATTGGCTTTACTCAATAAAATCTTTATGGAACAAAAAAAGAAAAAAATGAAACAAATCATACAACATAATAGATTAAAATTGTTTCTCTATCAATATTAGTGATCTAATATCCATACAGTAAAAAAGATTTTTTTTCTTAAAAACCACAATAATATGTAGCTTCAAATGTGAACCATTTTTACACCCTTAAATAGGTCAAAATGTTCCAAATGCCAATAGATTTAATATTTTTGCATCTCAAGTGTAGGACTAATGGAAAATTTCTATTGATTGGAAGGTATTCTGTATGTCCTCAAGACGAAAATAACAAAAGTTTATCTGACCTTCACAAATATAAATTAAACTTATACGACAGAGGCATCTTGAAACATGTATCTTTCTTTTGCCTTCTTCTTAATTCTTCATTTTTTTTTAAATTAACCAAAATAAAAAAATAAAAATAAAAACAAGGAAGGACAACTACAGCTGCATTTATAAACACAAACAAAATAAACCTACCGTATATAGCAAAGATCCTCAATGCTAAATGACAAACCAATTGGACTACCCCATGTATGCATAATGGTAGAATGACAGTCATATGCCAAATAAGTCAATTTATACAGGGTTAATCTATACTGACCAGCATTTTCCAAAAAACTGAGAGCTGGTAATGTAGGTTTTTTTGGGGGGGAAGAAAAGGAAGAGTTACTTTCCAAGCATAGAATGTAAAAAAAAGAAAAAAAAATAACCATTCAGTTACTGCAGAAACTGATGATAACACCATATATTTATACCAATCATAGTAAATTATGCTACAATTCCTTGGTAAACTTGTTAAACAAAGGCATTCAAGAATATATGTGTAGTAGGTGAAAAGAAATAAAACTTTCATTGGTTCCATCACATACCAAAATATGATTTGATCACATGTCAATAAGTTCCTGCCAAAAGCCATTTGGTATGTATTATATTCATGTTGACTATTTGTGTTTTATTGTTTTATTTTCAGGGTTTTCCTTTTTATTAGTTAAAGAAGGCAGTAGAAAATAAAATATTAGAATGATTTATAGACTGAAATTAGATGTTTAAATCTTAAAAAAAGAATGTTATTACAGTTGGTGGGCTTATCATACCTATTAAAGTGACCCCGGGTTCATAGGGCAGGCAAACTCCTGATACTGGTGGCATGCTTGCATATTTGCTCTGAGCAACTTAATATCCCCAAAACTCATATGCTCTTTTCTGCATATACCAACCATAACATCTGGGCTGATGTTTGACCTTCTCCTCCACTCTATGCTAAATGTGATGGATAGCCTCACTGGTCAGTAGGAATATATGTATGAAGTATGAACAATCTAACTGGAGATTTGTCCTAATCCACATAAATGTATTAATATATACCCCATAATTTGGTTAGATCTTATTTTATGATTTGTTCCTTTGTTGCCTAGATTTGTCAGACAAAGATTGTAACGTCAATTTTCTTCATCACTTTCAGGAGACAACAATGGGTGGTCTCAGCAACTTGATAAACATTTTGAGAAACACTATGAGATGTTCGGCATGAACAGCTATGACTCAGAGATGAAAGAGGCAGATTGCAGTAAGTAGTCAGTGTTTGATTTTACTAAAGACTTTAAAACTCCTGAAAGTTCTTGAACTTAGTAATACAATCAAATAATTTAGCATAAAGTGTTCTTTCTAGGTTGGAACTTCTAAGACACAGATATACAGTATTGCTTGGATTCATGTACAACTTTCATTTTTTTGTACCAGTGTGTATTCAGTTATCTGGCTGGAGTTCTGCTTTAACAGTATTCTGAAAGCATTAGCTTTCTTTTAGGTCTGTTTGTTCCTTCTATGTACTGTATATGTAAAATGTATGATAAATACATATTACATATACAGTACATAGAAGGAACAAAACAGACCTAAAAGAAAGCTAATGCTTTCAGAATACTGTTAAAGCGGAACTCCAGCCAGACAATTGAATACACTATTTAAATAACTGTATTTGAAAAAAAAATCAGTCAGATATTTGTACTTTAATTCAGCCATTCTTGTGATGCATTTTGTCCCACTTGAGGGTGACTCCACTATTCAGTGCCTATGGCTCTTAAACATTCTGTGTCAACTGTCACATCCAGTTTGCTTACTGGAGTTTGAATAAATCAAGGGCCTCTCTTTTAATCATCTCACTTCTGTCCCAATACTCTGGTCTACTGAACCCGGTAGTGTTTACTTTTCCCTATCCAGTCTACTGCAGAGTAATCTCAGTGTTAGCATACTGTTTATACAGACATAGGTGCAGCAACCAATCTCATATACTGTATTATACTGTGATTAGCCGTTCCATTAGGTGCTATTGTTTAATTCTTGCCTAATGTAATGTTCTTCCTAGAGGAACTACATGGTTATGATGTAATTTCCTGTCTCTCCTTGTCCCTGTTGTTTTCAAAGTAAATGAGAAGGGTTCAGCCATTTGTCCAACATTATCTTTAATGGTAATAGTCATATCCGCACAAGCTTTCCAGCACTCAGATAATTGTGACTACCTGCCCTATCATCAGGATAATTGCTTCATTAGTAAATGTCTGTTGGACAGGAAGCCCTCTTTTTTACTGCAGGAAAGCAAATAGCAGCTTTGCCCTCTTGAGCTCTGTTTAGAGTCCCACTTCTGACTGACACCAATAATCATCACAGACCATACACTTGTCCCAGCGCTAAAATGTTTTACCTGCCAAAAGATTTCTAGTTCTGTCCATCCAAGCCTAACATTTATGCAGCTCTGACACACAGCCCAGCACCTGTTTGTCAAAGCAGGATCGCTGATTTTTCTCTGCTGCAGTTAATTAACATTTGTAGGTCTTGTCCCTTTCTTGGCCTGTGTCTGGACAGTAAAAGGTGGCAAACTCTCTGTCAATCTGCTCTCTCCTGGAAAGCAGGATACTGAAACAACCAGTCACTGAAATCACAGGAACTAGAACACCCTGGAAAAGTAGTACATTCTGTCATCCCTCACTGCTGCTTGCATGAAACTCAGCACTTGAACCAGGTGCAGCACAGCTCTCCTGGCAGGACAGTGCAGATCGCAGCCATAGTAACAGATCTCTGCCAGCATCAAATAGTACTCTGCAGCTCTTTCTCCCCCGTAGCAGTACCACGAAAGAGCTTAATTCAAGGCTTCATGCATACTAGACGTTTAGCCCCAGTTCATGAGATTTCAGAGTTTAAGTGCAGGCAGAAGGCATGGGTGCACAGTCCAGCCCTGCTGTTGGCAGCCTGTAAAAGTCTATGGAAGGCTGACTGCTGCTGCAGCTGGACAGAGCTGGATAGTGCATTGAATAGTACTAACATTTAGGGCAATATGCATCTAGGGGCTACCACTGTCTTGTAGACAAAACAGTGTTGGAAGTGTCTTTCTAGAGTGTGCTATATACAATATCTCACAAAAGTGAATACACCCCTCACATAAGTGACAACACTGAAGAAATGACACTTTGCTATAATGTAAAGTAGTGAGTGTCCAGCTTGTATAACAGTGTAAATTTGCTGTCCCCTTAAAATAACTCAACACACAGCCATTAATTGCTGGCAACAAAAGTGAGTACAAGTCTGAGTGAAAATGTCCAAATTGGGCCCAAAGTGTCAATATTTTGCACTGCCTTAACCCTCTTTGGCTTGGAGTTCACCAGAGCTTCACAGGTTGCCACTAGAGTCCTCTTCCACTCCTCCATGATGACATCACGGAGCTGGTGGATGTTAGAGACTTTGCGCTCCTCCACCTTCCATTTGAGGATGCCCCACAGATGGTCAAAAAGGTCTAGGTCTGGAGACATGCTTGGCCAGTCCATCACCTTTATCCTCAGCTTCTTTAGCAAGGCAGTGGTCATCTTGGAGGTGTGTTTGGGGTCGTTATCATGTTGGAATACTGTCCTGCGGCCCAGTCTCCGAATGGAGGGGATCATGCTTTGCTTCAGTATGTCACAGTGCATGTTGGCATTCATGGTTCCCTCAATGAACTGTAGCTCCTCGGTTCCGGCAGCACTCATGCAGCCCCAGACCATGACACTCCCACCACAATCAATGCTTGACTGTAGGCAAGACACACTTGTCTTTGTACTCCTCGACAATGAGGGGAAAAGACAGCACTGAGCAATAGACATAAAAAATCCTCAGGTATGAAGCAGAGACTCTTTATTTTATAAAAAGTGGAGGTAATCACCAAGGTTTACAGCAGTCTAGGGATGGTCATGCAGAAACTTGGATAAGAAGCTGACAATACCTGGAGGCTGGAGCCACATGGATGTCACAGGGGCTCAAAGAAGAATACACAGAGCCGTGGAGCAGAAAATGCAGGCGCACCTCTGGCAAGGGACCTGACCAGAACCGTAGGGCCAGGGGTCCGGCTGAAGGAGGGCTACAACTGTAGCCACAAGAACTGTAGACGCCAGTGTCCAACGGCCGCTTAGACTGCGTTCGGTGCACAGAAGTGACGTCACAGCCTGGGGGAAGTCAGCCAATGAGTTCCTACGACTATGGGCAAAACCCTGCTGGTGTTTCAGGGCCACGCCCCTTCTTCAGGGATAACCTGAAGAAGGGGCGTGGCCCTGAAACATGTAGTATCTCCAGTCAGCAGTGTGTGCTCCCTCTTGTTCCTCTGGTATCAGCAGCGTTTGATCGGCCCCAGCAGCAGAGTTTTGCCATAGTCGTAGGATCTCCTTGGCTGACTTCCTCTAGGCTGTGAAATCACTTTCGGGCACCGGACGCAGTCCGAGTGGCCGTTGGACACCGGCCCTTACAGTTCCCTGGGATACAGTTACGGCCCCCCTTCCACTGGACCCCTGGCCCTAGGGTTCTGCTCCATGGCTCTGTGTATTCTTCCTTGAGCCCCTGTGACATCCATGTGGCTCCAGCCTCCAGGTATTGTCAGCTTCTTATACAAGTCTCTGCATGACCATCCCTAGACTGCTGTAAACCTTGGTGATTACCTTCACTTTTTATAAAATAAAGAGTCTCTGCTTCAAACCTGAGGATTTTGTACAGTGGGGATGGAAAGTATTCAGACCCCCTTAAATTTTTCACTCTTTGTTATATTGCAGCCATTTGCTAAAATGATTTAAGTTCATTATTTTTCCTCATTAATGTACACATAGCACCCCATATTGACAGAAAAACACAGAATTGTTGACATTTTTGCAGATTTATTAAAAAAGAAAAACTGAAATATCACATGGTCCTAAGTATTGAGACCCTTTGCTGTGACACTCATATATTTAACTCAGGTGCTGTCCATTTCTTCTGATCATCTTTGAGATGGTTCTACATATTCATTTGAGTCTAGCTGTGTTTGATTATAGTGATTGGACTTGATTAGGAAAGCCACACACCTGTCTATATAAGACCTTACAGCTCACAGTGCATGTCAGAGCAAATGAGAATCATGAGGTCAAAAGAACTGCCTGAAGAGCTCAGAGACAGAATTGTGGCAAGGCATAGATCTGGCAAAGGTTACAAAAACATTTCTGCTGCACTTAAGGTTCCTAAGAGCACACTCCATAATCCTTAAATGGAAGACGTTTGGGATGACCAGAACCCTTCCTAGAGCTGGCTGTCCGGCCAAACTGAGCTATCGGGGGAGAAGAGCCTTGGTGAGAGAGGTAAAGAAGAACCCAAGATCACTGTGGCTGAGCTCCAGAGATGCAGTCGGGAGATGGGAGAAAGTTGTAGAAAGTCAACCATCACTGCAGCCCTCCACCAGTCGGGGCTTTATGGCAGAGTGTCCAGACGGAAGCCTCTCCTCAGTGCAAGACACATGAAAGCCCGCATGGAGTTTATTAAAAAACACCTGAAGGACTCCAAGATGATGAGAAATAAGATTCTCTGGTCTGATGAGACCAATATAGAACTTTTTGGACTTAATTCTAAGCGGTATGTGTGGAGAAAACCAGGCACTGCTCATCACCTGTCCAATACAGTCCCAACAGTGAAGCATGGTGGTGGCAGCATCATGCTGTGGGGGTGTTTTTCAGCTGCAGGGACAGGACGACTGGTTGCAATCGAGGGAAAGATGAATGCGGCCAAGTACAGGTATATCCTGGAAGAAAACCTTCTCCAGAGTGCTCAGGACCTCAGACTGGCCGAAGGTTTACCTTCCAACAAGACAATGACCCTAAGCACACAGCTAAAATAATGAAGGAGTGGCTTCACAACAACTCTGTGACTGTTCTTGAATGGCCCAGCCAGAGCCCCGACTTAAACCCAATTGAGCATCTCTGGAGAGACCTAAAAATTGCTGTCCACCAATGTTTACCATCCAACCTGACAGAACTGGAGAGGATCTGCAAGGAGGAATGGCAGAGGATCCCCAAATCCAGGTATGAAAAACTTGTTGCATCTTTGCCAAAAAGACTCATGGCTGTATTAGATCAAAGGGTGCTTCTACTAAATACTGAGCAATGGGTCTGAATACTTAGGACCATGTGATATTTCAGTTTTTCTTTTTTAATAAATCTGCAAAAATGTCAACAATTCTGTGTTTTTCTGTCAATATGGGGTGCTGTGTGTACATTAATGAGGAAAAAAATGAACTTAAATGACATTTGTTTTTTAGTTTTTGTACTCCTCACCTGGTTGCCGACACACACGCTTGACACCATATGAACCAAACAAGTTTATCTTGGTCTCATCAGACCACAGGACATGATTCCAGTAATCCATGTCCTTAGTCTGCTTGTCTTCAGCAAACTGTTTGCGGGCGCTCTTGTGCATCATCTTTTGAAGAGGCTTCCTTCTGAGATGAGAGCCATGCAGACCAATTTGATGCAGTGTGTGGCATATGGTCTGAGCACTGACAGGTTGACCCACCCCTTGAACCTCTGCAGCAATGCTGGCAGAACTCAAACGTCTTTTTCCCATAGACAACCTCTGCATATGACACTGAGCATGTGTACTCAACCCCTTTGGTCGACCTTGGTGAGGCCTGTTCTGAGTATAACCTGTCCTGTTAAACCCCTGTTTGGTCTTGGTCACTGTGCTGCAGCTCAGTTTCAGGGTCTTGACAATCTTCTTATAGCCTAGGCCATCTTCATGTAGAGCAACAATTATTTTTTTCAGATCCTCAGAGAGTTCTTTGTCATGAGGTGCCATGTTGAAGTTCCAGTGACCAGTATGAGAGAGTGAGAGCGATAACACCAAATTTAACACACCTGCTCTCCATTCACACCTTGTAACACTAATGAGTCACATGACATCGGGGAGGGAAAATGGCTAATTGGGCCTAATTTGAACATTTTCACTTAGGGTTGTACTAACTTTTGTTGCCAGTGGTTTAAACATTAATGGCTGTGTGTTGAGTTATTTTGAGGGAACAGCAAATTTACACTTTTAGCTGTACACTCACTACTTTACATTGTAGCAAACTTTCATTTCTTCATTGTTGTCACATAAAAAGATATAATAAAATATTTACAAAAATGTGAGGGGTGTACTCACTTTTGTGAGATACTGTAAATATTTCATATTACAGCCCTCAAGCAGCAAGTGCTACCATCAATGTCTGTGAACCAAGCCATCCTCGGATGGCTAAGTTAATAAACATTGTGTACAGAGCCAATCCGAGCAGCTTTGTACCATGTGATCAATGTGATTTGTTATATATAAAAAATTATTTGTATTGTTTATATCACTAATGCCCCGTACACACGGTCGGACATTGATCGGACATTCCAACAACAAAATCCTAGAGTTTTTTCCGACGGGTGTTGGCTCAAACTTGTCTTGCATACACACGGTCACACAAAGTTGACAGAAAATCCGATCATTCTGAACGCGGTGACATAAAACACGTACGTCGGGACTATAAACAGGGCAGTAGCCAATAGCTTTCATCTCTTTATTTATTCTGAGCATGCGTGGCATGTGCGTGCGTCGGATTTGTGTACACACGATCGGAAATTCCGACAACGGATTTTGTTGTCGGAAAATTTCATAGCCTGCTCTCAAACTTTGTGTGTCGGAAAATTCGATGGAAAATGTGTGATGGAGCCCTACACACGGTCAGAATTTCCGACAACAAGGTCCTATCACACATTTTCCGTCAGAAAATCCGACCGTGTGTACGGGGCATAAGTCTTCCCCTTCCTCTTATAACAGAGGAAGGGAAAGGGGAGGGACTAATGTGTTTTGTTTTAAATGTTACTTTATGCATTGACATACTGTACCTCCATAGACCCAGTCTGCTGGACAGCACCATCCACAGGCCGTTTAACCCTTCAAACAACACAGTGTAAGAAGAAAATTAACTTTCTAAGTCCTATCTTTGGGAAGAACTACGGCCGGTTCACACCAGAATGCAGTGTGGGAAACCCACGTTCCGTGCGCATTTCCGCACCTTGTTCAAAACACACTGCAGTTGTGATCTGCAGCAGGTGTCGATAATAAGTTAATGACACCCCAAACACAGGTTGCAAACGCAGTGCGTTTGCCTGCACCAGATCACATGGTATAGAAGTAGCGTGCGATGCTGTTCCAGTGAGTTTCAAAAAGAATTCTGGAACGTGGTAAAATTGTCACATAATGCACCACACATTGGGTGCCTTAATAGCACCCCAAATATGCAAAAGAAACAGACGTTTTGTCACGTTACAAAACATGTGCAAAATGCTCAAATGCACTTCTTTTTAATGCACCAAAGCTATCTCCAAAAAAAAGCTACTTTGTGCATTTTTGGAGAAGAGAGCAGCACATTCAAATAAATGGTGCTGCTCTGCAAAAAATGCGGCAAGAAACACACATTTACAAGACGCTAAAACCTTGACGCTCTACAGTTGCTAGATATTAACAGGGCCTGAGTGCTGAAGGAATTGTTTATAATGTTTGAATGCTTTTGGAGGATTTAGGCTGTCCCCTAGCTGGCTGCCCCACAGATCTATTTAACCACTTTATGCTCTCCTTTTTTGCACTTAAGTCATTTATTATTTAAAAAAAAGAAGTTATAAAATAACACCAAAAGAAAACTGAATCTGTCTCAGGAAATGATATAAAATTAATCTGGGTACAGTGTTGCCTGATGAAGTAATTGTCAGTAAAAGTATTACGATACTAAAGACTGAAATATGACCAGGATTGGAATGGGTATTACATTTTAGTACTGAAGTGGTTAAAAAAAAAAAAAATTCTAAAATGCTTAATGTAAAAACACATCCAAGCGCAAATGTTAGCTTTGGATGCCCTCTCAAATAAAACCAATTGTGCCATGCATATTAGGTATCACTGTGCACACCAGAGTAAGTGCAATCATTTTAGGGCCATCACTCACTGGTAAAATAGAATTCTAGGACAAACCTATCTAGTCTTAAAAATTTCCTTTTCTCCCTCCCAACACCTATGCAGGGTAGCCTGTGCAAAAAAGATGCATATGCATTAAGTAACTGTTCAAAGCTTTACCAGTCATTGTTGAGCACTCTCTCCTTTCACCAGCAGCCAATGCTGGTTGACACGGGATTATGCAACCCGACAAGAACTGAAAATAGATGCATCTTTTTTACACAAGTTAGTCAACATAGGTGTTAGGAGGGGGAAGGGGACTTGTTTAAGGCTAGATAGGTTTATGCTGGAGCTAATGAGCTTCAAAGGCTTTTAAAGTGTGGCCTATGGACACTGTAGTTTGTTGCTGTTTCACAGGCGTGTTCAACTTTGAGGCTTGACATGTCTGATATTTAATTACTTCACATAACCTCTTCTTTTCTATTTTACAAAAAATTGGTTTGTGTGTACTACAATTAATTTCAGTGTACTTTTTACGGAAAACATGGGTTTGATAAACAGTTGCGCTAACATTGTGTGACATTTAAAATTGGAACTTCTACCAAATGATTCTACAAGGCTTCTGATTTCAGAAAATTTAAAATATTTTGGGAGTTTTAAGTAATTGTGTGTAGAAAATGGGGGAAAAAATATTCTGGCAGCTAAAGGGTTAAAGCATACTTTATTTTCATCCTTTAATTCACTCTTAGTTGTCTGGGAAATAGTAGGCTTATTAAAGTACATTATGTGACAAGCTGACTGTACCTAATAAAAAAAAGCCATACATTATACACCCACAGAACTGTTCTGAATCTATTAGTAAAGAACTTTATGTTACACCCACTGGCTTTGTAACTTTACAACCTTTGCTGCTGACAAGATTCTGCAATCCTGCTCAAAAAGCCTCAAATAACCAAAATAGCTTTATCATTAAGAATTTTAAAAAGCCACATTTAAATAATGTGTGAATTTGATGTATCAAACTTAGCTTTATTACCTGCTTCCGTGAATTCACTTTACTGCCTACTAAACTCTGAGCTGCAAGACTCACTTTTTTATATTTAAAGCGTTATCAAAGCCAACAGCAAAAATGTAATATATTGTGGCTTATTAACAGGGACGTGTGGTGAGGTCAGTGGCTGGTGAGTAGGGATGAGCTTCGAGTTCGAGTCGAACTCATGTTCTACTCGAACATTGGCTGTTCGCAAGTTCGCCGAACAGCGAACAATTTGGGGTGTTCGCGGCAAATTCGAATGCCGCGGAACACCCTTTAAAAGTCTATGGGAGAAATCAAAAGTGCTAATTTTAAAGGCTTATATGCAAGTTATTGTCATAAAAAGTGTTTGGGGACCCGGGTCCTGCCCCAGGGGACATGGATCAATGCAAAAAAAAGTTTTAAAAACGGACGTTTTTTCAGGAACAGTGATTTTATTAATGCTTAAAGTCAAACAATAAAAGTGTAATATCCCTTTAAATTTCGTACCTGGGGGGTGCCTATAGTATGCCTGTAAAGGGGCGCATGTTTCCTGTGTTTAGAACAGTCTGACAGCAAAATGACATTTGGAAGGAAAAAACTCATTTAAAACTACCCGCGGCTATTGCATTGCCGACAATACACATAGAAGTTCATTGATAAAAACGGCATGGGAATTCCCCACAGGGCAACCCCGAACCAAAATAAAAAAAAAAAAATGATGTGGGGGTCCCCCTAAATTCCATACAAGGCCCTTCAGGTCTGGTATGGATATTAAGGGGAACCCCAGCCAAAATTTTAAAAAAAAATTGACGTGGGGTTCCCCCTAAATTCCATACCAGACCCTTCAGGTCTGGTATGGATTTTAAGGGGAACCCCGCGCAAAAAAAAAAAAAACGGCGTGGGGTCCCCCTAAAAATCCATAGCAGACCCTTATCCGAGCACGCAACCTGGCAGGCCGCAGGAAAAGAGGGGGGACGAGAGTGCGCCCCCCCCTCCTGAACCGTACCAGGCCACATGCCCTCAACATTGGGAGGGTGCTTTGGGGTAGCCCCCCAAAACACCTTGTCCCCATGTTGATGAAGACAAGGGCCTCATCCCCACAACCCTGGCCGGTGGTTGTGGGGGTCTGCGGGCGGGGGGCTTATCGGAATCTGGAAGCCCCCTTTAACAAGGGGACCCCCAGATCCCGGCCCCCCCCGTGTGAAATGATAAGGGGGTACTTACCCCTACCATTTCACTAAAAAACTGTCAAAAATGTTAAAAATGACAAGAGACAGTTTTTGACAATTCCTTTATTTAAATGCTTCTTCTTTCTCCTTCATCTTCTTCTGGTTCTTCTGGCTCTTTTGGTTCTTCCTCCGGCGTTCTCGTCCAGCATCTCCTCCGCGGCGTCTTCTATCTTCTTCTCCTCGGGCCGCTCCGCACCCATGGCATGGGGGGGAGGCTCCCGCTCTTCTCTTCATCTTCTTCTCTTCTTCATCTTCTTCTTCATCTTCTTCTTCTTCTCTTCTTCCTTCTTCTCTTCTTCATTTCTTCTCCGGGCCGCTCCGCAGCCATGCTGGCATGGTGGGAGGCTCCCGCTGTGTGACGGCGTCTCTTCGTCTGACGGTTCTTAAATAACGGGGGGCGGGGCCACCCGGTGACCCCGCCCCCTCTGACGCACGGTGACTTGACGGGACTTCCCTGTGACATCACGGGGAATGCCACAGGGAAGTCCCGTCATGTCCCGTGCGTCAGAGGGGGGCGGGGTCACCGGGTGGCCCCGCCCCCCGTTATTTAAGAACCGTCAGACGAAGAGACGCCGTCACACAGCGGGAGCCTCCCACCATGCCAGCATGGCTGCGGAGCGGCCCGGAGAAGAAATGAAGAAGAGAAGAAGGAAGAAGAGAAGAAGAAGAAGAAGATGAAGAAGAAGATGAAGAAGAGAAGAAGATGAAGAGAAGAGCGGGAGCCTCCCCCCCATGCCATGGGTGCGGAGCGGCCCGAGGAGAAGAAGATAGAAGACGCCGCGGAGGAGATGCTGGACGAGAACGCCGGAGGAAGAACCAGAAGAGCCAGAAGAACCAGAAGAAGAAGAAGATGAAGGAAGAAAGAAGAAGCATTTAAATAAAGGAATTGTCAAAAACTGTCTCTTGTCATTTTTAACATTTTTGACAGTTTTTTAGTGAAATGGTAGGGGTAAGTACCCCCTTACCATTTCACACAGGGGGGGGGCCGGGATCTGGGGGTCCCCTTGTTAAAGAGGGCTTCCAGATTCCGATAAGCCCCCCGCCCGCAGACCCCCACAACCACCGGCCAGGGTTGTGGGGATGAGGCCCTTGTCTTCATCAACATGGGGACAAGGTGTTTTGGGGGGCTACCCCAAAGCACCCTCCCAATGTTGAGGGCATGTGGCCTGGTACGGTTCAGGAGGGGGGGGCCGCACTCTCGTCCCCCCTCTTTTCCTGCGGCCTGCCAGGTTGCGTGCTCGGATAAGGGTCTGGTATGGATTTTTAGGGGGACCCCACGCCGTTTTTTTTTTTTTTTTTGGCGCGGGGTTCCCCTTAAAATCCATACCAGACCTGAAGGGTCTGGTATGGAATTTAGGGGGAACCCCACGTCAATTTTTTAAAAAAATTTTGGCTGGGGTTCCCCTTAATATCCATACCAGACCTGAAGGGCCTTGTATGGAATTTAGGGGGACTCCCACATCATTTTTTTTTTTTAATTTTGGTTCGGGGTTGCCCTGTGGGGAATTCCCATGCCGTTTTTATCAATGAACTTCTATGTGTATTGTCGGCAATGCAATAGCCGCGGTAGTTTTAAATGTGTTTTTTCCTTCAAAATGTCATTTTGCTGTCAGACTGTTCTAAACACGGGAAACATGCTCCCCTTTACAGGCATACTATAGACACCCCCCAGGTATGAAATTTAAAGGGATATTACACTTTTATTGTTTGACTTTAAGCATTATTAAAATCACTGCTCCTGAAAAAACGGCCGTTTTTAAAACTTTTTTTTGCATTGATTCATGTCCCCTGGGGCAGGACCCAGGTCCCCAAACACTTTTATTGACAATAACTTGCATATTAGCCTTTAAAATTAGCACTTTTGATTATTCATGTTCGTGTCCCATAGACTTTAACGGTGTTCGCGTGTTCGAACGAATTTTTTTCCTGTTCGCATGTTCTGGTGCGAACCGAACAGGGGGGTGTTCGGCTCATCCCTACTGGTGAGGCACTGGCTAGTATCAGAGCCAGATACACACAGGTTATATACGCCACGATCGTTAGAGCGAGAGCAATAATTCTAGCACTAGACCTCCTCTGTAACTCTAAACATGTAATATGTAAAAAAATTTAATTAAAGCGTTGCCTATGGAGATTTTTATGTACTGAAGTTTGGCACCATTCCACGAGTGTGCGCAATTTTAAAGTGTGACATGTTAGGTATCTATTTACTTGGTGTAACATCATCTTTCACATTATACAAAAAAATCGGGTTATCTTTAGTGTTTTTTTTTTTCTTTATATTCATGAAAGTTTTTTTCCCCAAAAAAACACGTTTGAAAAATTGCTGTGCAAATACCGTGTAACATAAAAAGTTGCAACATCCACCATTTTATTCCCTAGGGTGTCTGCTAAAACAATATATATAATGTTTGGGGTGAGTAATTTTCTAGCAAAAAAATGATGATTATTATATGTAGGAGAGAAAGGTCAGAATTGGCTTGGGTGGCAAGGGGTTAATTACCATAAGTAATATACAAATAATTATTATATATTGTTTTTAAGGTAATTTACTATATTTTCAAAAACTGTACTCAAGCTGGTGGCTTAACAGGCAAATTACTGAAGTTTGAAGTTATAACTCAAACCAGTAATTTCACAGTAAATAGATAAATAAAAAATAATTATCTTATAACTAGGGATGGGCGAACGGTTCGGCCCGAGCATAAGTTTGAGCCGAACTTTCGTTGTTTGGTCGTTTGGCGAATAGCCGAACAAACGGGTCGTTCGACCATTTGTTCAGCCCCCCAAACTGACCACAATGCATTGCGGCGCTAAACAGTGTATTGCAAGCCCTGATTGGCTGAAACAGTGAAAGCTTCAGCCAATCAGGGCACAGAGCACTGTCAGAGTCATGATTGGACACTGTCATCATGACTTTATCCAATCATTGTTCATTCCCACTCCACAATATAAAAGTATTCTTTCAATGGCAGCCATTTTCAGTGTGATTTTGGCATGGAGAGAGATAGAACAGGGCTCTGTTCAATGCTATTAGTTAGTTAGTGTGCTATACTGTGCTATTTTGCTTCAATTGTCAGTGTAGAATATTAGTTTAGTGTCAGTCTAGGGATAGTGTGAGTGTAGTGAGGAGGACCATCATTCAGCTTTGCATAGTGTGCAGCTAGAGTAGGGATAGCTCGGATAGTTTCACTGTAGTGTAGTCAGACCGTGTCAGTAATCTTTACATTAGTGTATAGCTAGAGTAGGGACAGTTCAGATAGCGTCAGTGTAGTGACGGTTGAACACCGTCTATTTGATTGCATTACTGTAGTTTAACTCCATTTACTTCTGTGTCGGTTACTGCCAGTTTAACGCCATATCGTTTTGTGTGCGTTACTGCCAGTTTAACACCATATAGTTTTGCATGCGTTACTGACAGTTTAATGCCATATAGTACTGTGTGCGTTACTGCCAGTTTAATGCTATATTGTTTAGTGTGCGTTACTGCCAGTTTAACGCCATATAGTTTTGCGTGCGTTACTGCCAGTTTAACGCCATATAGTTCTGTGTGTGTTACTACCAGTTTAACGCCATATAGTTCTGTGTGCGTTACTGCCAGTTTAACGCCATATGGTTCTGCATGCGTTACTGCCAGTTTAACGCCATATAGTTCTGTGTGCGTTACTGCCAGTTTAACGCCATATAGTTCTGTGCATCACGTTTGGCGCATTATATTGCAGTATATTATAGTGTATCTGTGGAGTGTGTCTGTGTAGTGTGCAGTGTTAATTTCGTCAACGAAAATGTTTTCGGCATAATTTTCAGCAGAAGCTTTTTTACAGTGATGAAAATGAAACTAAAAGTACAGAAAATTCTCGTCAACTGACGAAAACTATGAGGAAAATAGAATCCATTTTCGTTAAGGAACGAAAACGGGACGTTAATGGCAAGGTGGGACGTTTACCCTCATGAATTTACTGGGGGCTTTGTATTGTGCATAGGGTGGGGGCTGTGTACTTTGGGAGTCTGTGTGCTGTGGGGGGCTGTGTATTATGCAGAGGGTGGGGGGCTTTGCACTGTGCACATTCAATTTTAGTTGACTAAAATGATTATATTAGACTAAAATGTACTGGAGATTTTAGTCAACTAAATTACGATGACTAAAATGGGACTAAAACTAAAATTACATTTTAGTCAAAGACTAAGACTAAAACTAAAACACTTTTAGAAGACTAAAATGGGACTAAAACTAAAATGCCATTTTAGTCCTAAGACTAAAACTAAAGCGAAAATTGCTGCCAAAATTAACACTGGTAGTGTGAGTATTCAAATTAAAGTGCACCAAACACCTATTTACATTGATTAAAGTGCATCTACATACAGATTTCAACTTCTTTACATTTGCTTATAAGCACCACCCCCTCCCTCCCAATAATGTCTGAGAGGACAACGAGGAGAAGCAAATGTTCCCTTGGCACTGTAAGGGGGCTAGCAACCAATGTGTCCACAGGCAAAGGTGAACATGTTGGTCAGTCCTCAGGCAGGGCATCATTTTCTCTGTTTAGTGAGTTTGCCAATGCTATCCAGCCACAGCATGGAGAGGAGGTGGTGGACTGGCTTACTAAATCTTCTTCATCCTCCTCATCCTCTGTCACACAAGCAGAGACAAGTGTGCAGTCCCCTGCAGTTGCCAGAGTGGATAAACCTGCCTCCTTGTTCACATCTATTCCTGCCATAGCCCCAACATCAGCCATTAGAGTCAGCTAAGTTATTTGACAACAGCGTCAGCCACTTGCTCCTTGATGATGCCAGCCATTACTGGATTCAGATGTTGGATCTGAGGTTGAGGATGACAGGAACATGAGCCTAGAGAGAGAGAGGAACACTGGTAGACAAATTGGCATTCATGTTCCCCAAGCCGCAGCGTATTGCCAAGTTGTAATGATGAAGATGGAGGAGATGGAGATGGAGATGATGATGATGATGATGATGATGAAGCCACTGATGCGATTTGGGTGCCAAATAGAGCAGAGGAGGAAACTGAAGGTGAGGTGGCACAACCCCATAGAGGCCGACATCAATAAGGAGTAGAGAGCAGCCACCCTATTCTATCACATTCTGCAGCTGTTATCTCCCAGGCCCACTCCCCAAAGCTCAGATGTCTGGGTCTTTTTCAGCACATTTGCAGCAGATCGCACTGTGGCGATCTGCAAACTGTGTCTCAGGCACATCAAACGTGGCAAAAGCACCAACCATTTGGGTACCACATGCTTTACAAGGCATTTAACGTCCAACCACTCAGCCTGTTGGCAAGAGCACCTAAAAGCCACACAAAAGGGGCACAAATCTATCCCTCCTCCTCCTTACCCACTTCAGTCTGTCCCTGCTATACCGAGTCATTACCTTTCAACGGTCTCCACTGACAGGGATGATGTTATAGCACAGGGTGTCCCAGGTCCTAGCAGCACATCTGCCAGCAGCACACCACCATCTGTAGACTGTAGCCGGCAAATTTCTCTGCCCTATCTGCTGCAGCGGAAAAAAAAATACAGTCCCTGCCACCCACATGCCCAGCGTCTGAATGCAAGCTTGTCAAAGTTGTTGGCTCTCCAACTTCTGCCTTTCAGCCTGGTGGATTCTGCCCCCTTCCGTGAATTCACACAATGTGCTGTACCACAATGGCAGGATCCCAGTCTCTACTACTTTTCACATACGGCCATTCAATCTCTCTACCATCACGTGGAAGGGAATGTTCTGGCATCCTTCGGCAAGGCAGTCAGCCATAAAATCTACCTTGCTGCTGACACGTGGTCCAGCAAGCATGGGCAGAGGCGATATATTTAGTTCACAGCACACTGGGTAACGCTGCTTGCAACTCAAAAGGATGCAGGACAGGGCTTGGTGCTTCAGCTTTTTGTGCCCCCATGTCTCCATACAGCTGGTGGTGAAGATGCCAGACCTGTGAGCTCTACCCCCTCCTCCTCCACCACCTCCATGCCCTCCTCTGCAGAATTGTCCTATGAACATCAGGTACCCCCTAAGCATTCAAAGGACTATTCCCAGAGTCAGGCTAAAAGGTGCCATGCAGTGCTTCAGCGGGTGTCTTTAGGGGACAGGAACCACACCGTAGCAGAGATTCTCGCAGCTCTGCAGGGACAGGCCCAGAGGTGGTTCATACCATGCCAGCTGGAGCCAAGAACGGTGGTGTCCGATAATGGCTCAAACCTCCTGTCCGCCCTTAGACAGGGAAAGTTGACACATGCGCCATGCCTGGCACATGTCCTTAATTTGATGGTACAGCGTTTCTTAAGTACATACCCAGGGTTGCAAGATGTACTAAAGCAGGCCAGAAGAGTCTGTATCCATTTCAGGCAATCATGCACAGCCAGTGCTCGGTTGACTGAAATTCAGCGGGAATTCCACCTGCCTGTAAACCTCCTGATTTGACATGCCCACCAGGTGGAACTCAACTTTGGGAATGCTGCAGCGGCTATACATGTACGGCACGACGACAAGCTCAAGCTGCCTCTGCTTTATTTTCCCCACACCAATGGCTGATCATTAAGGATGCATGCACTGTATTGTCACCATTTGAGGAGGCCACAAGGATGGTGAGCAGTGACAGTGCATGCATCAGACTCTGCGTGGCATTATGGACAGGGCACTGAAGGCAGAGCAGCAGGAGGAAGAGGAGGACTTCCTTTTCTCTCAAGGCCCACTTTATCCAGACACCATCATTCCTATGTCACCGAACACACAGGAGGTCTTTTTGACCCCAGATCTGATATTTAAGAGGTCCTGTCATGCTTTTTTTTCTATTACAAGGGATGTTTACATTCCTTGTAATAGGAATAAAAGTGAGCCAAATTTTTTTTAAAAAAAGAACCGTGTCAAAATAAAAAAGTTAAATTAATAATAAAAAAAAATTAAAGTGCCCCCTTCCGACGAGCTTGCGTGGAGAAGCGAATGCATACGTGAGCTCAAACCACACATGTGAGGTAAGGGTATAAGTTTGTCGCTATTCCACGAGAGGGCACAATTTTAAAGCATGACATGTTGGGTATTGTACTGTTACCTTATTTTTTAATTCAATATATATATAATATATATATTAAAATGTTTGGGGGTTTTAAGTAATTTTCTAGCAAAAAAAATGATTTTAACTTGTAAACACTGAGTCTGAAAAATAGGCTCTGTCCTTAAGTGGTTAAATTCAGTTACCCAGAGAAACCTATAAGAAAGAATTTAGTACTGGTTTGATTTTAGCAAAGTGAATTCTGATTTGTTGTTATGTGTTACTGCTCTTAGGAATTATTACTGGACATAGTGTTGTTGAATTTATCTTATTCTTTTCCAGTTAGAAAAAGGCCAATGTAATCCTGGCTGACCCTAGAATGATGCCTCAACAACAGTCAATTATTACATAGCGTTAAATAAGCTATTCAAAATTCTCCACGCCAGTATATTGTTACTTTGGTCCCAGTGTTTGCTTGTTTTTTTGTTTTTTTGTCCATGCTTAGTTTAGTCTTCTATTCCAACATTTTACATTCTTTCCATATTTGAAAATATGCCTAGAAAATGATGAATAATGAACATTGTGAAAAGAGATTTCAAACTTCTCTTTGAAGATCAATATAAGAGATGTAGTACCTGTAGTTTGTACATTATTTGCTCATAAGAATTGTATTTCTGAGTACATACAAAACAGAATACTTCCTGGCTTAAATGTGTATGTTATTTTCATATTGAATGTGAAGCATACTGTATCCTGTAGGTTATAGTAATACTATTTATTCAGAGATCAGCCATTTAAATATAGCTCTCATCCCCGGAGGGGTCACTGGGAAGAAGTCCAGGTCCAGGCTGCCAGTCACAAGCACAGTCTCACGCACAACGGCATTAATGGCTCTGTCTAGGGGGTGTCTTTTTACTATTTATTGATGAAGAACTTGAACAGGAGAGGGGTTTAGGGTAACAGGATACTCCAAAAAAAATTATAGCAATCAATGGGAAGACAAGCTTCTTAGCATAACATCCTTACAGGAGAGGCACACAGTACAGTCCCAAATCAGGCCTTACTCACAATGTCCTAGGACCTTTCTGCCACCCAGCATCCAAAAGGAGATCTTCAGTGAGGGAGGTAAAAGATCCTTCTCCAAACCAACACTTCAGGACAATGCCCTCCAGCAAAATCCATTAGCAATCTCCTGCAGGTTCTCAGCTCACCTCCTACTGAGGCCCAGACTGCAATTCCTGTCTCATTAGCCTTTTCCCAGTGGCAGCAGCCCCAGGAGAAGTGGAAACCTCTCTGGAGAGGAAAAAAAAAACTCTGAATGACTCCTAAACATTTATCACCTCCCTAGCCTCCTTCTGCACACCTCCATCCAAGAATTGGCTGGAGCATGATATATATTTATGCTGATCATTTGACTCTCCCTACTCTATATTCTTGAAGCCCTTTCCAGAAGCAGGGTGTAGAAATGAAACACAGAGCTTGGGAAACCCTGATCAGATAAAACCAATCAATTATGGCTCCATTAAATATAGTTAAGCCAAAGACTAAATATAGCCTAACAGCCTAACTAGAAGAGGGCGCTACATCAATGTGAATTGAATGTTGTTACAATTATTGAATACCTATAAGCAGAATATGAGGGGGTGAGGGGACTTATGAGTAAATGAGTAACACTATAATAATCCAAGAAAAGAGGCAAAATAAAATTCTGTAAAAATCTGTCCATATATTATAAACCTTGAGGCTGGGTTCACACTTATGCGAATTAGATGCGGGTTTCCCCACATCCAATTGGCATGACAGGAGATTGTAACCGATTCATAATGGAGCCGGTTCACACATCTCCGGGGCGGCCGCAGCGTGCATTGCACAGGAGTCCTATGCTTCTTTGGCTCCATTTCAGGTCTGAATTCAGGCAAAAAATTTGGGCCTGATTTGTCCCTGAAACGGAGGGCCCCTGCTGTGAGCCGCATCCATATTAGGTGTGAACCCAGCCTTACACTCAGCTGGTGTGAGAATGCATGTTTATGTGCATGTTTGTTCTAATGATCAGTCACCAGTTGGTTCATTAACCCTCATGTTTTGTATAGAGAATTTTAATTCTTTGTAAATCAACATTAATTCCAAGATCACTAATATTTTTCTTATCAACATATTCAAATTCTATGCTAACAGAAGTCAGGCTAGTCAAAATTCCATTTTTGTACTCGAACACACTGAAACTTCAAAATTTAACCCAAATAGTATAAATTTGAATGCCTGATAGATTCACCGTACAAGGAATCCAAGGCATACAAAGAAATCTTTTGCTACCAAACTGAGGAAAAAAAAACTGTGTTGACTAATAAAGCAGCAACACTTCTCTGAAAAGAAAAGATCAGTGAGGATTTTCTCTGTTCTTTGTATTGTTGGAGCAGAACACTAGTGAGAAAACTGGTATTGTTCATTGATGATATCACTTTTCTGTGTACCTTGTTGATGTCTCACATACATTCTTTATGTGTGCAGATAATTGGATTTGAACATAATACTGGTTCTCATTCATCTCAAGAAAATCAGTTGAAAGTGTCCTAGTTAACCAAACACCCTGTTGGAGTTGTGTGGTGAAATCCGCTCATTTTCATAGGTGTGAGAAATAAAGATTTAGAAAAAAAAAAGCTTAAAAAGCACAGGGTAAACTTTATTATTAATTATCATTAACAGCTAAATGAATATTGGTGCCCTTTTAACCCCAAATTACCTGTACATATCAAAGGAAAAAGGAAGGGAAAAAACATCCTTTATTAATACAGTTATTAATAGGATGGGTACCTTGCTAAAGTTGCCAGAGCGCTGCTACCTACCGGCCATAACTTTTTCAACTCAAATGACATTATATGGTTGACAGTTAGTGAAGGCAAAAAGTATGGTCAAAAAAACACCTTTTAGGGAGAGCAGGTTTATTTGGGAGCTTAGGAAATTGGCGTAATGTGTACCCAGAGGGAAAAGAACTGGGTACAGTACAAGAGAGCCAGGGAAGTAAGCTCTTAAGCTGACTAGGAGATTGCTATGGCCTGTGCATGCAAGGTTCCAGGATTAATGGCTGGGAGTCTGTTGAAGGGTGCCCAAATCCACATGCTGCAATGCATGGCTGTGCTCTGCACATGAGAAAAGCGAGCTTCATTTGGCTGCTTGTGCTGCCAGAGACTGTCTGCTGAAGGGAGATATTCACCTGCTACTAAGGCCATGTGGTTGCTGTTACCATCTTCTGCTGTTGCTCCTGAGAACCTAGGTCCATGTGACTGCTGTTATTGAGAGGATAAGATGAAGAGCCGGCTACTCGTCCTCCCAATAAAAGTACTTTATTGCTAAAGGGTACAGTGTGCAAGTTACAGCAACTTACGCGTTTGGCAAAAAAAAAAGAAAAATCTGTTATTGCCTGCTGTTCCAGTGTCCTGTTATTCAAGTAGGCTGCTGTTGCAGGACCAACAAACAAAGAGAACTGGTGCAATAGTTGTTTACAATTCACTCTAGAAACCTGCATGAGAAATAGTAGGAGGAAGCAGGATCTCGCATAAGAGATTATATGCAAAACAATTTAAGACATGCTGTAATATTGAAGGGTCCATGACTCAGGGCAAGCCTCAGGGGGGAGGTAGAAGCAGTCTCCAGATAGCATGTAAACAGAAGACCAAACAGAGGCACCTCTAAGTGCAGACTGATAACTTGACTTTATTTCACACAACACTGTAGGAGAGCAACTCACATTTATGTAGATGAGAAAGGAATATAATGTAATCCAATTGCCGATGTAGCTGCTCTGCTGGATCCGGAAGCCGGCTGTTGGATGAGAGGATCCAGGAAGGAGGGGTGGAACGCTTGACAAAGGAACACACACTGATTGGCCATCGCCAGTGCGCATGCCTCAGAAATGAGTCACCGCTTGCCTAGGGATGTCACCGCACCTGACGCCGTGCTCCAGGAGCATTCCACCCCTCATTTTTGGATCCCCTCATCCAACAGCCAGCTTCCGGACTCAGCAGAGCAGCTACATCGGTGGCAGAGAGCACATTTGGCGGTTCCACAGGACAATTGGATTACACTTTGGGGGTTATTTACGAAATGCAAATACACTTTGCACTACAAGTGCACTTGGAAGTTCAGTCGCTGTAGATCTGAGGGGAAGATCTGAAATGAGGGGAAGCTCTGCTGAATTTATCATCCAATCATGTGCAAGCAAAAATGCTGTTTTTTTTATTTTCCTTGCATGTCCCCCTCAGATCTACAGCGACTTCACTTCCAAGTGCACTTGTAGTGCAAAGTGGATTTGCCTTTAGTAAATAACCCCCTATATGCCTTTCTCATCTACATAAATGTGAGTTGCACTTAGAGGCACCTCTGTCTGCCTCTAAGTGCAGACCACTAGTCTGCACGTAGAGGCACCCCTGTCTGCTCTTCTCTTTACATGCTGTTTCAGGAGTGTCATGCCGCGTACACACGAGCGGAATGTCTGACAGAAAAATTCAGATGGAAGCTTTTCATCGTATATTCCGATCCTGTGTATGCCTCATCAGACCTGAGATCTGACGGACCTAGAAATAGAATATGTTCTAAATATTTCTGAGGGAACCAATTCCTATCAGGAAAACCACTCGTCTGTATGTTGTTCCAAAGGACCAAAAATAATGCATGCTCTGAAGCAAGTACGAGACTGAAGATATTGGCCACTGGCTATTGAACTTCCTCTTTCTAGTCCCGTCGTACGTGTTGTACGTCACCACGTTCTTGACGGTCGGACTTTAGTCGGACTTTGGTTTGACCGTTTGTAGGCAAGACCGCTTGAATGGAATTCCATCGGAGTTCCGTCGGAGAAACCTTTGGAGTTTATTCAGACAGCAAAACTGGTCGTGTGTACAGGGCATTACAGTTCTTTGAGTTTCCTGTGGTTTCAGTGTTCAAGTTGTTCTGGTATACTGCTGCCCAAGTATCACTGCCATTTCAAAAGGCACTGACAGATCTGTGGGAATGGTGAAAGGCCATTTTGAGGGTTCATCTGACACTTGTTGCCATTGTTGCTACTAGCAAGGAGTTTGCCAAAACTTATTCAGCAGGGGGGTTTTGATAAAAGGGGGGAGGGCCATCAGCTGGCATAGAACCCTCTGGTGTTGGTGGCTGAAGTGGTGCACTTGGGGCCCGGTTTCCAGGGAATTTTGGTTTTAATGAATCCTTGCGCCAGTGAGATAAAGCTTAATATAAAGGATGAGTACAACTTGTACAATATAATTTTTAACAGTTTAGGACCAAAGTTCCTGGTTCTTTCAATGGTAAATTGCGTATTTGCTTTTGATTTTTTGATTTTTTTTATTTAACTGCTATGGCTGCTGTGGTCAATTAAATCCATGTCACATAGTCTCATGTTTTTATTTCAGAAATGTTCTTTGTGATAAGAAGTCTTTATAGATTAATCCTTCAGGCATGAGATCAGTCCAATAATCCAGGAATTGACCTACAAATCCCATCATCCTTTAGCTTGTCTGATGCATTCTATATGATGATTTTACATGACAGTGAGCTATTTATTCTTCAGAAATGTGTTCTAAATGTGAAATAGTATATTACAGAGTATACATAAACACCTTTTAGTTCATCATGCACTCACAACAGGGCAAAGAGTGCCAGGCGTGATAGAAAGGCCACGTCTATTTACCTAGCTAACCCAGCTAAATAAGCTCTCCTGAAAATGTATCAGTTAAGAGTGTTGAGACAAACCATTTACCACTGACAGGGGTACTTACAATGCTCAGTTTTTTTTTATTCATGTTAAATCTTTATCCCAAAAGAAAAAAAAACTGTTGCTGAAATTGCTTGTGTAACTGCAGTGTGATCTGGAGTTTGGTTTTAAATTGTTATTGTATCTAAATCTGCTAGTACATCTAACACTCACTTCCACCCAGATTAACAACGCTGCTGTAGAAAGGTGCCCCTATGTACGTTCATTCAGAGTGGGGGAACTGTAATATGCGACCCGTGTTACTGGCCAGTTTACCAGGTGAAAATAGCGGGGGAAAAAGCCAAAGATAAAAAATAAAACAATACTGTCGCACGACATCTAAAGGTTGGTGAGCTGCAATAAATTCCAATTTTGGTTTTGGGTTTAGTAAAAACCCTCTAATCAGATGACAGGAAATTTGACTCAGAGCAGCACAAATCCCTCCAGAAGTAATCAAATACAGTATTTATTCATTTGTTCAGTTTTCATTCCAAATAAAACTTGGAGTTATGAGTTTGTTCCAGGAATGTGCTTGTAATCCAAAGCACTCGTATGTCAAATTTCCCCATAAGAAATAATGGAAACTCAGATTATTCATTCCACAACCATTTATTCATATAAAAATGATTACAGCAATACAAAATACAGTATAAAGTGTACTGTAAAAACAAATTAACCTGCACTTCAGGAGCTACAGAGTATAAAAGAGAAGAGAGGCGGTTCACACTGCCGTGACCTGAAAGTTGGCATGACTTTGCCAGGCAACTTCGAGGCAACTTTGAGGGAACTTCAAGGAAACTTTGAGGCAACTTCGAAGCAACTTCAGGGAATGCCTGGGTAATCTTCCTGTAATGTCGGATCCAAATCACATCAATTTAGATAAGGATCTGACTTGGAGGCAACTTCCATTAAAGTCTATGGGTACAAGTCGGATAAAGGTCACCTTAAAGTAGTACAGGAACCTTTTCTAAAGTCAGAGTGACTTCAGTAGTGCTAATTAGGACAGCTCTTGTTGACTAAAATGAGATTTCACATGTCATGTCACTTGGAGTCTCACAAGTCATATCCCAAGTTGCCAAAGTGTGAACCAAGCCTTATACTCATTTGTGACATGATGCTACTCGTATTCAAAGACCTTGTTTATCAAGTTTTTTTTTTTTAATTTTGCCTGTCTTGTAAAACACTTGCAGACCAAATTACTCGCAATCCAAGGTTTTATTGTACTTTAATGTCCTACTGTAGCACTCACCATCAAAAGAGCAATTGAGTTTAACAGGCCCTCCTGGCCTGTATAGAGTTAAACTGCCCCAGAGCTGTACTATGGCACTCATCGACACCAATATGGTAACCGATTAAACTGACCTCCAACTCCAAGGTAATTTATCTGGATACCCCTAAAGAGAACTAGTCAGAGACTCCACACTTACAGACTATGCAGATATGGGCAGGCAGAAACAAACAATAGCTTAGGGGAGAACAAATTAACTATCAAATTAACTTAAAGTAGAACTGTAGGCAAAACCTTTTTCATTTTGGATTGAGTAAAGGAAGGTTATAACCCCTGCTGATTTATTTAATCTAGTTTGATTTAATCTAGTTATAGTTGCCAAGACTGAGATCAATTCTTTGCAAGTGCATATGCAAATGTCCTCATAAACTCACCTACCAACTAGCAACTTACAACGTAAAGTAGAACAAGCAAAGGTTATAACCCCTGTTGGTTAATTTTTTTACATCTGAGCGCCATTGGGGGATTTCTCTTAACTTCCTGTCCCATAGCCAAGATAGGAAGTAAGAGGAAATTACTAAAAATTAAGGGAATCCCTTGAGGACTCCCAGGCTACCAGAACTAGTGTCCCCATTGGAAGATTGGAAGATGTCACCTCTCATATTTTTCTGGAGACAACCAAAAATTTGGGATTTTCTTTTACTTTCTCTTTTAATGCTAATGGTAAACAGGACAAATAGAGAGAATGAATCTCCCTAATGGGGGCAGAGGTAACAATAAAAATATGACAAGTGTTCTAATCCCTCTCCACTCAATCCAAAACTAAAAAAAAGTTTTGCCTTTAGTTATACTCTAAGCAGATTGCAGCCAAGCAGAACCAAATTTAAACAGTCACTCCTGCTTAAGGCAGGGTGGCTACATACTCTATGTTTCTCCATCTGTAGATGTGACTAGTTGAGTAGCACAAAATGTAAAATGAATGAAGTCCAAAATTAGCAAAAAGGCTAACTTAGGTACAGTTAGTAGAACTGAGATACATTCTTTGCAAGTGCATACGTCCTCATAAACTCACCTACCAACTAGCAACTTACAATGTAAAATAAAACTATAGGCAAAACTTTTGAAAAGAGTAAGGGGAGGTTATAACCCTTGTTGGTTTATTTTTTGCCATCTGAGCCCAGAGATTTACCTTCACTTCTTGTCCCATAGCCGAAATAGGAGGTGAGTGGAAATCCCTGAAAAGAAAAGGGAATCCAAGGCCACCAGAACTAGTGTCCCCACTGGAAGATTTTCCCTGATGTATATCTCTGGGGACAACCCAAAATGTGGGGCTTCCTTTACTTTCATTTACAATGATAATGGTAAACAAGACAAATAGAGAGGATGAATCTCCCTAACGGGGGGGGGGGGGGGGGGGCACAGACAGCAATAAAAACTGACATGAGTTCTAATCCCTCTCCACTGTGTTCAAAACTAAAGAAAAAGTTTTGATTTTTGTTACACTTTAGTATATGTGTAGCCAAAACTGTTTTCTGCTAGTTTTGAATTAAGTGGCAAAGGGTTGTTTATTGCTGTTGCCCACACAGGAGATTTAAAGTGTTACTAAACCCAGGATCCTGCATTCACTATATCTGGTCCAGTACACAGAACATGGAACTGCAGCTATTTTAGTAAATATAAAGTGCTAAATACCTTTTCTCATCAGCAATATATAGCAGTCATATGGCTTCTATCAGTGTTTGGTTAAAGCTTATAGGGGGAGTTTTCATTCTCCCCTGACTGTCCTATGAGGCTGCAGGACCCCTGGCCCTCTGTCTGAACAGTGCTGATTGGCCCTGTGCTGATCACATGCACCCTCCCAAGAAAAATGAAAACTCTCTAGCAATACACACCAAACTGTGCATGTGCAGAGTGCCCCCAAGATTCTGTTCTATCAGGAGATGGATTGGGGACTGTGGAAAAAGGGGAGGATCAGAGAAGACAGGATCAAGCAGCCCTTAGGCCCCACAGAGTATAATAAGCATGCTTTACTGCATATACAGACTGATTTTACTGTTGTGGATCTGGTAAAACTATAACCTTTCTTTGTATCCTGATGACTACTGTCAAAAATGATTGTGTTCTACCTAGAGCTGCACAATTCTGGGAAAAATGAGAATCACGATTTTTTTGCTTAGAATAAAGATCATGATTCTCTCACAATTCTCATGGCATAACATCATCTTTCGCATCATACAAAAAAACTGGGCTAACTTTACTGTTTAGTTTTTTTTTAAATTCATTAACCACTTCCCGCCCTCCGGCCGTCAAATGACGGCTGGGCGGCGTGGCTCTCGTTCTGGGTGGGCGTCATATGACGGGCCTCCAGAACGAGCACTCTCGCACGCCCGTGGGGGAGTGCATCGCAGCGATCGGTGGTGTGGTGTGTCAGTCTGACACACCGCTACACCAATCTCAGTAAAGAGCCTCTGACGGAGGCTCTTTACCACGTGATCAGCCGTGTCCAATCACGGCTGATCATGATGTAAACAGGAAGAGCCATTGATCGGCTTTACCTCTCTCGCATCTGACAGATGCGAGTAGAGGAGAGCCGATCGGCTGCTCTCCTGACAGGGGGGCCTGTGCTGATTGTTTATCAGCGCAGCCCCCCCTTGGATGCCCACCCAGGACCAGCAGGATACCACCAGGAATAGCACCACACTGGACCACTAGGTAATCCTAGTAGGCTATTCCCTGAAGCCTGCGCTCTTCCTGCCAGACTCTTCTTCCTCATCGCTGTCCTGGGACGAGGCGACCACCCCCTCCGCGCCTCCTGTCTGCAATGACAGTGAGAAGAGAATCCGCGGAGCTGCTGTGCTGGAAACTACACTTCCCAGCGTGCAGCGCTGCACATGGAGCCCTCCATAGAGATGACTGGGGGAGGTGGTTTGTGTTGTGTAGCTTGTCTGAGGCTGAGCGGAGCGGACATGCTCCCTGCCGGAACAGAGTGGACCTGCCCAAGCCGGGCAGACCTGGCCATGGCCCGAGCCAAGCAGATCCGCCCCCTGTCCGAGCTGTTTATTAGTGTGGCCGTGTGTCCTTATTTCATTCTGGGACACTGTATTGTCCCAGAATGAAGGTATCCGGGACACGGGACACAAATATAAATTCAGGGACAATCTCGGGCAATCCGGGACACATGGTCACCCTACACCTGAGTTAAATATATGAGTGTCACAGCAAAGGGTCTGAATACCTAGGACCATGTCATATTTCAGTTTTTCTTTTTTAATAAATCTGCAAAAATGTCAAGAATTCTGTGTTTTTCTGTCAATATGGGGTGCTGTGTGTACATTAATGAGGAAAAAAAGTAACTTAAATGATTTTAGCAAATGGCTGCAATATAAGAAAGAGTGAAAAATTTAAGGGGGTCTGAATACTTTCTGTCCCTACTGTATATGTATATATATATATATATATATTTAAATCTAAATGATTTTAACTTGAAACCAACAAGCGTCAGAAAAAGGTTTCTTTAAGTCAGGGGTCTCAAACAGGCGGCCTTCAAGCTGTTGCGAAACTACAAGTCCCATCATGCCTCTGCCTGTGGGAGTCATGATTGTAACTGTCAGCCTTGCAATGCCTTATGGGACTTGTAGTTTTGCAACAGCTGGAGGGCCGCCACTTTGAGACCCTTGCTTTAAGTGGTTACACTTCCATCACTTACAGACTGAAGTTCATTCCTTTGATCTAAAGAGCAAAACGTTACAAAGTTTATAGTTAGTTCAACAGCTGAGGAATGTTGTGAAACTTGGCAGACTGCCTGTTTTTTTGTTTTTTGTTCTTTTTTTACAGCTGTTGGCTTGAGCTGCAAAGAATTGGGAAAATGCTTTGTTAGGATCGCGAGGGGGAAAGACTCGCAATCTTGATTCTTAATGTTTAATTGTGCAGCTCTAGTTCTACCTGATAAAAATGTATATCAATGCAGTTTTAACATGAACTAAAATATGTCTTCTCCAGAAGAAAATAGCAAAGGAAGTTTTTTTGAGGCAGATAAAGATTACAGTCAGCCATCAATAAAGAGGGCTAGATGAATGTGTGATAGACCCACCCGGGACAGATGCTTTTGGAGGGGACTGCTAGCCTCTTGCTTACTGACTATGAGTCTTGGTTTGTTAAGGGAAATCTTTGTTTCAGCTCCCCATGCCCTCTTATGTCTAAGTAACCCTGTGTCTATTAAGGACACAGTGTGACCAAGAAAATGGAACAGTAATATCTATACACAATATCTCCCAGGGAATATACAAAGACTATTCCTGGTTTATTTGATTCTGAACTATACATGTTAATTGAAAGAGCTAATCACATTGGCATCTGTACAATGTAGGAGATGGATAGTCTGCTACTGGGGGCTTCTGCTATTGTGTGAAGGTGTTCTGTGTTTATACTTATGATAATGTGTATTGTGTCTTCTGAGCTAGAAGATGGCAAGTCTGCCCTGAAAGGTCAGACCTCTGAGTCACCTAGGCTGGTTAAATGACTAGTTAATTAGCTTATGTTAATTTATGTTTCTGGTTAAGTTTGTATTGTTAGGGTAATATAATCAGAAGGGGTGAACCTCCTTCTCAAGTGTATAAAAGCCTGCATTCTTGTTCAAATAAACAGTTCCAGCTTTGCAGCCAAACGAGTCCTGCCTTGTTGTAATATGCGGCTATAATATCTAATATCGATATTCAGACTGGAGGAAGTGAAATATGATGGAAGTACTCAAGCGGAGTGTGGGACGTTCCGTTCAGCATGCATGAGACCATTAGCATTTGACCAATTATAATGTATGTATATCCCTTTTGTTAATAAATCCCACCCTTGTTTTCAGATCCTAGTGCTCCTTAATTGGAATCAAGGTACCCCAAACAAGGCACATTTTACAGATGGTAAATCCAAAATTTTAAAGTTGTCACCAGAACAGTAGGTAAAGCCAAATCTTCCAGTGGGGATACCTGTTCTTGTGACAATTGTCTTTGGAAAGATATCCACTCACTTCCTGCTGAGTTTCCATGACTGGAAGTTAAAAGAAAATCTCTCCAGTGGGTCACAGAAGAAAAAACTGACAGTTGTATCCAGGGGTGGACTGACCATCGGGCATTTCGGGCACTGCCCAAGGGCCCGTTTGCCAGTAGGGGGCCACATGACAGCTTCCACTTCGATCTACCCATCAATCACAGCTAGATGATGTGTAGATCGGGCCCCGAATCCCTGCTCCCTGCTAAGAGACTGCAGTGTAAACAGACCTCTCGTGATGCGCTCCTCCCCGCCGGCCCCTCCTTCCTTCCTGTACACCCCAGGTGCTTGTATTTGTCATCACCTCGGATGGACGAGAAGAGAGGAGGGGCCGGTGGGGAGGAGCGCATCACGAGAGGTCTGTTTACAGCCGCTCCCACGCTACTCTGCATCTAGGAAGGAAAGTGCAGCAGCTTGTATGCTGTCCTGTGTCCCTCTATGTGCCCAGCGTCCTGCTCTGTGCCCCATGCGATGCTCTGTGCCCCCATGCCCTCCTGTCTGCCCCACACCCTGCTCTGTTCAGGAGGGGGTGCAAGTGCTCAGTATTGCGTAAAAAATGAAAAAAAAAATTACAAAAATGTTGTATTGTAAACAATAATAAAAAATTTAATTGTAAAAAAAAAAAAAAATTTTAAAAATCATAATGAAAAAAAAAATATTACTGACATCATCCACTGCTCTAATGACACAATCTACTGACACCATTCATTGTGATTAAAAAAAATGAAATTGTAAAACAAAAAAATGTAAATTTGTAAAAAAAATGAAAAATAATAAGAAATAAAAAAATACAAATAAAAACTAATGACACCATATCCACAGTTCTACTGACAACCTCGACTGCCCTACTGACACCAGCCAAAATCATTGTAAAAAAATAAAAAATTGCAACATATAATCCAAAAAAACTAAACAAAAAAAATACTAAAAAATTTAAAAATTATTTAAAAATGTAGGAGCTCATTCACATGGGTTCTCTTGTGAATACAGTGTGGATGAGTGGTTTGTTTGTGTGGCTGGAGCCACCTGTTACTTTATGGGGACGCAGTGGCTGTATGAACACCTGCATTTGACAGGTGTGCAGGTGTAGTGCACACTGTCTGTGTTTGGGAAATTACACATGCATCCACACACCTGCCAAATTAGAACCTATGGCTGTGGCTTCATACAGTTGCTGCGTCCCCATAGTACACAGAACATTGGCTCCCTGCACACTGCTCCAGCCAAATAAAAAAAAACCTGGTTCACACTGTTCAGGCCACAGCGCACATGTGAATGAAACACAAGACCTCATTCTCATAAGAGCTTATTTATTAATGCAATACAGTTTTATCTTTTAGATTTAGCAGGAATGTTGTAAGCTGTGTTGTGTTTGTGTCCGCTAAAAAGGATTTTCATGTATTTTTTGTAAAAAGGAAATGATGAAACAGGAAATATCTAGAAAACTCACAGAAAAAAGCAGCTAAACGCAATATGAGTTTTGCATTGGAGAGGAGCCAGCGGGAAATTTATAGTAGTAGTGGGTATGTAAGGGGCAGGGTGGTGGGTATGACCGGTGAGAAGTTAAATATACCATGGACCCAGTCGAGGTATATTAAACTTCTCCAACAGTCACACCAACCACCCCACCCCTCCCAGGGGTGTTGTTGTGTGAGTCAGCCCCACCCTGGAGTGCCTGTCACCTGACCTTTCTCTCCTGTGGCCGGTCTGTTCTCTCGGGGTGGCACACAGTTCATAGCTTGCAGGCTGCTCATCCCCAGACAAACAGCAAACAACCCGAGCATCAGCTGGGGAGAGGGACACCATGAACAGCATGAAGAGCCTGGGCAACAGTGGGGACTAACTGATATGCAGCAACTGCCACAAAGTGCTCAGAAAGGTGAGCAGTCCCTTTAAGATCTGACATCTATTACTGTTGGGGGTAATGCATGGAGTATGCAGGGGGTAAAGTTTTTTTTTTTTTTTACACTTTTTTTTTCTAATTAAACCTTATTACTATTGCAAGGGATGAACAACATCCTTTGTGATGGGCCATGACAGGTTCTCTTTATGAAGAGATCTGGGGCTTGTAAGACTTCAGCTTGTGAAGCCGAGATTGGTTTGATTTGCTGCTTTACAAGGTGGTAACGACTTGTAAACAACAAACTGAAACCGGAAGTGACTAAATTCTTGTCCATTCAAAATAGTGCGAAAGGGAAGAGGAGGGAAGATAAAAGGGTCCGAGTGCAGAGGAAAAATAAATGTGATGAAAACTTGCAGACCACTTTCAAAATCCACACCCAGTGTGCTGTAGCCTCTCACCTCCAATAGAGACCCCGATGGGTCTAGTCACGCAGTCTGTTCTGTAAGTTTTCATCACGTTTATTTTTCCTCTACACTTGGACAATTTTTTCCTCCCTTCCCTTTTGCACTATTTTGCACTATTTTCCACAGCTGAAGAGACTATTTTTGTGTATTCATACAGTTTTTTCTGCATAGAATCGATTAGACTACTACTGTTTTTTTAACTTCACATTATATAGCATTAAATTTACAGTTTGATTGAATGTATTACTGCATTTGCACTTTGATTGAATTTATTTTACTTTTTTATTTTTTTCGTTGATCATATGGAGATCGCACCTTAATATTTGAGTTTTATGAGTGTAAACATATAGCGCTGCTTCACTTGATTGTTGTTAAAATTTTACCGGTGCTGGTGACACTATAGGAGTCCAACAGCTATATACATATTTATTGCACTTTTAATTATATTTATTCAACACTTTGAGTAGCGCACAAGTACCAATGTATCAATTTGGCGTATATTGCTACAAAGTTTTGTTTTTTTCTTGGGAGAGTGAATGTGATCAGCACAGGGCCAATCAGCACTGTCCAAACAGAGAGCCAGGGGTCCTGTATCCTAATAGGACAGCTCAGTGCAGTATGAAAACTCCTTCTATAAGCTTTACCAGGAACTGATATAAGTCACAAGACTGCTATATACTCCTGATGAGAAAAGGTATTTAGCAGTTTATATTTACTAAAATAATTGCATTTTAATGTTCTGTATACTGTGGGAGACCAGATAAAGTGAATGCAGGGTCCTGGGTTTAGTAACACTTTAAGTGATATTTCTGGTATTTACTAGAGTGTCAATTAATCTTAGTGGGTGATTAGATTTGAAATAAGTTCATACTATATATTCATATCAAACACAAGATATTCTTTATTAATTAGCCCATTCAACATCTCTGAAATGTCTAAAGGTGGAAATGTTGCTGTTCTTGAACTGACTCAACGTGAAACATTATTGAAAAACACCATGAACAGAATGTTCCTGTAAACGTCCATTAATAATGACAGAAATGCAATTAAGTACAGTACTTCTGAAATAGCACACAGAGCAAAGCTCCATGGGTTTTATTTGTTGCAGATCTGTACCCTTTACTGAAGAAGAAAAGCCTTGATAGCACTTACAACCGATCATCATTTTTCCGACAGGAAGAAGTATGGAATTTACAAATGGTATCCAATTCTTCAGGATATTTGTAACACAGCACAATAATGTTCATCAAGCAGTGATGTTAATAAGGAAAGAGTTCTAGCATAGGACACACTCTGTGATTATCGCTTGTTAACAGGTTGATATAGAGAGCTAGTATACTATCAAGTTGTGATGTACTGTATAGTTACAGAGGCAGCTTGGGGAAATAATCTTTCACAAATAGCCCCAATTATTATTGTAAAGGAGAAAATGTACTGCATTTTGCAGAAACAAGTCAGAGATTCCCAGTAACTCTTTGGCTGAACATATCAAATAATTAAAGATAAGATATCTGAACTTTTTTCAGCATAAACCACTCAGCATGAGAGATGAGTGAATCAACCCACAAAGTTTAGATCTAACCTGGATTAGGTTGATTTTTAGCCACCAGAAATTTCTGGACGTTTTACTGTCTGCTGCTAATAATCAGCAGATGCGGATAGTTTTCTTTATTTCTCCTTTTTTTCTTTAAAGCTGAAGTCCAGATATGGTTTGATTAGCATTGGTATATTGGCTCAGCTTGAACAATGTGTTTATGCATTTTCTATACCTGTGGGATCCCTGTGGAGGAGTGATTACTGCTGGCTTCCAGATCACAATCGACATTCAGTGAACACTTTAAATGCATTTTTTTTCTAAATGAATGCAAAGAGTTCTATGATTGGACATGTTGGTGAGTCAGGGAGAAGATGTCATGATTTCCACCTTGTCCAATCAGAGAATACTTTGACTTAATTCAGAAAAATGAAAGGTGCTCTTTGAATGTTGGCTGTGCCCTTGAGGTTACTATGCAATTTTGTGAATGGTGGCATTGCCTAGAGAGGGTGACCCCCTGTGGTTACTATGCAGAAGTGAAACTGCTCGGGCACAGGACCTTCCATCACTGTAGTAGCGCTTACTACAACAGCGATTGTCAGCTTCCACGGCAATCACTTAGGTATGAGATATGCCAATGTAATTATGCAATAAAGGTCATAAATAGTGGGCATCTTTAATATAAAAGACATATGGTTTCACACCCAGGTGGCAAAAGATAGCACCCAGACATACCAGTTGTATCAGATGATATCACCATGGCTTAAAGATTGCAGATGAAGTGCCCAGGAGATGAGGCAAGATATGTTGGGAGTTATCTGTAATTTATGGGATCTTCCTTAAGCCCCTTACACACGGGTAGAATGTCAGGAGACATTTGCCAGTTAAAAAAAAAACAACCAACATTCTGCCCATGTATATCGGTCTGTCCGACAGAAGCCAGCATCTGACAGATGTGCATGCTGGAAAACCAGCATCTGACCGACTCCAAATCAGTGCTCTCAGCCAATGGCAGAAAGCGCTGATCAGAGTGTTCTGGTGGGGGGGGGTGTCCCTGTCAAAACACAACAGCTCAATGGGGGAGGATTGCTGAACTAACCTTGCATGATTAGTACAGGGGCTCTGACCGGAGCTGTGAGGTGGTTTTTTTTGTGCAACCCGTGGGGTTGATCGAAAAAAAAAAACATGTGTACCTGGCTTTAGGCAAATTTGCCCTGTCTACTGCCACTTGTGTTCCTTGTCACATGTATACAATGGGGTTGATTTATTAAAGGCAAATAAAGAAATCTCCTTTAGCTTAGTCAATGAGGTGAAGCACTGCTGACTTCTATCATTCAATCACGTGAAAGTAAAAATACTGTTTTTTTTTTTAAATTTTTTTTGCACATGATTTGCTATTCTTTGCAAGGAGAAAAAAGCTTTGTTTTACACCCCACTACATATCTCTACCCTGTTCTCCATACATGTACTAGCTTCTACCATAGAGATGCATGTGGCTATCTCTAGAAACTAAGATATACTTTGAAAGTGGTCTCATTCATCTCTATGATAACTTTTTTAGCATCTTACCAGTAATAATGACACCCAAAGGTTTGATGAGGTTTAGAAGCAGATCGAAAGGCTCTCTCAAGCATCTCAAACTGATCTCAAATGCAAACTGGATGCATCTGTTATAGGCAGGGCGGGAAGTGGTTAAAATGATTGTAAAGTCTTGTATTTTTTTGGGGTTAAAAATAACAAACATGCTTACCTGCCCTGTGCAGTGGAGTTGCACAGAACAGCCCAGATCCTCTTCTTCCCGGGTCTTTCTTCGGCTCTCTTGGCCCCTCCCTCCTGCTGTGGCCTGGCCCACCCCTCTCAGTCCTCATTGGCTCACTGCATTTGATTGACAGCAGCAGGAGCCAATGGTGCCACACTGCTGTTTCAGCTAATGAGGAGGGAGAGTCTCAGGCAGCCGAGACACTCCTGCAACATCGCTGGATAGAGATGGGCTCAGATAAGTATTTGGGGGCTGAGGAGGCTGCTGCACACAGAAGGCTTTTTATCTTAATGCATAGAATGCATTAAAAAACTATCTGACTTTACTGATAAAAAACCTTCTGACTCTACAATCCCTTTAAGCATTTTATTTAGGTAAAATGTACAGTATGTAAACCTTAACAAAAAAAACTTCTTATATGCATCCTTTAGATTTTTTTAACATACATTGACACAATGTTTTTATATTTGGTCAATAAGGGCAAAAAAAACAGTTAACCCTGCCAGAAATCGATTGCAACCTGAAATGTTATCTCAAAACATTTTATCAGCCCTTCCCAGTTCTGTTTATGAACCACAGAACACCTTTCTTCAGTGATATGGAGATGAGGAAAGGGGGAAGTGTTCTGTAGTATTAACAAACGTCCTGTCTTAGAGTGACCATGCTTCTTCATAAATATAATGGTGCGAGTGAGCATTGTCACCCTAGGACAGGACGTGTGCCGCTATCAAGGTCACCAGGTAAAGAAAAAAAGCCAAAAACAAATGCAGCCGCCATATCTAAGGATCAGTAAGCTGTGATAAATTACTTTTGTTCTTGTGTTTAGATATACTTTAAGGGTTAAGTCTTAAAGTAAATTAACTTTTCATTTTCAGCAGGTAGGTTCAGTGTTAAAATGAAGGCGAAGGACATGTAAAGTGTTAAAGTGATGGTAGGTGTACTGTGAAAAAAAACATAGAGAACCCACCCTCAATATACACAAACAGCAAAAAGCAGCAGTTGAGAAAAAAGGGAATGTCGGTGCTATTGTTATCTCTGTTTCATCTCTAGAAATGTTATTCATTGAATACACCCTGTCACTTGATTTCTCTATATCCTTTAGCAAAGGGGTTTAATCAACACACATATTCAACTCAAAAATAGAATCTTGGCATGCATATCAATTAAAACGGAGTAAGAGTAGTGAAGTTGTAGATGACAGAACACTATACTAGGTGGCCTTTTATTGCAGCTCTGGCCTTCTCACATGTTCCTATCTTCTTTTATCCAGTGCTTGGTGAGGTGCCAGCTCAGTGTTTGTGCCGAGGATTAGAACTTGACTGTGATGGAGCCAAATTACGCACTGTCCCTTCTGTCTCCTCCAATGTGACCATGATGTGAGTAAAGCAGGACAGACTGTTTATGTAAAAAAGGAATATCTCCTTCGGCTTACCAAGTTCCAATCCTTCCTTGTGTGTTTGTAAGGAGACATTCAAAGTTATTACTAACGTATATGTATTGTCAAAACTTTTTTTTTGTTTCAGTTCTGTATAGAACAGGAGTGGATTAAATACCTTGTCAGTTGATTTTTCGCTGTCTGTGCCCCGTTTGAGAAATGTCCTTTAATTTCCCATGCTGGAGGTGCAACGGGAAGTGAAATATCTAAAAAGTGATGGGGATTTCCCTTTTCAACAGTTGTCATCAGAACAAGTATCTACACTGAGCAAAATTATAAATGCAACACTATTGTGTTTGCCCCTATTTATCATGAGCTGAACGCAAAGATCTACGACTTTTTCTATGTACACAAAAGGCCTATTTCTCTCAAATATTGTTCAAAAATCTGTCTAAATCTGTGTTAGTGAGCACTTCTCCTTTGCTGAGATAATTCATCTACCTCACTGGTGTGGCATATCAAGATGCTGATTAGGCAGTATGATTACTGCACAGGTGTGCCTTATGCCAGCCATACACAGTTGGAATTTCGAAAGAATTTCCTTTAGAAAATCGTATCTAAGAATTTTCATACGAATTTCGCACCATTAGTGGGCTACAGCAATGACCGATTTTTGTGCGGCAATCAAATTTGAGGAATCGGACATGTTGGAAATTTTTAGAAAAACAAATGTTTTTCTAATCAATGATGGGAGAATTGTGCGAGAAATGTAATAAGAAAAGAAAATTTACGGAGAGAAAAGAATTTTCGAAAATCAATGGTGGCATCATCGGATCACAAACAAACAAACTTTCTGATTTTGAAAAGAAAATTTTTTTGAAATTCGACCATGTATGGCCTGCTTTAGGCTGGCCACAATAAAAGGCCACTCTAAAATGTTTTATCACACAGCACAATGCCACAGATGTTGCAAGTTTTGAGGGAGCGTGCAATTGGCATGCTTACTGCAGGAATGTCCACCAGAACTGTTGCCCTTGAATTGAATGTTCATTTCTCTACAATAAGCCATCTCTAAGGGCATTTCAGAGAATTTGGCAGTACATCCAACTGGCCTCACAACCGCAGACCACATGTAACCACACCAGCCCAGGACCTCCACATCCAGCATCTTCACCTCCAAGACCGTCTGAGACCAGCCACCCGGACAGCTGCTGCAACAATCGGTTTGCATAACCAAAGAATTTCTGCACAAACTGTCAGGAACCGTCACAGGGAAGCTCATCTGCATGCCCGTCGTCCTCATCGACCGACCCCCCCCCCCCATACAGTAAAACTGCGCATTTTAGAGTGGTCTTTTATTGTGGCCAACCTAAGGCACACCTGTGCAATAATCATGCTGTGTAATCAGCATCTTGATATGCCACATCTGTGAGGTGGATGGATTATCTCGGCAAAGGAGAAGTGCTCACTAACACTGATTTAGATTGATTTGTGAACAATATTTGAGAGAAATAGGCCTTTTGTGTACATAGAAAAAGTTGTAGATCTTTGCGTTCAGCTCATGATAAATAGTTGCAAACACAAAAGTGTTGCGTTTATATTTTTGCTCAGTGTATATTAAAAAACTTTTGGACTTTTCCTAGTGTGGACACAGACAGCAATAACAACATTACAAGGGTTCTAATCTTTCTCTACTTTACTCTATTGTATACTGAAAAAATAGCTATACATACATCGAGGATGATATGATCAATGATAATGTGTAAATTGTAAAGTGCAGTAACTCACAGCAGCCAATTAGAGTTCAGCTGCCATACACTATTAGTGTTTTGTTCATCATTTTTTATTTTAACCTCCTTGGCGCTATTCCCGAGTCTGGCTCGGGGTGGAATTTCAGAACCAAAAGCAGTAACCCCGAGCCAGACTCGGGATCGCATCGCAGGATCCAGGAAGAGCTTACTTACCTTGTCCCCTGGATCCTGCGATGTCTCCTCGTAGTATAAGCGGCTCGTCCTCCGCTCGATTCATCACGGAGCCGATATCTGTTCCCTGCGAGCGTTGCAACGCATGGGGACGGAGAACGGCACCAAATTCAAAAAGTGAAACACACACTATACATTCAGTACACTGTAATCTTACAGATTACGTTACTGTGTGAATTTTTTTCACCTCCCTTTTGTCCCTAGTGGTTTCTCCAGTGCCCTGCATGCAGTTTTATATTATAAAAGCTGCTCTTTCTTCCTGGAAACTGGAGATTGTCCATAGCAACCAAAACTGTCCCTTTACATCAAAAGTGGTTTTAGACCAGCTAGAAAATAGCGAAAATAAATTAGAATCACTTGCAGAATTGAGCGATAGTGATTTGTGGGAAGATCCGTCATCAAACACTGAAAGTAATGACAGCTACAATTCTGCAACTGAGCAAATTTCAGTGTTTTTAATTTGATTACATTATTGAATAATTTTTATTATTATTAGATTATTATTTGTTATAATTATTTATAGTTATTTATTATATTATAATTTATGATTTTGTTTTTCAAACATTATCGTACCCCAGATGTCTACTAGACTCTTGTTTGGACAGATTTACGTGAGTTATTTCTAAGAATTACAGGCCTACAGTATAAAATGCCAAATTTCCATGCAAAATAATCATACCGCCAGGGAGGTTAAGAATGTTCATTTCATTTTCAAATCATTTGTGCGGTCAAATCGATGTTCTTTTTGTAACACTGTGATGAGAAAATGTGAAGGAGTAGGATGGAAAATCCCTAACAGTGTATCTAGTTTTCATTTGAGAAAGTTCCAAAATTGAATGTGCAAAGCAAAAAGCATTTTGAAGTAATCTGAAATGACTTTCGCCAAATCATCAAAGGTGCTAAAAATTTTCATATGAATATTCATACGAATGTTCATAAACATTCATTCAAAAATGTACTAGTGTATGGCCAGCTCAGGGATAGATGATTGCTTGGCAATAAATAGTGCAATTTTTATGGTTCCTTGCTTGAATAAACTCAGCTGTATTCCACAAATACAGCAAACAAAACAGGTGCAGGGTTTTTGCCACAGGAGCAACGCAAGTGCGGCATGTGAACACCCCCATCCGCTGCCTTTGCAGCTTAAGGGCTGTGGTGCTTGGTTGATGCTAAAAATGCAGCTGAACCACGTCATTTTTATTTTTTTCCCCAATAAGCATTGTGTTTTTAACACCCCCCAACTGCAAGTCTAAAGCAGCCCAATCTGGTGTTTTATGAGCTCCACTCCCTGAAACATCTACCAACTTTGACAGGAAAGGGAGCTGGAAAAAAGTCACTGAAGGTTGTTTCTCAGCCATGGACCCATAGGTTGAACAACCCTGATTAAAAATATGCATCAGAGCTCAGCATGTGCTCAAACAACTTAATGGGGACCTATATTTATTGTAGTGGACGGACCCCCCGCCAGAACACTCTGATCAGTGCTCTCTGCCATTGGCTGAGAGCGCTGATCGGGAGATGTCAGCCACTGGTTCTCCAGGATGCACGTCCGACAGAAGCTAGCCGAATGGCCGGCTTCTCTCGGACTGACCAAGCAGACCAGGCAGAATGTCAGCTATTTTTTTTTTTAACTGGCAAATGTCTCCCGAATGTCTGCCAAAATGTCTGCCTGTATGTACGGGGCTTAAGCGATAGGAAGTCTTTACAACTGGCAGAGACTGCAAGAAATTTTTCGGAACAATGAGTAACCTTAGAACTCCCATCCAGTTTTTATTGCTATCCGTGTTTTTTTTACCTAGTGACAACCATTCCCTAATTGGTCTTTTTGGGGAATATTTACTAAAACTGGAGTACACAGAATCTGGTGCAGCTGTGCATGGTAGCCAATCAGCTTCTAACTTCAGCTTGTTCAATTAAGCTTTGATAATAAAACCTGGAAGCTGATTGGTTTCTAAAGTGGGGGTAAATTTCCTTAACAGCGACATCTGACAGTAGATCTATCCATCCCTTACTCAATACAAAACCAATAGAAAGGTTTGTTTGAAGTCAGGCTTTAGTACTGTGTTTATTAGATCCTTGAAAATATTTCAAGGTTCTACAGAGTAATGTAATTGGATGCCAGGGAGCATAATAAACAACTACTATCATTCCCAAGTCCTATCTTTTACTGAGGTAATTGTGCCATGAATATAAAAATGATTTTAAATGTTCTTTATACACTTCCTATCTATCATTTTCAGGTCATTGCAGCATAATTTGTTGAAAAAGCTTGGTCCTGATGCTTTCTCTCAGTTCCCAGAGTTGCGTAACTTGTAAGTCTGCCTTTTACCTCATTTATTACACCTTGGCATGTATTTATGACTCCAACTATTTGAATATAAATTGAGTTTTATTGCTCATCTTATTTTTCATGGCGGTGTCATCGCATCCCTATACTGATACTATTCAAGGTTTTCGCTTTTTGCTGCGTGCATAATGTCTGGAAATTCTGTCATGCTTATTAATGTCTGTTAACAACATTTTTCATGATTAGTGATGGTTCTTGTAAACGAATGACTCAAATGTTTTTTAAAAGCCTTTGCTAAACATTATACCAGCGATACAAAGTCAAGATACTTCAGAGGAAATGTCAGTGAAAGAAAAAAAAATAATGTAACAAATGACAAACGCCATCAGCCTATGTTAAATATGAACCAATAAAGCAAAATTAAACAACTCATCTTTTGTTTTACTGAAATATCTAATTTTTGAAGTTTTTCATTAATTCAAAAGCCTAAATCTCTTTTAATTATTACAAAATTAAAAAAAAACAACTCCCAACACATACAATGCAATGTTGCAGCATACCATAGTAGTACAGATGTAAAGTAATTAAAAATGGCAAAGCCTAGTTTGTATTTGCATGCACACTTCTTAGAAGGTTGGATCAATGTAACTATGCATAAACCAAACCTTGCTGATCCCTCTGGAAGCAGGAAATCAATGTAGTAGGCATTATTACCATAGTGATCTCCACTTGGTCCTGGGTCCCATGCCTTTCCGCCTACTCAACACAGGAGGTTGCTCACGCAGCATGGGTGCCATTCAGACTTTGATTTGCAAATTTTCAGTGAACACCCTGTCTCTCCACCTCATCTGATCAAAGAAAGCTTTGCATTCAATGAGAGAATGTAAAGCGATCTCTGAATGGCACCTGGAGTAGCGATCATTGGAGGAGCAGTGTCCACGTCAATATTTTCCAGCTTCCAGAGGGACTGGCCAAGTATAGTTTATGCACAACTACCTTGGTCCAAGCTGGACCAAGGTAACTATGTAAAAATATCCATACATGGAATTTATTAAGATGACAACATTTTTTTAGAGCTGATACTGTGAAAATTCAACTTAAAAATCGGAAAAAAAAAATTGCATACACAGAGTGGGAGCACTTAAAAAGAAACAGTAATGATTGGGCTTTTCAGGAACCTTAATATTAAATTTTTAATTATTATTCCTATGTAGTCTTTTGACATAATAAGCAGTTGGTCAGATTAAATAAATGTAGAAAAAAAGGCTTGATTACCATGTATATAGTATGTACCGAAAAGATAGTGATTGCACTTCAACCCCTGATTAAACTACAAAAACAATGTATGTCCCAGACAGAGGGGGACCGAGAAAAAGATGGGGCTTATTGAAGAGCAATACACAATGTGAATCTAATATCAAAATTTATTTTATTTGGTGCAAAAATAAAACATGTAGATAAAAGAGTATACACCAATACTGAACTACCCTTGGTGCAAATTGCCGACTGGTCTCATTGAGTCAGTCAAGGCAACCACAGACTGAGATGACAAGACAATATATAACAAAATGACAAACATTGGTGTCCTGACGCAAGGGAAATTAATGTCTGCCTAGCCATCCACCGATGTGGAGTATGCAGCAATTGCTGAGTGTGGCAGATAGGCTGACATCAATCCCCCAGGGGGCTTGAGCCAGCAATGGGAAGGGGGGGCAAGGAAGGAAAGGAATGAGGCACCAAATATCCTATATGGACACAGCAGGGAAAATAGTCCCATATGTTATTAGTTTGCAGCACTGAGCAGGTTGGAACAACCGATCATATGGGAAGTGACACTGTCCATTAGTACATGTGAAACACTGTATATGTATCCTGGTGGAGAGATGTTCAAACAGCAGTGAGCACAGTAGGTAATCTTTCTTGAAATGAACAGAAGGTAAAAGCAACCGCAGTACATTACCCCTCCCAGTATCGGATGGGTTCTGTCAGATACTTCGGAGGTGGTGCGTGTCTTCCACTATGCTCAGCTCCCACTGAATCCTCATATCATCAAAGAAATATTGTTCAAAAGTGCGCTGTGTTAAGGGATAGATGAAGCTGTGGTGTGCGGAGACTTGTCACCAAGGTATCATGTCAAGTCCATAGGTTTACACCTGGAATGCCTTCCTTCTAGTAGCCTTGACCCACCGGTCATAATCCTTCTCTCAGTGTGAGGGCCCCCAAACACCAATGGGGGATGTCGCCGTAGCGCAACGTCCGGTCGGAACTGACCAAATTATCAGACAAAGAGCAATTTGGGATGGCAACAATCACGCATACACTGTAAAATAATGAAAACTGCACAAACTTATAAAAGCTGTACAGAAAGTGCATCTTCACAGCAATGTCTGAGGTTCAATCAAGGTATCACAGATATATAGCATAGTCTCTATAACAACAGGGAGTCTAGCTGAGCATCACTACTTCGGTAAACCTTCAATAAACAGTTCAGAAAACAGACAGCTCCTTGTTCTTATCCTTAGAAACAGCATCCCTCTCAGTGAAGTCCAGTAGTAGTAACAATGGTGACAAGCTGGAAGGATCCAAGGCTCAAGGACTAATGCCCAACCCCCCCCCCCACTGGAACTGGAGTACTCTGCTAGCAATCAGAAAAGGCCTTCCTGGGAGACTGCATGAAATTTGGCTCCTTCCTGGCTGCCCTTTACGCTGGTTCTGAAAGTGAAGGCCTCTCACCTGGCTACAGATCATTTGCCCAGCTACTTCTGCCTCATCAGGTGTGGCCTCTTAACTGCTGCAGAGAGAGGGAGATAGAAAAAAAATCTTCTCTGGGTCACCTGAGGCAGATGCTGCTCTGTCAGATGGCTGAACCAAACATTGGGATTGATTTATTAAAAGGAGGAAAAGCTGTTTACTGAATAAGATGAAGTTGTGCTCACTTTGAGTACCCAAGTCCCAAAAAATTTTGCTAGCACCCAATTGGATGATTTAAGAGAACACAGCTCGGTGAATATTCACTTTGATAAATGTGGAGTCCCTACTCTTTAGTAAATAAACCCCACCGTTTCCCAGCTTCTGAAAGCAAATATTTGTATCAAATTACAGAGCCCTGTAGTTATTAGGAATGTGGATACCTATAAGAACAGGTCCGACATTGTTATGCAGTCTCAGGGGGTGGGAGATGGCACGTAGGGTTAAGTTCTTGTATTACTTACTTCTTTAAATATAGTAAAAAGCAAACAAGAAGATAGACAGAGGATGCAGAGAAACATTACTTTTTAATGTCTTACATTTATTATTAATTTAATTGTGCTCTGGTACTAGGCTAAAAGTCAGATTCTCCGTGAGAAATTTAATCTAAGGACTGCTGCCCTCTGTGCAGTGGTCTATCTCCAACAGTTTGACAAACCACCTGCCCCCTCACAGCTCCTACTCACCTTTAGTATATCAGTTCCAAAGGGTTGGTTTCCTTTTTTTATATATTGCTCTGGCATTGTCTGTTCAATTAGTCTAAGGATACACATGTGTGTATAGAACATCCTCTTTTGAACAAATGAAATATAATAATTTCCTCCATCAACACTAAGCAGCAATAATGGATCAGTTTCCTCTGTCAGTACCCATGTTTGGTGCCAACAGTCCCCCCCCCCCCCCATGGCAGCAGGAGTCGGACGATATTTAGGCAGGCTTAAATGTAAACAGTGCTGAACAGAATTAATCTTTTCCCAGTAGCTCTTTACCTCATCATTCAATAAGCAGTATATACTATTACATTGAGTTAATTTGTAAGCAAAGGTTAGCTGCACACTAACAAAAAACACAACAGGTTTCATGAGTAGTTTCAAATTCAAAACCGTGTGGGAATTGGATCACATATTGTAGCCAGCTGTGTGTATTGCTTAGATTCATTTTCATTTATTGCACTGTTTACTAACCACTGCTCCCGTTTTCCCTGCAGCAGCACAATAGACCTCAAAATCCTAAGTTTTATGATAGGAGTATGTGCACCATTGCCTTCTATGGAAGCAACACATGTAGACACAAGTTTGGGAGTATGGGAACCAGCATACAGCTGCAGGGAAAGCTAAAGCCATGGCCTGCTAACGCTCACAAAATATTATAACAAAATATTAATGATGCAATGTCTTTTTAAAAAGAAATTCAAGTGAATTTAACAGCACCGCAATGTTTCCACACCAACAGTGCTCATTAGTGTCTCCTCTTCACCAGCATGCAAGTACACAGCCCACTCACCGGAACTTTTTGACTTTTATTACAGGCAGTCAAAAACAGCATTAGGTATTTTGTGGTTCCACTTTCACTAATCCGCTGTTCTGGTCATAAAGGATTATCTCAGGACAGCCCCTCAGCTTTGGCACTCCATTGTGAGCAGAGATATAATGCCATTCACTACGATTCAAGTGGTAAATGACTTTTGCCCGCTCACATGCACCACAATCCATTATTCTTTATGTTGGGTCCCATACAAACTTTACAACTGTCCCATTTTTTCAAATCCTTCCCCGGGGCATGTTTATTCATGAGAAAGGTCATGCTTTTTGACTTGGAATGCCGTAACTCTGGACATCAACATTATACTTTATCTTGGGCATATCAGTTCTTCCTACATCAAAACATTCAAACTATCCTCTCCTTTTTGGATCAATGGGAGAATGACCTCCAACTCATGCTGACATCTGCAGAGCCTTCCAAAATACTCTTACTATCCTACAAATCATCTATTAGCAACAAATAAATACCACCAACTTGGATACAAACTCATCACAAGATGGTATGGGACCCGTCCATCCCGGCCACACATGTGGTGATTTACCAGGTGATCTCCTCCATATTTTCTGGTCATGTCCAGTTATTACAAGGGTGCGCAATATAATTACAAAATTTACTGAGCGGATAGTTCCAGATTCACCTTCTTACCCCCTTCTACATCACAATGACATGCTTCTGAAGGCCTACAAGAAATCTGTAATACGCCATTTACTTAATGCTTCCCATTTGTGCATACCCGCACATTGGAAATTTGCCACATTTTCCTAAATTCAGCAATGGTTCTGCCACATTGCAGATATTCAACATACGGAGGAACTAACAATTATGTTACTAGGCAAAGAGGAACAATGCCAAAAAAATTAGTTTTATCCGAATGAATTTGCATTCTCTGATAAGTTCAGACAAATTCTGGTGGGGCCATCTACCCCTTCTTACCCCTGGACTGGTATGCTGTGTTGCCCTCCCACCGGGTGTGCTGGCTTTTCTTTGCTTTCACAAGTTTTCTTTTTTTGACTGTATCCACTCTTAGGGGTTGATTTACTAAACTAGATCTAAAATCTGGGGCAGCTGCGCATGGTAGCCAATCAGCTTCTAACTTCAGCTTGTTCAATTAGGCTTTGACAAAAAATAAAAAATGAAAGCTGATTGGTTTCTATGCAGAGGTGCACCAGATATTGCACTCTCCAGATTTAATAATCTGTAGTCTTCTTCTGTCTGTTTCTTAATAATAGCGCATTGAGTCCCATGGACATATGATTTGTACCTCTTCCCTGGCATAAACATGTGGCTAGGTTTTCCCAAACACATGTATGAATGAGACTCAGACACATACAATTCCAAGACCTGTTTATTAATTGATTGTATCCCACGAGGATGAGATTGCTTTATATAGTTTTGTATATGCTTTCATTTTTCTGTTGCATTTTTCCCCCAATTCTGATTCCTCAATTGCACTTCTCCTTTTATCAGGACTTCAAGACTTGTATCATTGTGCCTATGCTATTTCTATATGTGACATGGCCGTATTTTCTTAAGTAATTACTTATCAACTTATGGCTCATGGCTCTATGCTTTCTTCTGTTATTTTCTTACCTTGTATTGTACTGAAAACCTTTAAAAAAGGAATGCAAAAAAACACCCACTTAAACACCCAAAACCAAAAGAGGAATCACATGCATATTATTGCTTATAATATCACTGAAGTAATAAAAACTTTACAAATCAGAATCAATGGTAAAAAATGAAAGCATGCCAAATAAACTAATTTTAGCCTTTTCCCATTGCACACATCTCTAGCCAAGTTTTCGTTTCTGGTCTGTATTATGGGACAATTTGTTGGAAAGATTTCCTCTTACTTACTGTTTTGTCTCTTGGACATGAAATGAAGGGATTTCTCCATAATGGGACACAGGCAGGAAAAAATTAAGGAGTGTGTAACCCTTCTATACTCTATGCGATACTAATAAAAACCAGTTTTGTCTCTAAATACACTTCAACAAACTCCATTGTAAGTGCAGAAATTAGTCACCAAGCCAATTGTGGGTTTTGGTTTGTGGAGCTTGTAGTTGTTGCTATTATTTTTCTAGTCATAAAATGTGTCAATATAGTGAAGAAGTACAGCCTTTGTGAACTTTGCTAAAACATAACGATTTGATGCACTTCAGTTCTTGGAAAAATGGTAAACACTTTAGATACTAGCAAAAAGATCAGCTTAAATTGGGCTGTCAAGAAAGAAAGAAATTTTAAATGTTGCAGATTTTATTCAAGTTTTCTTCAACTTATTCTAATTTCTTTGACCTTAATCTTATTTTCTACTTTAGTCAGTCTCTGCACAAAGATGTGTAATGCTTTCAGGTAGTTTGTGAATATATTTCCATTTTATAGACTTTCACTAGTAAACATCCCTTCTAATTTTTCCAAATTCCCAATAATTATTATATAATTATTATAATTTCATATAAAAAACACAACACTGCCTGCCTGGGGTTTGTACGCTCTCCCTGTGCTTGCATGGGTTTACGCCAGGTACTTTGGTTTCCTCCACCACTCCAAAGACATGTTTAAGTGTTTCTGAAGGTAGAAGGATTTTTTAACTTAATGCATTCTTTTCATTAAGATAAAAAAACCTTCTGTGTGCAGCAGAGACCCTTATCACCCCTAATACTTACCTAAGCCCATCTCGATCCAGCGATGTTCCAGTTGATGTCAGCTGCCCGGGACTCTCCCTCCTCATTGGCTGAGACATCAGCGAAACTCCATTGGCCTCCCACTACTATCAATCAAAGTCAGTGAGCCAATGAGGAGAGAGAGAGGGCGGGTGGGGCCGGGCCATGGCTCTGTGTCTCAATGGACTCGGCTCGGGTGCTCCATAGCAAGCTGCTTGCTATGGGGGCACTCAATAGAAGGGAGGAGCCAGGAGTCCCGCAGAGGGACCCAAGAAGAGGAGGATCTGGGCTTCTCTGTGCAAAAGCACTGCACAGGGCAGGTAAGTATAACATGTTTGTTATTTTGAAACAAAAATCTAAACTTTAGTATCACTTTAACTGTGGGAAGCCAGTCGCACCATGCTCTATGAATGGACCTGCAGCCTCCTGGGACCTGAGACGTGTCCCAGGAGGTTATGGGTAGGGAGGGGGTGGGCCAAACTTCTGCTCCAATCACTTAGGAGGTCAGAGTGGAAGTAGAAATGAGTACCTCCCAAAACAAGGTACCTGCCCCCCTCCCAAAAAAAATACATTCCAAATATGGCAAAGGAGGGAGGAGGATGAAAAGTGGAACTTTCCTTTTTGGGTGAAGTTCTGCTTTAAAGCCCATTTAAAGCTACAAGTCCACCTTAGACTATCTTATCCCCAGAGTGACAATGCTGCAGTGTTATTTCACTGTTGAACAGCATTATCCCCCTTGGACAGTAGAAAAATAACAGATCTACTGGTGGGATGGACAAATCTTAAACAACTTTATTGCTAGTGACACACTACTTCATATGAGTTATTATGCCTATGGTTCCACTTTAACAGGTGGAGGAAAACCTTATCGGTTTGCTGAAAAACTTTTAAGTAATCAATGCTTCTAGAGTTAGAGCGTTTTTATAGTTGAAAAACTCCTCTCAAAACCCATTATTTCTGGGGGGGGGGGGGGTTCCAGCTAGAAAATGTCACTGCCAAAAACTATGTGTGCATGGACACATAGGATAACATGCTGGAGAGTTTATTGATTGCAGAAAAAACATCTGAAGCCAAAAACAGCAGCTGTAAAAACATCCTGTGTGCATGAGGCCTGAAAAGTAATGCCATTTGGTCTGCTTTGCTTGGATTTCTCTACCAGCTTAGACATTAGGTAATGAATCTAGAATGTATTAGCATGCCATGCTGTTTCAAGGACTAGGGGATTTCATTGGCACCCAGATGACGTGTTCTCCAGAGAACTGATACAGGATGTTTACATCACTGAGTGGCTGTAGAACACTTCATTCTAAAATAGTAAACAGAACATCCCCATATAACATTGCATAGAATTAGAATGATATTTTAAACTGCTTCTACTAGCCAAAAATGCAATGCATTAATTTCTTGTATTCTTCAGCTCCATCTAGTGTTCACTGATATGTCAACATAATACATCCTGCTTGTGCTAACATGCTTTGTCTTGTGTTTTGTAACTTTCTAGATATCTGCAACATAATACAATAAGAACTGTATCTGTGAATGCATTCAGAGGACTCCACAACCTAACAAAGCTGTAAGTACCATCTAGGTTTACATGGATATTTACCTGCCAATATTTACCCATAACCACTGCTATTATAGACAAATACTAAAACCAATAACAGGACATGGTAAGTCATTGGGTTTTATAGAATGTCTTCATTATTATTATTATATATCTATAAAACCCAACGACTTACCATGTCCTGTTAGTGGTTTTAGTATTTGTCTATAATAAAAAAACATTTTGTATCCTTTTATATATATCTGTCTGGTTTCCATTAATATTTGTAAAGCACCGTTATAGTGCCTTCCCAAACCTTATCCTTTTTTGAATAAACGATTTCTTGGGATGAGGTGCATAATTTTAGATGTCTACCCTCAGTTGGACAAAAACTATATCAGTAAATGTATATTTACATACAGCTAGTCTAATGACCTGATCCTATGAGGCAATTATGACTGTTGGGGATATTGAAGATCCCTATGGAAGCAGGCATTTACTAACACCAGGTATGTTATTGTTTTGCAGCAAAGTACCTGTTCAGCTTTACTGCAGGTGTTACTGTCCTAAACCTAGTATGTATCCTGAAGTCTAAGCCAGATAAGCTCGGAGACTCATCAACCTACCAGCCTTTTAGTCTCCATTATTTAATAAGAGATGCAGGTGCCCTGGGAGAGGGGAGCAAGGTGAGCTGAGCTGCTGAGAGAAAGGCTTGAACAAATTCAGTGCTCCCGCTGTGAACTTTGAGAATTAATTACTCCAGAGTGCTCCACTTGTTTAATAGTTGTTTAATAGTTTCTGCTTTTTAAGGTCTGATTCACAACTATGCATTTTTTAGTGCATTTTCAGTTTTGCAGAAACACACTACAGTCCATTTAACATGGTTTCCTATGGGTCATGTTCACATCTGTGCATTTTATGGAACGGGACAGGGAGCAGCAGGTTGTGTTTTTGGTTCCTTAGACTTCAATGGATCAAAAATGTGTATTGAAAAATGCAAAATGCACTTTGAATATGCAACTAAATGCCTATAACCCATTAAAATAAACCTATCACACCCTAAATACCTATAACCATTTACACACCGTGTAAAAACATCGATATGGCACATGTAAATTTCAACAAGTGTCCATAAATAAATCCTTTTTACTGTGCTCCAATAATTAGTGTTTAATAAAGGTGATATCCTCTGCCTGAGTTTCACCAAAAACATGCAAACACCCCATGCAAGAATAGCCACTCACCTCCTGATAGGACCTCGCTGTTAGACTATGTTAGATTAACTCCTGCTGAAGCTAAGAACCTCCAATGGCCCGTGGTAGGTAATACAGCTTTCCACAGATGTCACTTGCCTCGCAAAAAAACACTCACGTGGAATAAAACACAAACAGTGCATAAAAAAAACATAGGTCTGGAAACCTCACCACCCCTTCGGGAATGACATTCCTATAAGGCATTATGCCCAGGTATAGACTTAATCAGTAGCAGCCATTCTTGCACTGGGTGTTTGTATTTTTTTGGTGACCCTCAGGAAGAGGATATCACTTTTGCTGCATGCTGGTTATTGGAGCACAGTGAAAAGGACTTGTTTATAGACACTAGTTGAAATTTAAATATTGCGCTGCACTATAGTTATTATTATGGGTTTAATTATGTGAAGTAAAATCAGTGTTGAAGTGCTATAGCTAGTAACGCTTGGTATTGTTTACAGTATCTTACAAAAGTGAGTACACCCCTCACATTTTTGTAAATATTTTATTATATCTTTTCATGTGATAACACTGAAGAAATGACACTTTGCTACAATGTAAAGTAGGGGGTGTACAGCTTGTATAACAGTGTAAATTTGCTGTCCCCTCAAAATAACTCAGCATACAGCCATTAACCACTTCAGCCCCGAGCCTCTTTTTTGAGATTTGGTGTTTACAAGTTAAAAACATTTTTTTTTGCTAGAAAATTACTTAGAACCCCCAAACATTATATATCTTTTTTTCTAACACCCTAGAGAATAAAATGGCAGTTGTTGCAATACTTTCTGTCACACCATATTTGTGCAGTGGTCTTACAAGCGCACTTTTTTTGTAAAAAATACTTTTTTTGAATTCAAAAATAAGACAACAGTAAAGTTAGCCCATTTTTTTTATATTGTGAAAGATAATGTTACGCCGAGTAAATTGATATCCAATATGTCACGCTTCAAAATTGCGCCTGCTCGTGGAATGGTGACAAACTTTAACCCTTAAAAATCTCCATAGGCGATGTTTAAAAAATTTTACAGGTTGCATGTTTTGAATTACAGAGGAGGTCTGGTGCTAGAATTATTGCTCTCACTTTAACAATCACAGTGATACCTCATGTGTGTGGTTTTAAACACTGTTTTCATATGCGGGCGTTGCTAACGTATGTGTTTGCTTCTGCACACAATTTCAGCAGGATGGGGCGAGTTAAATGTTTTTATTTTATATTTTCTTATTTATTTTACTTTTTATTTTTACACTGTTCTTTTAAAAAAAATTATGTCACTTGTTTGCCTATTACAAGGAATCTACATGCACTAATGTAAGATACTATTGTATAGATTGAATGTGGGATAAACCCACTATTCGGCTCAAATGAGGTATAGTCCTAGCGTACAAAAGACTTTTTAGTGGCAGTCCTAGTAGCAGCTAGCGTTCATCATTAGGGAATCATGGGCGCACTGAAGGATAACAGCTGCGAGTTCACACATCCATGTATTAGTCGCATACAGGTGGGGGGGAGGCCATGTGATGATGTCCGGGAAGTAAAATACACTTTCTTAAGAAGTGGAACTGTCCCATTCTATATTGCAAACATGCAGTGGATGACTGACAGCCTTACCTCACCGATGTGAGTCAAACCTTGTCATGGAAAACTTTCTACAGATATCTCTGTAAGGGATCCAAAGATAGGTCGTTCGTATCGGTAGGGGCGGCGTGTCTGAGTATCATCGCTGTCAGCACTGTTCCACGCGTCTGTTGCTAATTGGCATCACATAGTCGGCCACGTGACTCGGAGATTAGCCTCTCCTGGTGGATGGGATATATTTCCTAGTATGTGTAATACATATAGCTGGTGCACCCTCTTGTGTCTGCAGGATGGAATTGGAGTGCAGAGAAGGTTTCGTCGTTGCGATCAGCTAGCTGCTAGTTGTACGGGGCATGCCTCTTCAGAGGTCCATGACGTGTGCTGTGACGTCAACGCATTTCGCTACGTACAAGCGTAGCTTAATCAGGATAGCGTGACATCCCTCCTCATGTCTTTAAGTAGAGGACCGCCTTGAGGTAGGACCTACCTACTAATTGAACTTAAAGTGAAAATACAAAAAAATGTATATTCTTCACCCGTGAGCAAGATTGCCACTGAATTCACAATCTACCAATACATGGCATTATAAAGTAACCCAGGTGGAAGTATTCTTTGATAGGTTAGGAAAAGAAATAAAGTAAAATGAAATAACATTGTCAGAGGTTCCTAGATCAACATGCGTATATGTATACACACATAGGGGGTTATTTACTAAAGGAAAATCCACTTTGCACTGCAAGTGCACTTGAAAGTCCACTGAAAGTGCACTTGGAAGTAAAGTCGCTGTAGATCCGAAGGGGACATGCAAAGAAAATAAAAAAAAGCATTTTAGCTTGCCCATGATTGGATGATAAAATCAGCAGAGCTTCCACTCATTTTAGATCTACCCCTTAGATTTAGAGCGACTGCACTTCCAAGTGCACTTTCAGTGCACTTTCAAGTGCACTTGCAGTGCAAAGTGGATTTGTCTTTCGTAAATAACCTCCATAACCTTCATACTCCTCAAGGAACATCTGGCAATTGAGTTCAGTGTTCAAGCCCAGTGGCAATAAGGCACCCAGCTTATATATCCACCACTTTTCCTTTTTAAGGAGAACTTTGTCAAAGTCCCCCCTCCTTTGTCAAAGTCCCCCCTCCTTTGTCAAAGTCCCCCCATTCCATCACAGTTTCCTGCATGTACTTTTTGAAAATGTTTAGCCAGTGGGCTTTCTGGTTCTTTTTCCTTCATCTCTCTGATATGTTCTCCTACTCTTAGTCAAAGTTGCCTCTTGTTTTTACCAATATAAAATTTACTGCAGGGACAGGTGATCATATATATAACTTTAGTTGTTGAACAGTTTATCAAATCATTAATTTTATAGGAGTTGGTCAGTTCTGAGTTCATAAAGGAATCTGTGCGGTTCACAAAAGGATACACTTGACATTTACCACATAGGAACATTCCCTTGGATCTAGGGTATGTGGACAGCCAATTGTCCACAGATGATCTTACGAACTCCGAGTGGATCAAAATGTCCCCCAGGTTTCGTGCTCTACGTGTCACCATGTTCGGGGCCTTGCCAATGAATTTGGCTATTTTTGGGTTATTATTATTATTATTATTATTATTCAGGATTTATATAGCGCCAACAGTTTACGCAGCGCTTTACAATATAAAAAGGGAGACAATACAGTTATAATACAATACAATACAATAGGATTAAGAGGGCCCTGCTCAGAAGAGCTTACAATCTAATAGGGTTATTCTGCAGAATGCTCCAATGTTTCTACAAGACTCCCCTTACCTCTTCCCACTGTGCACCAAACTGGGTAATTAGGCGAACTTGGCTGTCCTGTCTGACCTTTTCCTTTCCTTCCCCTTCGTTACCCTTCTTGGGTTGTAGGAGCTGATCTCTATCACAGATCGCAATCTTTTGTTTTGCCCTGCGAAGCTGTCTATGGGAATATCCACATTCATGAAATCTGTGATAGAGTTCCCTCTCCTCCTGTCTATAGTCTTGTTGTTTCGGACAATTTAATTTAATACTAAGAAACTGTCCTGTGGGGATATCATTTTTGAGCCATTTAAGGTGATGACTGTCTGCGGAAAGCAGAGTATTGTCAGCTGTTTCCTTACAAAATGTACACGTAACAAGCGTTTGGTTTTCCTTAGAGATCAAAAGATCCAGAAAGGAGATTTGAGTTTGATCGAAGGTATAAGTTAACCGTGTATTGCGGTCATTTTTATTTAGATCTCCGACAAACCGATGTAAGGAATCAAGGTCTCACTTCCACAGGAGCAGGATGTCATCAATGTACCTTAGCCAGGTATGCACTTGGCCAAGGTACATTGGTGTTATAAACATCGGCCTCCTCCCACATTCCCAAATAGAGGAATGCAAAGGCAGGTGCCCAGGGTGCCCAGGGTGCTCTCATTGAGGTGCCTTTAATTTGTTGAGACGTCCTGAAAATTGAAAACTTTTGAAAAAAAGACATCAGATCTCATATTTACACTAAAATGCAATAAAGAAAATGTTGATTGAAAAAAAAAGAATGTCCCTTTAAGAGCTATGGGCGAAGTGACGGTTTGACGTCGCTTCCGCCCTGCAATGGTATGGAACCAAGCTGGGGCCATCTTCCCCTCAGTTAGCTCCATACCACAGATCAAGTAGGATCAGATCGCCTTCGCCGCTACTGATGGCTCCGGTAAGCGGCGGAGGGCACCGTAGTGCGGCGGGAGGGGGGCCCTCTCCCACAACCAATAAAAGTGATCTTGCGGCAAATCTGCTGCAGAGACCACTTTTATCTGAAAGCCGACCGCCTGCTGAAGAAGAGGATACTAGGGTTATGGCAGCTAGCTGCTGCCATAACAATGATATTCCTCTTAAAACAGCCGACATATATCGACGGTGTGTGGGCAGCAAGTGGTTAATGTGTAAACCACTGGCAACCAAAGTGAGTACACCCCTAAGTGATAATGTCCAAATTGGGCCCAAAGTGTCAATATTTTGTGTGGCCACCATTAATTTTCAGCACTGCCTTAACCTTCTTGGGCATGGAGTTCACCATAGCTTCACAGGTTGCCACTGGAGTCCTCTTCCACTCCTCCATGTCAACATCACAGAGCTGGTGGATTTTAAAGACCTTGCGCTCCTCCACCTTCCATTTGACGATGCCCCACAGGTGCTCAATAGGGTTTAGGTCTGGAGACATGCTTGGCCAGTCCATCCCCTTCATTCTCAGCTTCTTTAGCAAGGCAGTGGTCATCTTGGAGGTGTGTTTGGGGTCGTTATCATGTTGGAATATTGCCCTGCAGCCCAGTCTCTGAAGGGAGGGGATCATGCTCTGCTTCAGTATGTCACAGTTCATGTTGGCATTCATGGTTCCCTCAATGAACTATAGCTCCCTAGTGCCAGTAGCACTCATGCAGCCCCAGACCATGACACTCCCACCACCATGCTTGACTGTAGGCAAGACACACTTGTCTTTGTACTTCCACACACGCTTGACACCATCTGAACCAAATAAGTTTATCTTGGTCTCATCAGACCACAGAACATGGTTCCAATAATCCATGTCCTTAGTCTGCCTGTCTTTAGCAGACTGTTTGCAGGCTTTCTTCTGCATCATCTTTAGAAGAGGCTTCCTTCTGGGATGACAGCCATGCAGACCAATTTGATGCAGTGTGCAGCGTATGGTCTGAGCACTGACAGGCTGACTCCCCACCCCTTCAACATCTGCAGCAATGCTGGCAGCACTCATACGTCTATTTCCCAAAGACAACCTCTGGATATGACACTGAGCACATGCACTCAACTTCTTTGGTCGACCATGGCCTGTTCTGATAAAACCTGTCCTGTTAAACCACTGTATGGTCTTGGCCACCGTGCTGCAGCTCAGTTTCAGGGTCTTGGCAATCTTCTTATAGCCTGGGCCATCTTTATGTAGAGCAACAATTCTTTTTTTCAGATCCTCAGAGAGCTCTTTGCCATGAGGTGCCATGTTGAACTTTCAGTGACCAGCATGAGTGAGTGAGAGCAATAACACCAAATTTAACACACCTGCTCCCCATTCACACCTGAGACCTTGTAACACTAATGAGTCACATGACACCGGGGAGGGAAAATGGCTAATTGGCCCAATTTGGACATTTTCACTTAGGGGTGTACTCACTTTTGTTTCCAGCGGTTTAGACATTAATGGCTGTTTGTTGAGTTATTTTGAGGGGACAGCAAATTTACACTGTTAAGCAAGCTGTACACTCACTACTTTACATTGTAGCAAAGTGTCAGGCATAGTAGGCAAGTTTAAAAAAAGACAAAAGTCCATCAAGTCCAACCTATGTGTCTGATTTTATGTCAATATTACATTGTATATCCCTGTATGCTGTGGTCATTCAGGTGCTTATCTAATAATTTTTTTAAATTATTGATGCTCCAGCTGAAACCACTGCCTGTGGAAGGGAATACCACATGCTTACCGCTCTTACAGTAAAGAACCCTCTATGCAGTTTAATGTTAAACCGCTTTTCTTCTAATTTTAGTGAATGGCAGCGTGTCTTATTAAATTCCCTTACGCTGAAAAGTTTTATCCCTATTGTGGGGTCACCAGTGCGGTATTTGTACATTGAAATCATTTCCCCTCTCAAGCCTCTCTTCTCCAGAGAGAACAAGTTCAGCGCTCGTAACCTTTCCTCATAACAAATGTCCCCCAAACCCTTTTTTTTGTTGCCCTTCTCTGGACTCTCTCCAGTTCCAGCACATCCTTCCTGAGGACTGGTGTCCAGAACTGAACAGCATACTCCAGGTGCGGCCTGACCAGAGTCTTATAGAGTGGGAGAATTTTGTTTTATCTCTGGAGTTAATCCCCTTTTTAATGCATGCCAATATTCAGTTTGCTTTGCTTGCAGCAGCTTGGCATTGCATGCTATTGCTGAGCCTGTCGTCCACTAGGACCCCCAGGTTCTTTACCATCCTATATTCCCCCAGAGGTTCTCCCCCCAGTGAGTAGATTGCATTCATATTTTTCCAACCCAAATGCATTATTTTACATTTTTCCACATTAAACCTCATCTGCCATGTAGTCGCCCACCCCATTAAATTGTTCAGACCTTTTTGCAAGGTTTCCACATCCTGCAGAGAATGTATTTCCCTGCTTAGCTTAGTATCATCTGCAAATACAGAGATTGAACTATTTATCCCATCCTCCAGGTCATTTATAAATTAATTAAATAGGATTGGTCCCAGGACAGAACCCTGGGGGAACCCACTTTCCACCCATGCCCATTCTGAGTACTCCCCCTTTTTTTACTACCCTCTGAACTCGACCCTTTAGCTAGTTTTTAATCCATGTACTCACCCTATGGTCAATGCCAACTGACCTTACTTTGTACAGTAAACTTTATGGGGAACTGTATCAAATGCTTTTGCAAAATCCAGATACACCACGTCTACGGGCCCGTCTGGATGGCAGCTTACCTCCTTATAGAAGGTTAATAGATTGGTTTGGCAAGAACGATTCTTCATGAATCCATGCTGATTACTGCTAATGATACCATTGTCATTACTAAAATCTTGTATATAGTACCTTACCTTCCCCTCCAAGAGCTTGCATACAATTGATGTTAGGCTAACTGGTCTGTAATTCTCAGGGATGTATCTTGGCCCTTTTTTAAATATTGGTGCTACATTGGCTTTTCTCCAATCAGCTGGTACCATTCCAGCCAGTAGACTGTTCGTAAAAATTAGGAACAATGGTCTGGCAATTATTTGACTGAGTTCCTTAAGGACCCTCGGGTGCAAGCCATCTGGTCCCGGTAACTTATTAATGTTAAGTTTTTCAAGTCTATTTCTACTTCTGTCCTCTGTTAGCCATGAGGGTGCTTTCTGTGACATGTCATGAGGATAAACATTGCAGTTTTGGTTACTGAAACCCCCCTGATTCCCTCGTGAAGACTGAGAAGAATAAATTCAATACCTTCGTCATCCCTCTATCCTTGGTAACCAGATTCCCTTCATCATTCTTTATGGGACCAATATGATCTGACGTCCCTTTCTTACTATTTATGTACTTAATGAATTTCTTGGGATTCTTCTAACTCTCCTCCGCTATGTGCCTTTCGTGTTATATCTTAGCTGCCCTGATTGAACCCTTACATTCCTTGTTGCATTCTTTGTAAAGTTAAAATGCTGATGATGATCCCTCAGCCTTGTATTTTTTTATTAGTTCTATTAAATTTATTTCCCATTGTGATGCACTGGCTAATGCCCTTAATTAATATGCTCTTAAAGCATACCCATTTCTCCTCTGTGTTCTTTGTTCCTAAGATTTTATCCCAATTTGTACCTTCTAGCAAGGCTCATAGTTAAGGGAAGTTGACACTTTTGAAATTCAGTGTCTTTGTATTCCCCTTATGTTTCTTATTAGTGTGATTTATACTGAAACTAATTTACCTGTGATTGCTGCTTCCTAAATTGCCCCGTATTTCCACATTTGTGATCAGGTCTGTATTGTTGGTAATCAGTAGGTCTAGTAACGCTTTGTTTCTAGTTGGTGCATTTACCATCTGACCCATAAAATTGTCCTGAGAGACATTTTGGAACTGGCGCACCTTAGATGAATGCGCGGTTTCTTCCACCCAGTCTATTTCTGGATAATTAAAGCCCCCCATTATAATGACTGTCAGGTCACGCAGAACACCTATCCGCAATAAAAACTCAAGATGGTTTAATGCCACGCTCACCCTACTCAAGCAAGAACGTAGAAGAGCTGAAAGAGCATGGAGAAGAAATCCCACTAAGGAAAACCGTACCAACTACAAAGAACTTACTGTGAAATACCACAAGGCAATCTTCAAAGCCAAAAAAGAACATTTCTCGGACACCATCTCAACTGCCCTAAATCGTCCGCGAGAACTTTTCAAACTAGTCACCCAGTCAATGAACCCGACTTGCTTAGAGCCACCCGAAAACAATACTCAAGAATTCTGCAATGAATTATCGGATTACTTCATCGACAAAATCGACAACATTCGGAAATCGATTCATCAGAAAAGAACAACCAACCTCATTCAACCAAAGCAAAAAGAAGATATTAACACAAACATCACGCAACCACCGAAATTTTCTTTGTCCCCTATCACCGTTGACACGACTATAAACATCATCAGAAGCCTTCGAGACAGCACATCCCCAAACGACATCATTCCCACAAAACTCCTTAAAGAATGTTCCGACATCCTGGCCCCTACTCTGACACACCTCATAAATCAATCATTCAAAGAAGGGACTGTACCAACCTCCCTCAAGCAAGGCATCGTCAAACCTCTGCTGAAGAAACCCAATCTTGACCCTAAGGACCCCAACTGCCGGAGACCGATAACAAGCCTCAACACCATCTCCAAGATTATGGAGAAAGCAGTAGTACATCAGCTTCAACACCACCTGGACACACATCAACTCCTGGACCCACTGCAATCAGGCTTCCGCCCAGGCCATGGCACAGAAACAGCACTCCTCAAAATATGGGACGACGCCCTTGAAGCAGCAGATAGCGGAGAATCTAGTCTCCTGGTACTGTTGGACCTCAGCGCAGCATTTGATACAGTGAACCACGAAACTTTACTTGTCCGCCTCTCAGAAGTGGCAGGAGCCACAGGTCTGGCGCTAAAATGGCTTGCATCCTTCCTAGAGAATCGCTCTCAGACAGTGAAACTAGGAACATTCACCTCAGAGACCCGGGCAGTCTCCTGCGGAGTTCCCCAGGGCTCACCCCTGTCACCAGTGCTATTCAACATCTACATCCGCCCACTTCTCAATATCATCAGGAAAACAGACCTCTGTTTCCACTCATATGCCGATGACACCCAACTCTACTTTCGCATCACTGGTCAAAAAAACCATCATCAACAATTAGAAGAATGCCTCTGTTCAATTGATGATTGGATGACCATCAGCTCCCTCAAACTTAACGGTTCGAAAACAGAACTTCTTCTCCTACATGCCAACAAAAATTCCAAAATGAAAACCCCGTGGACACCCCCCACCATCCTCGGACAGACCATCACTCCAAGCCTCAAAGCCAAGAGTCTCGGAGTCATCTTTGACTCAGGAATGACAATGGATGCTCAAATAGGATCAGTGGTGAGCGGATCCCACCATCTCCTCCGCCTCCTACGCAGACTCATCCCCTTCATCCCAGAAGAAGACAAACCGGCAGTTGTGGGAACAATCATCAACTCCCGACTCGACTCGACTATGCAAATTCGCTCTACATAGGACTACCCCAATATCAGCTTGCGCGCTTACAACTCATTCAAAACACGGCGGCAAGACTGTTAACAGGAAAAAAACCCTGGGAATCCATTTCACCATCCCTAAAGTGCCTACACTGGCTAACCGTAAAGAATCGGATCAAATTCAAGACCCTCTGCCTCACCCACAAATGCATACAAGGAAATGCTCCGCTATATCTGCAGGAGAAAATAAAACACTACACACCCAATCGCAGCCTTCGATCAGCTAACCAAAACCTCCTCATCATTCCAAAATATCGCTACAAAGCAAAGGGAGAACGAAGATTTGCAGTCCAAGGACCTCGACTATGGAACGCTCTTCCGACCCACATCCGCATGGAAGAAAACCATCAGGCCTTCAGGAAAAAACTAAAGACCTTCCTTTTCTAAAGAGCTGGCAACAGAGAACGCATTCTAGCGCCTTGAGGCGATTTAGTTCGCATTTGCAGCGCTCTACAAATCCTTCATTCATTCATTCATTCATTCATTCACCTGAGGCTAGGTGGCAGATGCACACCGTTGGGATCAGGAGTGCACCGCAAGTTAGTTGACCCTACGGCTGACTGCTGTGCATGGGAGTCAGGGTGGTAAGGAAGGCAGGGCCGCTGGAACACCAACACGGATCCCACCGGGGTTAGAGCATAAGATTCCCTAGGGCGCGGAGTCTAAGAGCCAGCAGGTGTTCACCAGAGCCTCTAGTGGTGAGGATGGACTGGGCTGCAACTGGCTCCAGGTCGCGACCCCCAGGGTCCCCCAGCTCACACCCACAGTAGACAACAGGAGGATAGGGATAGTAAGGGAATAAACCAAGGTCGGGGCCACAAGTAGACAAGGACAACAGAGTACACGCCAAAGGTTCAGGGTTACAGGCAAACAGGGATAGTTGGGGACACGCCAAAGGTCAGGGTCACGAGCAGACAGGAATAGTTGAGAACACGCCAAGGTTGGTAACAGAAACAAACGTAGAGCACACGGCAAGCAGGAAACAGGAAGCCAAACACACAAAGGTTGATCAGCAGGGCTGGCCTGCAGTGCACAGGTTAATATAGAGTTCACTGATAGGAGCTGGGGTAAAGCCATGCTAGAAGAGAGATTATAAAAGCAGTCAGGTGAGAGTCGGCTGGTCTCTAGAGATGAACACATGGTGATAGGTAAGCTGGCAGACAAACTCTATTGCATAACCATGACAGTACCCTCCTCTTACGAGGCCTCCCCCTTTCCCACCTGGGACCAAGTTTAGAGGGGAACTTCAAATGAAACTTCCTCAACAAACGAGGTGCAAAGACCTCAGAAGCCGTGATCCACGACCTCTCCTCAGGACCAAACCCTTTCCAATGCACGAGGTACTGGAGAATGCCTCTACAGAGTCGGGAATCCAAAATTTGGCTAACCTCGTACTCCTGATTATGCTCAGAGACCGGCGCTGTGGTAGAGAGAGGACGAGAGAACTTATTGAGGACTAAAGGCTTCAGAAGGGCAACATGGAAGGAGTTCAGCTTAGAAGTTATGGTGTACGGACCAATGAATCTTGGGGCAAATTTGAGAAAATTAACCCAGAGTCTGATGTTCCTGGTGGAGAGCCAGACTTTGTCTCCTGGCTGAAGAGAAGGCGGCTTACGCCTGCGACGGTCAGCAAAACTCTTGAATTTGTTGGCAAGCAAAAGCAGTCAGTTAAAATTTGTTGGCAAGTTAAAAGCAGTCAGATGAGAGTTGGCTGGTCTCTAGAGATGAACACATGTTGATAGGTAAGCTGACAGACAAACTCTATTGCATAACCATGACAATGACATTTCCCATCCTTGCCGCTAATCCAAATTGTGATAGGAGGTCCGCCTCTTCCTGCTCCCTCTGGTTAGAGGGCCTATAGCATACTCTCAGTATTACTTTCCCCTTAGTTTCATCCCTTTGCAGCTCTACCCATAAGAATTCCACCTACCTCTTGCTCCCTTAGTGATGTCATCTCTCACATTCACTTGTACATCATTTTTTATATACAGGCATACCCCTCCCCCTTTTTTACCCTCTCTATTCCTTCGATATAGGGAATACCCTTGAATGGTTGCCAAGTAGCTCTAGTTCTCCTATCCTGTCCGCCAAACTCCTGGCGTTGGTGAACATGCCACGTAGTTTAGACCGGTTGCATACTGTCTCCTTATTGGGTGTTCTGAAGTTGCAAATAGGACTTGTTACTATACTTACCTCGGGTTTAGGTGCTTTAGTCAACTTACCACTAATGCCCCCAATACTACCCTCTGGAATATGTTCCACGCTGACTATCTCTACCTCTGGACCCTCCCCCCGTCGCCTAGTTTAAAATCCCCTCTAACTTTTCGGCCATGTTCACTCTCAGCAGATGTGCACCCTCCTCATTTAAGTGCAGTCCATCCCTTCTATAGAGCTGGTTCTCCAGCAACCCAAACCCCTCCTTACTACACCAGCTTCTGAGCCACTTGTTTACTTCCCTAATCTCCCTCTGCCTTTCTGGTGTGGCTCGAGGTACCAGTAGTATTTCTAAGAATACTACCTTGGAGGTCCTTTTCCTTAATTTAGCTCTTAAGTCCCTAAAATCGTTTTTTAGGACACTACATCTTCCTCTGACTTTGTCATTGGTGCCAACGTGCACCATGACAGCCGGGTCTTCCCCAGCCCCTTCCAGTAATCTGTCCACCAGATCCGTGATGTGCTGAACTTGAGCGCCCAGTAGACAACATACAGTTCGGCTCCTCAGGTCTTTGTGACAGATTGCTCTCTCTGTCCTTATAAGAATTGGGATTCCTACCACCAGAATTTGTCTTTCCTTTCCTTTGGCTTTACTCCCACCCTGACGTGAGGAGTTATTGCCCTGACAGCTAGGGGAGTCACTCAGCTCCAGCAATGCTGGTCGCCGACTGGTTTCCCCAATGTCATTCAATGGGGCATACTTATTGGGATGTTCCAGTTCAGGACCGGCCTCCCTGACTGTTTCCCTTCTATCCTTCCTGACTGTCACCCAACTAATCTGCTTTGGTGCCTGCCCCTCTTTATCTCCACCCGCCTCTGTGCTGGCCCCTGCCAGCACCTGCCTGGTACGACTCCAACTATCCTTCAGTATGAAGGGACGTCTCAGTGTTGACAGTTACTTCCCTAGATTCAGAACCTGGGCTTCTAGGGAAACAATTTGCTTACATGTTGCACAGCAGTATTCGCCCTTGATCGGATGATCAAGGAACGCATACATGCCACAAGATGTACACCGAGTCGCATCTCCACACCCGCCGGGCATCGTACCTGCTACTTTGATGGGGATTGAGGATTATACCCTGTCCAAATTAACTAACAACTAGTTTCCTGACACTAATACTCAACAATACACAGGTACTCAACAATACAATACACAGGTAGTCAACAATGCAATACACAGGTACTCACAGCCTACGTACACTCACAGCCTACGTGCACTCACAGCACTCGTGCACTCATAGTCCACATGCCGTCACAGCACTTATGCACTCAGAATCCACGTGTACTTACAGCACTCGTGCACCCATAATTCACATGCACTCACAGTCCACGTGCACTCACAGTCCACATGCACACACAATACTCAGGTACTCACAACACTCGGGTACTCACAACACTCGGGTACACACAACACTCAGGTACTCACAATACTCATGTACTCACAATACACACAATACTCAGGTACTCACATACACTGTCAGTCAGGTTTTGGTGTTTGTGTCTCTGTGTCATTCTGCACAGCCTCCCCTTGTAATCTGACATTAGCAGTTAGTCACTCAGTGACCTTCAGTGTTGCTGCTTCTCTAATCAGTCTCGCACACTCTCCCTCCGGTCTGCACTTCACTTACCCGCCGCCTCTCCCTGTCAGCCTTCCACCTCCTGGTCCTGCTGGATGTCCTCCCACCTTCTCTGTCCGCGCCTATAGGGTGATTACTGTCCTCAGTACACCCGCTCTCGCACCACGATGTCTCGCTCTGCCGCCGCTGTAGGTCCCTGGGTCACCCATTGCCGCTCTCGGACGTAAGGGGGTTCGGTCCCGTATGGTCGTGTTGACACATATGATGATCGAATGATCAAGGAACGCATACATGCCGCAAGATGTACACCGAGTCGCATCTCCACACCCGCCGGGCATCATACCTACTAATTTGATGGGGATTGAGGATTATACCCTGTCCAAATTAAATTAACTAACAACTAGCTTCCTGAAACTAATACTCAATAATACACAGGTACTCAACAATACAATACACAGGTAGTCAACAATGCAATACACAGGTACTCACAGCCCACGTGTACTCACAGCACTCGTGCACTCACAGTCCCGTGCACTCACAGCACTAGTGCACTCACAGTCCACATGCAGTCACAGCACTCATGCACTCACAGTCCATGTGCACTTACAGCACTCGTGAAAGGATATATTTACCTAGAAAAATGGTGGCATGTTTAATTCTTATTTTACCCGCTGTAGTTTGTACATAACTATAGGACAAAAATACTGGTAGGTGAATTTACAGTGAGTTGCAGAGGGAGCAAGGAGTCAAAACACCCAAAAGTGTTGAATACCTGCAGATGTCAGGAGCAGCATAGCAGCGAAGATTTAAGATAGAAGCTGCCAGAAAGGTAAGTACAGATGCTCTTGTTTACAAGTTTTCCTAAGCTAAATGTGACCCCCATGGTGACAGGAACACTCCAAGTTTGAGGCTGGAACCTTCAAGAAGATGTCTTCAGATACCACATAGATATACCTATACCAAATGATTACAGTGAACATGATATAGGTACCAAAATATAAAACCTTTCTTTGTACATTTCATCTCACAAATGCCTTGTTTGCATTCTGTCTCAAAAATGTTTTTTGAGACGCAAACTAAACATTTGGTAGCAATTGCACATGTATGTGAAATACTATTTTAGGATGGGAGATGTGTAATTTAATTTGATGCATTGCTGGGTCAGTCAAGCAGTCAATACCTTTGCACCCAGAACTGGATTTCTGCACAGTCACCCATGCATTGTGTTACTTATAAAATACATTTTGTTATTCTTTATTTATGTAATTTATGTATATTATTTTTGTCTAGATTTATTGTCTTTTCTCCCCTTGTGCCTTGTGCAGCATGTTAGTGTGTTACTAAGGCTGGCAAGTCCACCAGGGTAGTAGACAGCAGTGGACTTGGAGGTTTCAGTAGATAACTATTCTTTTTACATTAGGTAGTTCTGGGAAGCTTTCTTAAAGTGGAACACCACTGAACAGACATTTCCACTGTGTATGTGTATACTCTTCTATTTAGTAATTTAAACCAATCGTATTTTTATAGTTCTTTGTTTGTTAAAGTCAGTTTTGATAAGTTTGTAACCCAAAAATTACATTTGAAAGCTATTTTACCCATACATTTCATATAAGGAAATTTCCCATATGACATTTGTTGTTTGCTTCTTTTCAGCTATTTGAGCCATAATGCAATAAGCACCCTTAAACCTGGAGTGTTTCGAGATCTCCACAGGCTGGAATGGTTGTAAGTTTTATTTCAACGCACAGTTTGTACTTCCAATGTTGTAATGTGTATCTTGTATGCCTTCCTGCGTGTCCTTAAGATTGACCTGCATCAGTTTTAGATAGCTGAACAATGAACATCTTTATACTAAAGTCTCCTTTTTTCTGTAGAGGTCTATTCTTAACTCTTTGACAACAGTAATATAAGACTATAATAACTAGCTGTTATTTTTTTTGTAACAGGAAACCTAGACATAGACAACAAGCACATATAATATAGTTTTTTCTTCAAACTTCGCATATCCCATTTACCCTATCTTAGCTTTACTAACTCATACTGTCCACTCATGAAAATACATGTCCACAATTGTCCACTCTCTCCCCATTCAGGGTTCCTCACATTTACCACTTTTAATCTAACTGCTCTAACTGCTCTTAACACCTTTACTGTAATCTCAAGGTGGCGAAAGTCTGGCCTGCTAAAGTGCCAGCATCCGATAAAGCCTACCAAAAATGTCCCTGGTGTCTGTAGAAGCAACCTGGGTAAATCAAATTCCTAGATGTATAACTGTACAAGACTATCATTTTATCAACATTTTCAAGCTGCGTTATGTGCTTTCTTTGTCATAGTAGTGGCTACGACCAGATAAAAAGTGACAGCAAATGGAGGGCTGAAATTAAAAAATGGATAGATAGAGAGAACTAAGTAGTTCTTCATCTCCTTGCTATCAGTATGGTCAAACAACAATGGGGAGCTATCAACCACGCTAGTTTAGCATGGAGCGGAAAGGAACTGAGATTCCTCCATTTACTGACTGCATTGAATTTCTAGATTGGATGTAGAAGTTCTACAATGTTTGCATGCATTAGCAGATATACTGTAGTTACCCTGTCAACCAATTCTGCAATCCATTTGTTCAGTATCTCCATAAATAATTCCATGTGCCATTGACAGGTCATGGATTTTAAAGGAAGATTATCTGCAAATGTAAATAGGAAGCCTTCAGGTGTATCTAAACCCAAAAACAAAAATTGTAATATATTGGTGGCTTAATGTATCTTCTTTAACCATTATTTCCACCTGGTGGTCCTGCAAAATCTTCCTGTCACTCCATTATGTCTATGGAGGACTTTAAACTTTAAACATAAACTCTATATCAATATTACTTGGGGTTAAACTTTCTGGCAAGATTAACAAGCATTTTCTGTACTTGCTGAAAATGTTTTTAGCCTAAAAAAAGAAAAATTAATGCAGGAACCATACCTAAGGACTAATAATTTTCATCAAAATAACTTTGTGTATGTGGAAATCATTTTATGATAATGTAAAAATAAATCTAGTTATTTACTGCTCAAGATTCATTTCTTGATTCCTTGGGTGCAGCCAAAACATTAATGCATTAACTGCACACACTATGTAATTATTGTACAAAAACATTTTCTATGAACATTGTCCAGTTTATTCTCTATCCAATAACTTTTGTTCATCTGTTTTATCTTTACTTCATTTCACAGTGGTCTAATCTGTTATCTGTTATCTTTTATCTTGTTCATAATGGTAACTTTACACTCAATATCCAGGGAAAGCAACATACTGTGTTATCACATAGTAATCCTTTCAAACAGTCATCTATGAAGTAAAAACAGACACATCCCCAATGAATAGGTGGAACAAGAACAACATAACCTATACAGATCTTAGTGCATTGTCACATAATGCATCTTAACCATTCACAGGGCTAAAAAGAAGATAATTTACTCTTGTATGAACACATCAGTTGTTAAAATAGGAAGATGTGAAACATATTTGTCTTTCTTTCTGTGTCAATGATATGTATTCAATTTCAAGTGAAAATACAAAAGAAAACTACATTTGTTACATGTGTTAAAATTCTATAGTCCTATCCAGGGATGTTTTTTTCAGAGAATAGGTGCAGGTACTCATACACAACCCCTACCCCCATTCCCTGGGTGGCGATGTGCATAATGCAGGGCTCAAGAGTGCACATTGCATGGGGTTCAGGCTTAAGAGTGCATATCACGCAGGATGCAGAGCTCAAGTGAGTAACGCACAGGGCATGGGCTCAAAAGTACATATCACACAGGGCTCAGGAGTGCGTATCACACATGGCACTGGGCTCAGTAGTCCATATTGTGCAGTGCTCAGGTGGGCATATCAAACAGGGCACGAGGTTTAGGAGTGCATGTTGCACAGGGTGCAGAGCTAAGGGATTGTGTATTGCACAAAGTGCAGGGCTCAGTACTGCATATTTTTGCAGTGTTCAAAAAAGCATATTACACAGAACACAGAGTTCAGGAATACATATTGTGCAGTGCTAAAGAGTGTGCATCACACAGGAAGAAGACTCAGGAGCACAGGGTAAGGAGTGCATATTGCACAGGGTACAGGAGTCAGGAGTGTGTATCACGTATGACACAGGACACAGGATGACACAGGATATCACACAGGAATGCAAATTGTCCAGTGCTCAAAGTACTGCCCATCCCTCAAACATGCCTTCACCTTTCAAGTCCTCAGTGCTGAGTGGTGGTTTCTTTGGATGCTAAAAAAAGCATTTGATTCCATAGAATGGAACTACCTCTTCACTGCAGTGGTATCACTAGGGTTGGTGTCACCTGGTGCAGAAAAACATGGTGTCCCCCCCCCGGGAATGGATAGAGGAGGGATGGAATCAGGGGAATAGATGGAGCTGGGATGGGGGTCGTGGAGGGAGCCGGGATGTGATTGGGGGGTGGATGGAGCTGGAATAGGATCGAGGGAAGGGTGGAACCAGGGTGGGATCAGGGGGATGGATGGACCCGGGATGGAATGGAGGTGGTGGATGGAGCCGGTATGGGATGGGGGTGATGGATGGAGCCGGGATGGGATCAGGGGGATGGATGGAGCCAGGATGGGATTAGGGGCAATGATGGAGCCGGGATGGGATTGGGGAAATAGATAGAGCTGGGATGGGATTAGGGGATGGATGGAGCTAGGATGGGATGGGGGGTGGATGGAGCAGGGATGGGATGGGGTGGTGGATGGATCAGGGATGGGATGGGGGGATGTATGGAGCTGGGATGGGAGGTGGATGGAGCAGGGATGTGCAGAGATGAGATCAGGGGATGGAGCAGAGATGGGATGGGGTGTGGATGGAGCAGGGATAAGATCGAGGAAGGGATAGATGGAGCTGGGATGGGGGGGTGGATGGAGCAGGGATGGGATCAGGGGGATGGATGGAGCAGGGGTGGGATGGAGGTGGGGATGGGATCGGGGGGTGGATGGAGCTGGGATGGGATGGGAGAAATAGATGGAGCAGGAATGGGATCGGGGGGATGGATGGAGCAGGGATGGGTTGGGGGGATGGATGGAGCAGGGATGGGTTGGGGTGGTGGATGGAGCGTGCATGGGATGGGGAGATGGATGGAGCTGGGATGGGATCTTTGATTGTTTCAGGGGGTGGGGGTTAGAGAATATGTGCTAGGAAGTGCTTTGGGAGCAGAGAGGAATTGTGCTGGGGGAGTTAAACTTCAAATCTGCCCCTTTCCTTATAGGACAAGTAATTTCTAACCCAAAACAAAGCACCCCCTAGTACTTACCCTCAACCCCCTCCCCTCCCTAAAATGTCTCTCCTGTCAGCATAGATGTCCCGCTCTTCTGCAATACCTCAGCCCCGGGCAAGTGCTGTAGCGTGTTCTTCCTCCTCCTCGGCTCCACAGCCGAGGAGGAGGTGGCTATAGTTTGGTCTGCAGTGAGTGCAGCTGGCGGGGAGAGAGATGATTGCAGTGTGTGGGACAGTCAGTGTCAGACTCAATGCATCTCTGTCTCTGCCTTACTCCCTCCTCCCCCACTCTTCCCGCACATCGCATGCAGCTGAGGAGATCTGGAAGGGAAGGAGGGAGCCGCGGCGTCTGTGCCAGTGTCAGCCTGTTGTCCCCCTCTAGTGGATGTCACCAGGGTGCGGACCGCACCCCTCAGCCCCCCTTAGCGACGCCACTGAGACTGCCCCCATTAAGTATGGCTTTGGACCCCAATTCATCTCTTCCCCTTTTCCCCTTCAATGGGAACAAGACAGGGCTGTCTCCCCTCTCTCTGGTTATTTGCTCTTGCTTTAGAGCTCTTTGTGGCCCAAATTCAAACTTAGAACAGAGTTTGGTATATCGGAGTTGGTCTGTTTGAGGACAAATTAGCCCTATACAAAGATGATACTCTTTTGATCCTTGAGAATCCATTCTTCTCCCTGCAAGCTCTGCTGCATCTTTTTGATGAATTTAGTACAAATTCATCAAAATAAATTTGGTTTCTCTGGGATTAGGGTCAACTGAGACAAATCTCTAATCTTCTGCTTGGACAGTCGCAACCTTGATCTAAAATGAATACTCCACTCTGTTGGGTTGATGAGTTTAAGTATCTGGGGAACAGTGACCAAGTTTGGGATTCAATTTGAGCCCATTAAGGCAGCATATTTTTCAATATTAAGTTTTAATAGTTGACTAAGTTGGGCTGAGTGAAGAATATTGAGATTTAGTAATATATAGAGTATGTCTGTGATTTCTGGATTTGATTTTTTCCCCATTCCAATATAAATAGTTTGGATTGAAAGGATTCTAGATCTTTTTTAACTATGTTTACTGGACAAGTAAAAAATATATTGTAGGCAGAATATTATTTTATTATAGAATAAAGGTGTCCAAACCATGGAGGGAGTGATAATGACCTATCTAGTTCCCCTAAAAAAATTTGAACAAAGGAGGGTAGTTTAGGTGATAAACTGTATTAAAGGATGTGTCAAGTACCGGTATATACCCAAATAGGAAAGAGAAAAGGATAACATTTTTTTAATTGGAAAAGTGGATATTAATGTTTTTGCAATCTGTAGTTCGGGTTCATGACTTGTGATTTAGAATCATGTAGCTTGAACCTTGAAATAGTAGATATTTTTATAATCATTTCAATAAATGTGAGATAGAAATCAGAAGGGGAAGTGACAAGCATCAATCGCTGTCAACCTCCTGGGAAAAAAATGTTATGTTAGAATTTTCATGTATGGCTGTAGCCAACGGTTCAGTGGCCTCAGAATGATTTAAAAGGATGTTTAAAATTGTAATAAAACCAAGTCGATATTATTCTAAAGTAAAAAAAAAAGTAGTCACATGATTTAGAATCCAATGCTTTTTGTAGGACTACTTGTGATAAAAGCATGCCTCGTCTACTGGTTTCATTGTCCCAGTTTGATTAAACAGGTCGAGTACAACCCTGGTTTGGTTGAATGCTTGGCAGTTAGGAACAAATCCGACCTTACCTTGGATGAATATATTGTCATATAAAAGTATTAATTCTATTAGCTTATATAATATCGCTGTTGATTATTGAAATATGATGGAAACTTAAGGGGTTTGATAAATCCTTTTTTTCTTTGGGAGAATGTATAAAAGCCACATTTTCTATTGGATGAATGGAATGTCTATTTCTAATGCTATTTAAATCATCATGAATGGAGCTAGTACATCTACACATTTTTATATTACATGCCAGAGAATTCATTGGGTTCTGAGTTGGAAAGTTTTAACTTGTTAATAGCTAATTAGATTTTTTTCAACTGTAAGTAGGCTATCAAGCATGAATTTATGAGAAGAAGATATGATTTTAATAATTTAGTGGGAATATTTTCTAGTTTTGAGTAAAGTCATGGGCAAAATGTCTGAATTTCTCCAGTAATGGGTGGCGTATTTTGAGTTAAAGTTCCATTAGAAAGACTTAAAGTGCTTATAAAGCCTAAACTTTTTTTCCTTAACGCATGCCTTGCATTCAGGTAAAAAAATGTTTAAGCTTCAGTATCCTCCTCCTTTTTACTTGCCTGAGCCCTCAATTGATGCAGTGCCATGCCCATTTGCAGCTCTTCTCTCCCCTCACCTCCTGGTCTCACTGGCTTTGCTGAGGCAGTGAGAGTAATTTGCTCCCGCTGCTGTCAATCAAAGTCAGTGATGATGTCAATGGATGCAGACAGTGATGCTCAGGAGTGAGCCTGTACTAGTGCCAGGGATAAAAAGAAAAAAGCATTTAACACAGAGGCGCTTACAATGATCAGCTTTTATTTATGTTTAATCTTTATCCAAAGAGGAAAAAAATGTTTGCTGTAACTGATTATAAAGCGTGAGATGATGTTTGGCTGATGAGTGAGGGCACTCTAATACAGGAGGTGTGTTACTGTGTTACTGGCCAGATCACCAGGTGAAAGCAGGGGAAGAAAGAGGGGAAAGTTCTGAAAAAAAGAAAACTAATGCAGCCACATCTAATGACTGGTAAGCTGCAATATATTGCATTTTTGGTTTTGGGTTTAATACCGCTTTAATTTCGGAAATTCTGTAATAATAGATCTAGGATTAAGTTTTTGAGCCAGAAGTTTGCCAAGTCTACCTCTCTGGGCATAAATCTTAGGTCTGTTCCTTCACAAAGATTTATTGCAATAGCTGTCAAATAAAGGTTCAAAGATGTTGTGATATTTTCTATTTTAGGTCTAAGGGCACTTAGCATGTTTTTGTGACTGTTAAAGTGGTTGTAAAGGTAAAAGGTTTTTTACCTTATACATTCTCCGTATTAAGGTAAAAAAAACCTTTCCATGTCAGCTATCCCCAGCCCCCTCCGCCCCCAAAAAATACTTACCTGAGCCCAATCTCAGTCCAGCACTGTGACTGTCTGCTACAGCGCTACTCTGTACTTATCACCCCTCTTCTCACAGGAGACTCAGCAGGAGCCATTGTCTCCTGCTGCTGTCAATAAAATCCTGTGAGGAGGGAGTGGGGGCAGGGCTGACCCACACAGCGTGGCTCGTGATTCAGTCTGCACAAGTGCCCCCTTGCTATGGGGACACGCAGGGAAGAGGATGAGCCAAGAGTGCAGGCAGGTGACCCCAGAATAGGAGGATTGGGTCTGCTCTGTGCACAAGGGTAGGGGGCCACGATGGCCGCTCGGACCCGCCGATTGTTCACAGGAGAGGCAGAATGGTGATCTGCCTATGTAAACAAGGCAGATCGCCTTTCTGTGAATGAGAAAGATGGAGATCTTATGTTTCTGCTAAGCAGAAACACAATCTCTGTTTTCCTCCAGTCACAGCATTCCACCTACAGTTAGAAAGCACTCCATAGGAGCACGCGTAACCCTTTGATCACCCCTGATGTTAACCCCTTCCCTGCCAGTGTCATTAGTACAGTTACAGTGCATATTATTTAGCACTAATCACTGTATTAGTGTCACTGGTCCCCAAAAAGTGTCAAAAGTGCCAGTTAGGTGTCCGATTTGTCCGCCAAAATGTCGCAGTCCTGCAAAAAAACTCTGATCACTGCAATTACTAGTAAAAATAAATAAATAAATAACAATTCTATAAAAAATATCCCATAGTTTGTAGACACTATAACTTTTGGGCAAACCAATCAATATACGCTTATTGGGATTTTTTACCACAAATATGTAGCAGAATACATATTGGCCTAAACTAAGAAATTTGTTTTTTTTCAATTTTTTTGGATATGTTTTATAGCATAAAGTAAAAAATATAGTTTTTTTTTCAAAATTTTAGGTCTTCATTTTGTTTATAGCGCAAAAGCTCTATTTGTGGGAAAAAACAGGCATCAATATTATTTGTGTACAGCGTTGCACAACTGTGCAATTGTCAGTTAAAGTAAAGGAGTGTCGTATCACAAAAAATGGCCTGGTCATGAAAGGCGGTAAACCTTCTGGGGCTTTGGGAGAAATGTGATTGTGAAGTAATAGATGTTAACTTTACATGAAGCTATAATATCTGAATTCCAAAGTTCTTTTATTGGGGGAATTAAGACCTTGTGTATTATGGATAAAGATTTTGTAAACTTCTGTAGTGGTGTCACATTAGAAAAGTAAGATGATACGCAACAGAATTGGTAGAAAATAAAACACAATACCCCAAGAAATAAAAGGAGGAAAATGAGAATTGTGGATAAGAAAAGAGTACAAAGGGTTGGAGAATGTTAGGAAAAAACATAATGCAAAAATATGATGTATATGATACACAACAGAATTGATAGAAAATAAAGCATAATACCCCAAGAAAAAAAAGGTGGAAAGTGAGAATTGTGGATAAGAAAAGAGTACAAAGGGTTTGAGAATGTGGGGCAAAAAAAAATTATGCAAATATTGAATAAGGAGAGGAAAATAGTAAATATATATATACAAGTAAATATAACGCACTAAGGATAATGCTTATTTGACAAGATGCCTGCATCATCAAATGTGGAGTCATTTTTATTGACTAGAAAATAAGTCTACTTTGGGAGCATTTTTTGCCACTCTGCACTATTATGGCTTAAAATATGTCTCCTGTAAATATCTTATAAATGTAATACTTTTGAGTAGTAAATGGATCATATGTAATAAATATTACTCTTATTAAGTTACATAATATAACATAACTATTAAATAACACTGCTGGTAGGCAAAATGGCGAAAGAAAGAATAACAACCATCAAGATATAAGCCGATGAAAAAGAAGTCCCCCCATATATATGAAGAGATCAGTATCTGATATGGAGACTAACCATTCGAAATAGGATTTATCATAGGTTAGAAAGGTCCAAGCAGAGTTCTAGAAGATTAATGAGGTTGAAGAAATGCATCTGAATAAATGAGAGTTGCAATTTCCAAAACAAGAAGACAATTAGTAAGGTGTATATTGATAATTGGAAAATTGGTAAGGTTTAAATTTTGAAATTAGTAATTACTGGAATCGCAAGTCATAAAGAAATGATAAAGTTCCATGAGGTTCAGAACTAAACAGAAGAAAGATGGTCATTTCCATCTTCCTGTAAAGATAAATCTGGTTGTTCTCTGTTTTATAGGCCTAGCCAAACTAAAAGATCTTTTCCTTTGTGAAAGTTTGAAAGAGTGAGACTTGCCTTTATACATGAAAAGGGGACAAAGAGGAAAAGTTCAGCTGTATTTTATATGATGATTTAGGTGGATAAGAAGAGGTTTTAACAATCATACAGTATATATCTTTTAAAATTTCATGTTGGGTTTACAGCTACTGCCACTGTTTTGCATTGTACAGCTAGTAAACTCAGCAGTGACTTAGCAGTTACAGTTTTTACCTTGCAGCACTGGGGCCCTCAGTTTGAATACTGGCCAGGACACTATTGCATAGAGTTTCCTTATTATCCCTGTGCTTGTGTGGGTTTCCTGATTCCTTCCGTACTTCAAAGATATTCTGATTAACTGGCCCTGTGTATGTATGTACAGTATACATGTCAGATAGGAACCTTAGTTTGTAAACCCCTTGATTGCCCCACTGCAATGTTTTTTTCCATCCTGGGGTTGGGCTTTAGGCGTTGCATGATGAATATAGGCAATAAAGTCAAGGCAACACTTTTAAGCACAAATTATTTTGTTGATATTATACAAGAAGAAATTAATAAAGTCCAGAAATATAGCTTTTACAAGCCATTAGAACTTCTAGCACTTCTGTGAACAACTATTTAAAAAGCATACTCTTTTGTGCTGAGCCAAAAAAAATAATTGGGTTTAACAAAGATACAACTTTATTGCTGCTGTATCTAGAAAATTCAGACTTTCATTAAAATTTAAAGTTAAATGTTTATCCATGTAAACTGACATATACTGTATACCTGTATATTGTCATCTGTTATAAACTTTCAATAAATTTTGATTGTGAAAAATAAAAAAAATCATATGACACCTATACTGTAGACCGCCTATTCAATGCTTGCATATTTGTGTTTAAAAGCCAGTGTATAAACACATTTTGCAAGGCCTTATGTTAGAATATAATCAAAAGTTGTGTGCTTAGCTTGTCACAACAAGCATAAAAAATGGCAGAATTTGTATCCTGCAGTTTATCATAGTTAGACATCAGGATAGTCATCTCATCCTATAATCATCAGGTTCAGGAGACAATCATTAAAAATTATGGGTAGCTTAACCACTTGTTGACCAGCCGCCGCCAATATACGGCAGCAGGGGGGCTCTATTGCGCGAACCGCCGTACCAATACGGCGGTTTGTTTAAGAAATATGGCGGGCACACGCTAGGACACACTTAACCCCTTGATCGCCCCCTAGTGTTAACCCCTTCCCTGCCAGTGTCATTTATACAGTAATCAGTGCATTTTTATAGCACTGATCGCTGTATAAATGTCACTGGTCCAAAAAAAGTGTCAAAAGTGTCCGATTACCGCTAGTTACTAGTAAAAAAAAATAGTAATTATAAAAATGCCATAAATCTAGCCCCTATTTTGTAGATGCTATAACTTTTGCGCAAACAATCAATATACGGTTATTGCGATTTTATTTCCAAACATATGTAGTAGAATACATATTGGCCTAAACTGATGAAGAAATTCTTTTTTTTGTTTTTTTTTGTTTTTATATTTATTATAGCAAAAAGTAAAAAATATAGTTTTTTTTTTCAAAATTGTCAGTCTTTTTTTGTTTATAGCTCAAAAAATAAAAAACGCAGTGGTGATCACATACCACCAAAAGAAGGCTCTATTTGTGGGAAAAATCTATTTTCTTTGGGTACAGCGTCGCACGACCGTGCAATTGTCAGTTAAAGTGACACAGTGACGTATCACAACCAATGGCCTGGTCATTCTTCCGGGACTGAAGTGGTTAAAGTGAATGTCCATCCAAAATTTTTATTTCTGTCTGTGCTGCTGGAGATTATTTTTTCACTTCTTTTTTTAGGAGTTCTTCCTGAGCTCCAGATAGCAGGTAAAAGTCTGACAGGAGTTCATTTGTTTGTCTTCACTTTACTACACACATTTCTTTGCACTTAGTCATCCTAACAAACTTCCGACATCTCAGGTAGGGCGCATTGTCTTCCCCTCATGACACAGCGTGTCCCCAACTGGTGTGTCTGGGGGCGCTGGACGATGACCCCAGATTCTGCTTTACTCTCGGGATAGACTACATTGATCCCACATGTTTCCTACAATGGTTTTGCCAATCGTACACGTTCATGCAAACCTGTTTACAATGATCTAATGTATGGCTAACACTGTTTTTCTTCTGTAATGTCTCTACTGAAACTTTAATAAAACCATTGAACAAGCAAAAGTCTGAAAGGAGTTCAAACTCCTTTTCCACTCCACACATTCAATTTTTTATTAAACATACGTAAGCTCTACTCTATTTGTGTATATAAGATAATTCAGGGGCGTGGCTTGACCTCGCGGGAAGATGGACGCCTGAGAGACGAGCCCCCGCCGCTGCACTTCCTCTCAGCTCCATGCTAAGCTCTCACCGCACTGCCAGCCACACAAAAATGGGGACAGCATCGTGGAACTCCTCCGCCTCCCGATCACGCGCAGACAGCAGAGCGGCCTGAGCCAGCACATCCTCTAACTATTCTGGACCCAGAGAAGTAACATGGTGGCTTCCCGCCAGGGCACCTCACAGGCCTTGGTTCAGTCACAGCTCGGAGCACCATCTAGCCTTCCCACCTCAGAGCAGGGAGATCACACAGCACACCTCCAGCAGCATCCCAGCTTGTGTGATCTCAGAGCGGTGGCATAAAAGACACTCTGTCAGTGGCCATAGCTGACTTGCGACTGGACATCCGCGCCATCGCTGACAGGGTACAGGACGTAGAGAAGACATCAGCCCTGCATGACACGGTCCTCCGCCGGGTGACACAAAAGGTGGATACGCACACATTACAACTGAGAGACCTCCAACATCACGTAGAAGATTTGGATAACAGAGGCAGACGCCATAACTTCCACATCAGAGGTCTGCCAGAGTCAGTTGAACCCGAGCAACTAACTACCACAATTACAGGCCTGTTTAACAACTTACTAGACAGACCGGCACACACCAAGGTGGAAATGGAGCGCATTCATCGTGCACTCAGACCCAAAGGGAGAGATACAGACCACCCCAGAGATGTGGCGTGTTGCTTGGTGGACCACAAATTGAAGGAAGACATACTCCCCAAGGCAAGAAACAGGATCCACCTATCACATGGGGGCCCTGACATCCACATTTACCAAGATCTCTCTGGCATCACTCTTAAACATAGGAGAGAGCTGAGACCACTGGTCCACATGTTAAGAGCCAAAGGCATACATTATAGGTGGAAATTTCCTTTCGGCCTATCAGCTACTCATCATGGTCGCACAGCACTATTATGAGTCCCCGAGTAACTGCAGTTCTTTTGTGCCACCCTGGACATCCCTGAGGTGGAGGTACCAAATTGGTATGCAGAGTTTTGCCGCCAGAAACCCAGAAGAGAGCACCGCAGGGAAGAACCCATGGAAGCCAAAGAAACCAGATACCGCAGGCACAGATCTGCATCAGGTAACAGATTTCAACCATCTTCCAGAAGCTCCCAGATTGGTACCAGCCCGACTACATCCCCATGCTCACGGAGGGCCAGACGTGATCTTGGACCGAACCAAGGCCAATCCCCGGCGATCTGAATAGAGTGGCGCCCAGACCATGGCTAAGTTCTGTTCTATGTTAATTTTTTTTTTTTTTTGGTACTCCCCAGCTATAACAGTTGTGTTTTACCGGTTGTTTTTGCATAAAGTGCTCTCCCATATTTGACAGCACACCATCCCGGCTACCACGCCCTCTGTGAAGGGCCTCAGACACTGGCCAGGTTGGCTTCCCTAACGGTTACTCCAAGGAATTGCCGTCACATCTACCGGGAGACTTTCTGCACCTCTCAATATCCTCCACCACCAGAGAAACCCACAACAGTGCTATCATGTTAACTTAGCATCCGAGAGACACAATTGCTCTATTGACTGGACATCACCGGAGGGGGATCCCCCCCTTTTCTTTTTCATTTTTACAGGTTTACTCCTCTTTGTTTGTCTACAGGTCCACACATCTTAAGTCACAAGGCATCTAACGGTATTTACATCATTCTGTATCACTGTACATGGTTTTGCAAACTTGACTGTCACAGGTTGTATTGCTTGTTTGCCTTTTTTTTATGCGGGAGGATTGGGATTTATGGGATTGCGTTGGTGGGCTCGCTGGAACCTCTATACTATCATTCAACCCAGATATTCCATTCCCTAAATTTGTTCTCATCCTAAGGACTCCCTGTCACGTACCTTACAGCGGAGCCCGAAATGATGAGGGTGGCCTTTTGCACGGTTCCGGTCCAAGCACCCCTGGTGGTGGGTACAGGGAGTGCGAGGGCAACGAAAGGGTGCAGGTGCCTGCAGGCAGGAGGCTGGAACTTGGAGATATAGGAACCTCTGCTGAGGAGATGTGGAAACTGATCACCAAACTTGTTCAGCGGGAGCCAGATCAGGATCAACTGCAGAATCAGGAACAGGCAGGAGTCGGCAACAGGCTGGCAGCGGGGTACCAAGTCAGAAGGCAAAACCGTAGTCAGGAACAGGCAGGGGTTGGCAACAGACGGGCAGCAGGGTACAGAATCAGGAAGCAGAGCCGTAATCATAAGTTCAAGCCAAGGTCAGTATTGCAAGTAGAGGCAGGTTCAGCAGGCAGGGGAGATCCAAGAGAATGGTCAGAAGATAGCCGGGTTTTCAGGAACAAGGTCAATCAGGCAGAATAACAACAGGAACACAGGAACACAGGAACAAGCTGAAGACAATCCAGCACTGATGCTAGGCAGACTCTCTGTTTATATAGGGTGCTGTGTGCCAGGATTGGCGCCAGCGTACGTGCGTACGCGCATGCGCATTAGCAACTTAGCACATTGGCACATACACGTTAGCACATTAGCACTTTGGCACATTGGCGCATGTGCGTTAGCATATTAGCGCTTTGGCACTCGCGGACGCGCGTTAGCGCGTGTGCGCATTCGCATAGAGGTGCCATTGTGCATGCTCACCCTGGATCTCATTTGCCTCTGGCTATGGTTCCATGCATGCACCTTTGCATTAGCAGAATGAGGATTTGCAGCTGCTGCATGGAGACGGGTGCTTGCTGTGTGAGTTCTCTGACACTCCCCCAGATATCAAATTCAATAACCTTGCTTATATGCTAATCCCTACTTGGCCCCCTTCAAACACTCCACTCCCCAAACAGGGACATAGACCCAGGGATATTCTTGTAGATATTGGAGGTTCAGGTGAGCCCATGTAAATGCCACGTTAAAAATCATCTGATGGGGGGGGATTTTTTTTTTTTTTTTTTTATAATTATGTACATTGCATTATAGTAACTACCTAGTATCAAATGACTTATGCTGTGAATAGGGGGAAACCCTTGTCTGCCCAAAGTGGAGTATAGCACTGCCAATAACCTCTTAGGCACAACAGAACCCCAGCAACACACTCAATGACAGTAGGTTTATCACTAATCATCACAGGTAATCTTTTGCCTTTGATGCCAGTTAGGACTATTCGGGAATGTACTAGTCATCTGTGTAAACACCTTTGGGAATATGTATGGGAAACCTTTTTTTTTCCCTTTCTTTTTTTTTTTTTTTACTCCTTTAAGTTGACGCATGGCCATGGTCTGATTTAGGGATATAGCGCCGCTCTTACTAGTAATCACACAATTTACTATGATTCATCGGTGGTATTTAACCTGCTGTCTAGTTAGACAGAATAAATCCCCCCACCTTTACAAACCTCATTCTGTTGTGCAACTCCGCTCGGACAAACGGAGGACACTACAGATACACTCCCCCTGAGTTGAGTCACCTCCACCTAGATAAGGGTGAACCACACGGCCACCCAACACAAGCACTTAACCCACATATCAAAAATGCACGTGAGTTCACCCGCCGAAGACAGTAACAGCGGTGGACTAAGATGTTAACTATACACATCTCTTCCGTGTTCTCTTTCTCAACCCCCGAACAGTTTACCTCTCTAGGAGAGGTTCTCTCTACCTTCTCTCTGTACCTCACCGAAACCTCTGTTTTAGGAAAAGGGACAGTTCCCTTACCCTATCGGTTTACGGTTTAGGAGTAGGTCTCCCCTGCCCCTACCTCCCCCCCTTCAGTACCCACCCCCATCTTGCCCCCCCCACAACCCCCACTACAACATCAGTACTGATCACACACATAAAGTGTGTACATTCTAGTATATGATGCCGTCCGTAGGCTCCATACGTCCCCCTTCCCACCAGGTCAAGCTATACTCTTTGAATGTTAAGGGACTCAACACTCCCGAAAAGAGATCACAGCTGCTTCTCCTCCTAAGAAAAGCCAAGGCTGATGTGGTCTTTCTTCAGGAAACGCACTTCAGAACGGACAGTATCCCCAAATTACACAGCCCCTTCTATGCCACGGTATATCACGCCACTAATAATGACTCCAAATCCAAAGGAGTATCCATCCTAATCTCAAAAAGTTGTCCCATTCAAATTCAGGACATAGAAATAGACTCTGACGCCTGTTACATTTTTTTGAAAGGCAAGTTATACAATAAACCTATAACCTTAGCCAACCTTTACGCCCCCAACAGGCAACAGGTCCCTTTCTTTCGTAAAACCCTACAAAATCTCACCACGTTCCAGAGGGGCCTGCTGGTTGTGGGGGGTGACTTCAACTTGGCCCTCACACCCTCCCTGGACTCCTCGTCCTTATCCCCCACCATAACTTACAGAGCACTTCGTGCAATCAAAACTCAGCTCACCAACTTAACCCTCCACGACACCTGGCACACACTACATCCCAACACCAAGGACTTCACCTTCTACTCTCAAGTACACGAGGATAGACTACTTCTTCTTGACCCAAACTGACTTAGACTCCCTCCTGACTGCCTCTATAGACCCAATGGTCCTTTCGGGTCATCATCCAATATCCATTACCATTTCATTCCCGTCAATGCCCTCCAGACCTAAAAGTTGGCGACTAGACAACCCCCTCCTTACTTACCCTGAACACATAAAGAGAATAAACACTTGCTTGTCGTATTACTTTCCCCTGATACCGACCCTATGACCCTGTGGGCAGCACACAAATGTGTCATCAGGGGTGAGCTTATTTCCATTGCCGCGAAACAGTGGAAAGCCAGACAAGCACATATCACGGAACTTTAAGCAAGTATTCATTCTCTAGAAAAGAAACACAAACAATATTTAGCTGAACAAACCTTTCAAGAGTTGCTAAATGCCAGGAGAGATCTCCTCGAAGAACTGGGGAAATCAACTAGACGCAAATACGCCCTATCACAACGAATTTTCTACGAGTTTGGCAACAAACCCGGCAAAATGCTTGCCAAAGCTCTCCAAAATAAAAAAGCAAAATATGACCATCCACTCTATTTCGGACACCTCAGGGAACAAAATAGAGACATCAAAGGGTATAGCACATCAATTCGAACAATTTTACTCTAAACTATACAACCTACCTACCCACCCAACGACTGACCCAACTCGAGACAGAAAACAGATGATAGACAATTTTTTGACACAATTTGGCCCCCAACCCATCTCCGCCGATGAGGCTGCTGAATTAGATAACCCACTCACTTGGGAAGAGACCATTGAAGCCCTGAAACCGGGCAAAAGCCCCGGTCCTGACGGCCTAACTGTCAGCTACTACAAAACCTTCACAGATATACTCATACCGCAGTTCCTGAAGATGTTCAACTCATTACCTACACAAACCGAAAGCTCTAAGGATCTCCTGGAGGCTCACATAGTAATGATACCGAAACCGGGCAAAGACGCAACCTTGGTCTCCAATTACAGACCTATATCGCTCATAAATGTCGACGTGAAGCTCTACGCAAAAGTCATAGCGAATCGCATACTCCCTTTACTCCCATCCTTGGTCTCTTTGGACCAAGTGGGATTTATCCCCAGTCGCGAGGCCAGGGACAACACCCTAAAGGCAATAAACATACATCATTGGCTATCCTCCTCCAACACTCCTGGGTTTTTTCTATCCCTTGATGCAGAGAAGGCGTTCGACAGTGGCCTGGGACTATATGACGGAAGTCTTACGCAAACTGGGGTTTCGAGATCGCATGCTCCAATATATCCTCACTCTTTACTCGTCCCCAACTGCAAGAATCAGAGTCAATGGCCACCCGTCGGTGCCTTCTCCGTGTCTAATGGAACCGGTCAGGGTTGCCCGTTGTCCCCAATTATATTCGTACTCACGATAAAACCTATACTCCGCAGGCTTAGGACCAATATGGACATTAAAGGAGTTGAAATCAACAACACACAATACAAGCTGGCTGCATATGCCGACGATGTCCTTCTATTCCTTACAGACCCCATTACCACAATTCCTAACCTATTAAAAGATTTTTCCCTATTTAAATCTATATCCAACCTTCAAATACATTTTGCCAAATCCAGGGACCTAAATATCTCCCTACTCTACTGTGACACTATGCCAAGCCAATTTTCCTTTTGGATGGGACACACATGCAATCACGTATCTGGGCATTCAGTTACCAGCTAAACTAGAGGATCTATACCCCAGAAACTTCACCCCCATCCTGAAAACAATACAAAAGGACCTTCAGGACTGGAACAGAGGCACATTGTCATGGTTTGGGAGGGCGGCAATATTGAAAATGAACATCCTTCCCAGACTTCTCTATTTACTAAAACGATCCCCATCAAACTACCACCCTCTTTCTTCGCCTCTTACAAACAGTTCTGCCTAAAATTTCTTTGGGCTTACAAACATCCTCGGGTAAGTTGGGAGAAACTGGTGGCACCTAAATCGAGGGGAGGAATAGGGCTCAACAAAAATACTACTGGTCATGCCACATAACCAGAATTGTAGATTGGCACCTACACAAAGAGGCTAAAGCCTGGATAGGCATAGAGGAGGCATTTTCCTCCTTTCCTATCCAACACCTCCCATGGATAAGCCCCCATGGAACACCAAGGGAAAGCAAATCCCACCCCCTGACTGGTCCGTCGATTCAGACTTTTCGCACTATATGTCACAAACTGAAAATTGCCTCATCGCCGGGCCCAATGACACCGCTTGACCAGAATCCAGACTTTCCCCCGGGAGTCACTCCCCTTGACACTACTGGTAGACCCACGACAAAATCCATTAGAGCAGAAGCCTTATTCAGCAAAGGGAAAATTGTACCTTACCAAGCTCTCACAACTAGGCTAACTGACACACACATCCCTTATTTCAACTACCTTCTGATACGTCACTTTCTACTCAGCTCTACCCCACCGTCTCAACGGTGCAGAGATCACACACCTTTCGAAGTCATATGCAACGGGTCCGAACCCCGAAAACATATAGTCTCTGATATGTACGCCTTACTGTTCGCCGAAAAATCCACCAAAGACGATGTATCCTGCCAAAAATGGAATAGAGAACTGACCACAGACCTCACACAAGAAGACTGGGCTAAAATTTTTACCCACATACATAAAGGGTTGTTGGATCTCTCCGCACAAGAAAACGGTTACAAAATATTTTCCAGGTGGTATAGGACCCCTGACAGGATACACAAATTTCACCCTAGCATCCCTCCTTTATGTTGGAGATGCAACACCGCTCATGGTTCTCTATTGCACATCTGGTGGGATTGCCCCCTAATTCAACCCTATTGGAAGGAGGTACATCATCTTACCTCACAAATCACAACGTACACTCCGGATTTCACGCCAGCCCAATATCTTCTCCATCATACTTCCATTCCCCGAATGGCCTACTCAAAATCACTCACTCTACACCTCATCAATGCAGCAAAACTATGTGTACCCACTCACTGGAGGACTACTTCCCCCCCTAGTATAGCCGACTGGCTCAGCAGAATCGGGAAAATAGCTGAGATGGAAGATTTAATCCATCAAGCTCAAGACACCCCAGTGAAATTCCATAAAACATGGGCTTGTTGGCTTCATTTCAAAGAATCAACAGACTACCGTACCATCATAACAGATTCCTCATAGCTTGACCTGGGGCTTCACATCATTAAACATCTTATATAACGGACATCCATTTACGGTAACCCGTCCTTCCCTTTCTCCCCTCGCCCCCTCTTCTCATCACTCCCCCCCCCTTATCCATCTACTTGTATTACAGACTAGGCTTAGTGGACTACCACTGCACCAAGAACCTGCAATAACAATGGGACTCAAGCATATACCCTGATATCCCACATACCACACGTCACATAACCGAGATACCGGCATGTTGGCAAAATAATATCAGATAGAGGATGCCCTCCCCACGTAAAGTCAGTTCCTGATAGGGGTAGGTGGGAGACGTGGCAGTATACCCGGTATCCGGAAGACGTATATAGCAGGATTCCACTACATTTCCCTTTGCTAGTCCACATGCCTTATCATGGTTCTAGAACTTTCTACAGTTTTCAACGTTCTAAATGCTTGTTTTATGCATATTCTGTGGTTCATCTATTAATGAATCTTTTATTGTTCTGACCTCTGTACTCCTCTTGCAGTCTTATTGCATACCAATGTTAACAATATACCCCAAGATTGTATTACTGCTTGGTTTACTGTTTCATTTTCTGTAACATGCAAATTTTTCAATAAAAATATTGAATTAAAAAAAAAAAGGTAATTCAAAGAAATAGAAAATAAATGTATCCTGTAATATATACAGTATACCAGATCAATATGATAGTGCCATTCACCATCATTCAGAGATGCTGCTTTTTTAGTAGACTGACATTACTGCCACCATTACGCTGAGCTAATCCACATATTCCATTAAATGGAGGGTCAATGTTTTCAGACTCATTATCATCTGTTTTAGCTATATTGTTGTATGATTGTAGTGCTGCTCAGTAGTGTATTTTAGTTTTCAGTAATAAGTCAGGTTAAAAAATCTAATTGTAACAAAGTTCCCCTTGGGTTAAAATGGCATACAAAATGTTTTATAAACTAGATAATGTCAAGTCATTTTCTCAGGCTTTATTTGTTTTGGAGAGATTACTTTGCATTGAAAAATGAGTCTTGCATTCCCAGTATGCATGCAAATAAACTTAAATTTCTGAATTGATTGAGCATTCACATTTGCTTGGCGAAATTGGAATCCTCTTGCCAGATGACTTTTTATTTGTTTTGCTTATTTATCATATTTACAATTAAAAATCCAGATAGGAATGATAATGCAAAATTGGCAGACTTTCTTCAGTTATTGGACTGATTTAGTTACTTTTAATCAAACGTACGAGTATGACAATATTAAACAGAGAAAGCAACTCATTTTCCAAATCCCTAGTACTTGCATAGATTTGAGATATTTAACAGATCACTATAAAAGCTATTATTTTGAAAATGTTATATTAGTTGAAGTAGGTTGGATGGATTAACCACTTCAGCCCTGTAAGATTAGGCTGCTCAATGACCAGAGCACTATTTACAATTTGGCACTGCGCTATTTTAAGTGGTAATTGCACGTTCATGCAATATTGTACCCAAACAAAATTTGCGTCCCTTTTTTCCCACAAATAGAGCTTTCTTTTGATGGTATTTGATTGCCTCTGCGATTTTTATTTTTTGTGATATAAACGAAAAAAAAACGAATATTTTGAAAAAAAAATGATATTTTCTACTTTTTGTTATAAGTAAAATCCAATAAACTTAATTTTAGTCATACATTTAGGTCAAAATGTATTCAGCCACATGTCTTTGGTAAAAAAAATGTCAATAAGCGTATATTTATTGGTTTGCGCAAAAGTTATAGCATCTACAAACTATGGTACATTTTCTGGAATTTATGCAGCTGTTAGTTTATGACTACCTTTAGCCTTTTTTTGAGGTGCTAAATGGCAGGGCAGTACAACCCCCCCCCCCCCCCCAAATGACCCCCTTTGCAAGTAGACATCCCAAGGAAATTGCTGGGAGGCTTGTTGAGCCCATTGAATATTTTTTTTTTTGTCACAAGTGATTGAAAAATGACAAAAAAAATACACAAAGTTGTCACTAAATGATATATTGCTCACACATGCCATGGTTATATGTGGAATTACACCCCCAAATACATTCTGCTGCTTCTCCTGAGTATGAGGATACCACATGTGTGAGACTTTTTGGGAGCCCAGCCGCGTACAGGACCCCGAAAACCAAGCACCGCCTTCAGGATTTCTAAAGGTGTACATTTTTTTTTTTAATCTTTATTTAAGGAATGCGGATTATACAGAAAAGCAAGGAATCAAACATGTCAAACAACTATATCCAGTAATAGGCAATAATAATAGCTCGTCAAACAAGTCCATGTACATTGATGGGGTAGCAATCAAGGTTCCATTAAAACGTTATAGTAAAACAGGAGACTGTTGTCTAAAGACTCCACAATAGTTATATCCTGCAGTTCAAACGGGACAGTAGAGGAAACCTCCTAGTTGGCAAAAAGAATAGTTTTAGTGGACATGTGTAAGCTATTCAGTAAGACCAATAGGGAGAAAGAGGACCTCCACCACCTGGAGAGTAGAGCGAACTCCTCCCTATTTGTCAGGTAACCTGCCATTATACTTTAGTAGACTGAACCTAAACATTATACTTCATGTAGGTTATGGCTCTCAATCCTGGTTTAGCAGGAGTGGAACCAAAAGGTCACCGCAAACCGGGGGGAATTTTCTCATTTATAGGAAAAGAGAGTGGGTGACACCAATGGTGTCAATGGGGAAAAGAAAGGAAAGGAATAAAGGAGGAGCAGTGGTGGGGAAGTAAGAGGGAAGGGGGTGGATATGAAGCTCTGGCAAGATCGACGACCCAAGAATCCAAATTATCCTAAGACAAGATACTCAAATGTAGGTGTCACGTACCTTACAGCGGAGCCCGAAATGATGAGGGTGGCCTTTTGCGCGGTTCCGGTCCAAGCACCCCTGGTGGTGGGTACAGGGAGTGCGAGGGCAACGAAAGGGTGCAGGTGCCTGCAGGCAGGAGGCTGGAACTTGGAGATATAGGAATCTCTGCTGAGGAGATGTGGAAACTGATCACCAAACTTGTTCAGCGGGAGCCAGATCAGGATCAACTGCAGAATCAGGAACAGGCAGGAGTCGGCAACAGGCTGGCAGCGGGGTACCAAGTCAGCAGGCAAAACCGTAGTCAGGAACAGGCAGGGGTTGGCAACAGATGGACAGCAGGGTACAGAATCAGGAAGCAGAGCCGTAATCATAAGTTCAAGCCAAGGTCAGTATTGCAAGTAGAGGCAGGTTCAGCAGGCAGGGGAGATCCAAGAGAATGGTCAGAAGATAGCCGGGTTTTCAGGAACAAGGTCAATCAGGCAGAATAACAACAGGAACACAGGAACAAGCTGAAGACAATCCAGCACTGATGCTAGGCAGACTCTCTGTTTATATAGGGTGCTGTGTGCCAGGATTGGCGCCAGCGTACGTGCGTACGCGCATGCGCATTAGCAACTTAGCACATTGGCACATGCGCGTTAGCACATTAGCAGTTTGGCACATTGGCGCATGTGCGTTAGCATATTAGCGCTTTGGCACTCGCGGACGCGCGTTAGCGCGTGTGCGCATTCGCATAGAGGTGCCATTGTGCATGCTCACCCTGGATCTCATTTGCCTCTGGCTATGGTTCCGTGCATGCACCTTTGCATTAGTAGAATGAGGATTTGCAGCTGCTGCATGGAGACGGGTGCTTGCTGTGTGAGTTCTCTGACAGTAGGACTTATATTCGTCTGAGAATCGGAACAGGTCCCAATGTGTCCAGCGGGCATTGTTTTCCTCGTCCCTTTCCCCTAGGGCAGCTGTAAGATGTTCCATCTGCTGAATATCGTGAACCCTAACAAATCACTGTGACACTGTCGGTGGGGATTGCTGCTTCCACATGCTGGGGACACACACCCTGGCTGCATTCAAGAAGTGTTTCAATAGGGATTTGCGATAACGCTTACATGACATGGGAGTCAGGTTTAGGAGTACTGCTGCCAGGTTATCCTGGAGAACAACATCAGTAAGCTTGTAAATGATCTCCAGTACTTGTCTCCAGAAAAGGGTCAGAACTGGACATTCCCAGAAGATGTGAAGTAATGTGCCAGTCTGTGTACCACATCTCCAACACAGGGGACTGTGTCCTGGGAATATGGACACTAAAACAGAGTGAGTCCTGCACCAGCGCATCAGGATTTTGTAGGTGATTTCTTGGTATTTGCAACACATGGAGGATTTATGTGCAAAAAGGAGTATTCGATTCTTTGATCCTCAGTGAACGTAGTGTTAAGATCTCTCTCCCACTTCCTCAGGTACGGGGGTCATGTTGGGATGTATGGGTAAGTAAGATGTTATAAGAAAAAGAAAGGGATTTCCGTACTGGTTATCTCCCCGGCACAAATCTACAAAGGACGTAGGCTGTCTGCGGAAACCGCCGATTTCCGGGAGGGATCTGAGGAAGTGTGAGAGTTGCAAAATCTTCCACCTGCCCAAAATGGAAGAATTAAAGCTAGGATATTTGCCTGAGGGATCGCTCCATTCAGAAGGTCCAAGAAGAGAGGAGGCTCTAACTAAGCTCTGGTTTTGGTGGAGCCGGAAGGATCTATCAGAGATACCCGGTAAAAAGTCCGGGTCCCCAATTATAGGCGTTAACATGGAGGGAAAACTGGGCGTCTCCGCTATCCTAAAGTATCTGTGATGCTGCAAGGTGGGCTCAATTAGTGGATGGGAAGAGGAGAATCTGGAAAATCGAGTCCCACTCCCAAGTAGGCCCGCAAGGGGAAACTGCACCATTTCCTATTCCAAGCAGACCCATAACTTATGGGGTAAATGTCTGCACCAGTCCACCACTCTATTCATGTGGACTGCCGTACAATACAAGGCTGGGTCAGGGAGGGCAACCCCTCCTCTGAGTTTTGGCCGTTGTAGTAGGGATCTCCTGAGCCGCGAAGGCTTGCCCTGCCATACATAGCTAATGAAGATCGTACGTAATTTACGAAAGAAGATCTGCGGTATCCTAACCGGTAGAGCTTGTAAGAGGTAAAGCAGCCTCGGCATGATATTCATCTTTAAGACATTGCATCTGCCAAACCAGGAAACCGCCAAGTTCCTCTATCTGTCTAAATCTGAGGACAAGATGCACAGGAGGGGCTGAAAGTTGAGTTGGTAGATGAGATGTAGATTAGAAGGAATTTTAGTGCCTAGATATTGGATAGCCTGAGGAGTCCACCGGAAGGGAAAGTTGCCACTAAGGCGAGCCTGGCAGCTAGGAGTAAGGGAGACGTTAAACCCTTCTGACTTTTACAGGTTAATTTTAAAATCCGATAGATCACCCTATTGGCGTATTGCCGATAAGAGGACCAGGAGAGAGGTATGCGGTTCTGAGATGAAGTACAGCAGATCGTCCGCGCAAGCAGCAATTTTATGGTGGTATGTGCTTGTTTCAAGTCCTCTGATATCAGGGTTAAGCTTAATGTGTTGCAATAGGGTTCTAGGGAAAGTATAAAGAGGAGCGGGGAAAGTGGGCACCCCTGTCTCGTACTGTTACTTATATTGAAGGGGTTGGAAGCCACCCCGTTTACCCTGACCGATGCGGTAGGGGAAGAGTAGATGGTAGATATCCAGGACAGAATGGAGGACGGCATTCCAAGGCTTCACAGGGTGGCCAGGAGGAAAGTCCAATTCACCGCGTTGAACACCTTTTGGGCGTCTGTGGACAACAGGATGAACAGGGTATTGAGGCGTTTGGACCTTGCCACCACATCTATTGTCCTTATTGTGTTGTCCTGTGCCTCTCTGTTGCGGATAAAACCGACTTGGTCCAGGGGGATTATGCATAGCATGATTATCTAGTATTGCGTTAAAGGCAGTAATAAAATGGGTTGCTAACTGGGCTTGGAATGTTTTATAATAGGAAGTTGTAAAGCCATCGGGGCCCGGCGCTTTCCCCCTCGGAGACCCAGCTAGAGCACTCGTAAGTTCGTCTGTGGTTATAGGCTGCGAAAGCAAGTCCACCTCCTCATCATTGAGAGAAGGCAGGTTTGCCGCCATGGGATAGGTCTCTATTGCCTCCAAACTGTCCCGAAGGGCAGGAATGCAGATTATAGAGAGCTTTATAGAAAGCGCGGAAGGATTCCGCCATTTCCGCAGAGTCATGAGTTCTGGTTCCTGTGGAGGTGAATAAGGCGAGGATGTAGGATAAGTTGCGTTGGGTTCGTATGCCGTTCGCCAATGTTCTGCTGCACTTGTTCAATAGACTGTTCTTAGATTGGAATAGAGAGTGCTCCCTGATTTGCTCTCGAAAGCTAGTTAGTTCTGCTTCCAGGGCCCTGTCTTGGTGAGTTTTATGGCATTTTTCGCAGTCATGGAGTTTTGCGAGCAACTCAGACAACATTTTCGCTCTGGCCACCTTGAGTCTGTGACCATGTTTAATGAATATTCCGCTAATGTAGCACTTATGCGCAGACCAAATAGAGAGAGGATTAGGGATCGAATCCTTGTTGCTCTCAAAGATAAATCCCAATTCTCGTAAGATGTCCGCTTTAACTTCAGGGTCTTGAATAAGGGATTCGTTTAGTCGCCATGTAGCTGATCTAGGTGTCGAGTGTTGTGAGGCTAAAGTTATTGAGATCGGAGCGTGGTCCCAAAGCGCAATGTGTCCAATGTGAGCACTAGAGACAAGTGGGATTGTGGCGTGGGAGACTAAGAAAAGATCTACCCTAGAATACGAGCCATGCACCGCTGAGAAAAAGGTGTAGTCTCTCTCCTGCGGATGGAGGATACGCCAAATGTCAACTAATCAGTGAGAGTGCAACAGTTCCCTGATCCGGTTTCTCAGGGACAAGGCCGAGCAGCCCGTCGACGAATCTTTGCAAGGATCGATGGTAAGGTTGAGGTCTCCCCCTAAAACCAGGGTTACCTCTGCGAAAGAAGCCAGGGCGGTTAGGCATGTTTTAAGTACCAGAAGCTGATCCACATTCAGCAGGTACAGGTTAGCCAGGGTGAATGTTTGCGACTAAAGCGTACCTTTAAGAAAAAGGTATCTACTCTCTCGATCAGTGTTGAGGTCTATCAGCTGCCAGGGTACAGTTTTGGCCAGGAGATACATGTGCCCTTTGATTTTGTAGAGGGTGACAAACTGTGATAAGCTATTGGGAAATGTTTATTGTAGAGTTTTGGGATCTTGTCAGCCCGGAAATGAGTCTCTTGTAAAAATACTACCTGAGGTCTTTGCTTCGGCGAGACAACTGGACCATTTTTCTGGGACATTTAAGCCCTTCACATTCCAGGACACAAATTTCAATGACATTTTGGGTGGGGCGGGGTGGGGTCGTCAGATCTCGCCAGAACCCAGAACGGTAGATAGCGTGGGAAGTGGGGGGGAGGGGGAGGGGATGACAGACTAAGTTAGGGGAGCTGAGGAGAAGAGGTGGGTAGGGACACAAAAGAGGGCTGGGAAGGAGAAAGATAGAGAGGTGGGAGATGAGTAGGAAAAGGTGGCAGAAAACTAAATCTCCAAACGGAGGGCTACTGCCTAATTGGGCAGCTAAGGCCTAGTGGGGGAAGAGGTAAGGCACTTCAGAGGTTGGGCCCCCAGGGCACGGGACCCCCCCAACAACCCGCATTACTATGTTAAACTTCTCTTTAAAGAAATAGCTCCAAAAGGAAATATAGAATAAAATTAACCTCCAAGAACACCAGGAGTGGTAACAAAGGTAAAACAATCACAAACAATGTAACACTATCACTAAGTCCATCGTTTAGTGAGACCGCTTGCTCCCCGAGGGTCACAGCCCAGTGAGAGCGAGCCGTAGCTCCATTTTTAAACCAGTATTGCTAAAAGAATTAGGCCCCATCTGGGACAACCTTTGGGCTCCCAGGCGGGGCATGTATGCAGAAAAATGACCCCACTGCCACGCGAGCCCCGGTCACTGGGAAGTGAGCCAAGGCAGAGAGAGCATGCCCCCCCCCCGCGTCTGGCAGACAACAAAAAAAAGGGAAGGGGGGCTGAAGCAGGAGGGTAGGGGAGAAGGGGAAAGGGGGGTAGGGAGGGAAGAGGGGGGGAAAAAAGGGGGGGGCCAAATGTAGCAAAACACCCCCCCCAGGCAGACACACATTTCTAAATACTATTATAACTTGGCAAACATATACAAATCATTGTACAAGAACTCCAGGCCGGTAGATAGGAGAGGCATCTGGGGAGCCGGAACCACACCAAATGCCGGGATTTCAATCTGTACCAAGCCTAAGGGTGTACATTTTTGATTTCACTCCTCACTACCTATCACAGTTTCGAAGGCCATAAAATGCCCAAATAGCACCCCCCCAAATGACCCCAGAGGCATGTTGAGTCCATGGAATATTTTATATTTTGCCACAAGTTGCGGGAAAATTACAATTTTTTTTTTCCACAAAGTTGTCACTAAATGATATATTGCTCAAACATGCCATAGTTGTATGTGGAATTACACCCCAAAATACATTCTGCTGCTTCTCCTGAGTACGGGGATACCACATGTGTGAGACTTTTTGGGAGCCTAGCCGTGTACAGGACCCCGAAAATCGATCACCGCCTTCAGGCTTTCTAAGGGAGTAAAATGGTGGTTTTACTCCTCACTACCTATCACAGTTACGGAGGCCCTGAAATGTCCAGATAGCACAACCCCCCCCCCCCACATGACCCCATTTTGGAAAGTAGACACCCCAGGGTATTTGCTAAGAGGCATGGTGAGTATTTTGCAGATCTCATTTGTTTTTTAAAATGAAGAAAGAAAAGAAAAATGTATTTTTTTTTCTTTTTTAAATTTTCAAAACTTTTTGACAAAAAGCGAGATCTGCAAAATACTCAACACGCCTCTCAGCAAATAGCTTGGGGTGTCTACTTTCCAAAATGGGATCATTTGGGGGGGGGTTGTGCTATCTGGGCATTTTAAGGCCTCTGAAATTATGATGGGCAGTGAGAAGTGAAATCAAAATTGTACGCCCTTAGAAAGCCTGAAGGTGGTGATTGGCTTTCGGGGTCCTGTACGCGGTTAGGCTCCCAAAAAATCACACACATATGGTATCTCCATACTCAGGAGAAGCAACAGAATGTATTTTGGGGTGTAATTTTTAGACATGTGCATTTGTTTTCGTCCGAATGCATTTTCGTCCAAATTTCAGGTATTTTCGTTATCGTTTTAACAAAAGATCTGACATAAACAAATCCGAAAATCCGATAAACAAAAGATCTGATATAAACAAATGCTTTATTTTCATTTTCGTTGCTACAACAGTTCGATATAGATAGGAGATTCAACATGATGATGACAATAACAATCTGTGTCCATCAAACCTGTGGTCGAATGTGCCTAACCTTAACTCTATTAGTCCAAGATTATTCTACATAGAGAGAAAAGATTCGACATAGAGAGAAAAGATTCGACATAGGGGAGAAAAGATTCGAAGTAGGGGAGAAAAGATAAGAAATGATGATGATGAATGTTATTGGCTGATTGTAACCAAAGAGGAGGAGCAGTAAAATAGCTAGAACTAAGTACACACGTACTTTGGCTTATGGTGTCTGTTAAAAGTTCTAAGAAGATTCGATGGAGCAGGTAAACTATACGGCGTCGTACAGTTTAGCTGCTCCGTCAAATCTTCTTTGAACATTCGACAGACACCATAAGCCTTCAATGACAGATTCGACCTTAATTTGGATTTTCGGACGAATGCAATTTTTAACGAAAAACTAAATAAATTTATTTTTCGGACGAAAACGAAATTCCGAAACGAAATATTTCAGTGTGCACATGTCTAGTAATTTCACATATGCCCATGGCACGTTTGAGCAATATATCATTTAGTGACAATTTTCTGTAAAAAAAATAAATCATTTTCCCGAAACGTGTGGCAAAATATAAAAAATTCCATGGACTCAACATGCCTCTCAGCAAATAGCTTTAAATGTCTTCTTTCCAAAATGGGGTTATTTGGCATGGTTTTGTGCTATCTTGACATTTCATGGCCTCCAAAACTGTGATAGGTAGTGAGGAAGTGAAATCACCATTTTACACCCTCAGTCTGAAAGTGGGGCTTGGTTCTCGGGGTCCTGTACATGGCTAGGCTCCCAAAAAGTCTCACACATGTACCCCGTACTCAGGACAAGCAGCAGAATGTATTTTGGGGTGTAATTTCACATATGTCCATGGCATGTTTGAGCAATATATAATTTAGTGATGACTTTGTGCAAAAAAAAAAAAAAATCATTTTCCTGTAACTTGTGGCAAAATATAAAATATTCCATGGACTCAACATGCCTATCAGCAAATAGCTTGGGGTGTCTACTTTCCCAAAAGGGGTCATTTGGGGGGGGGGGTTGAACTGTCCTGGCATTTTATGCACAACATTTAGAAGCTTATTTCACACATCACACACTCTTCTACCCACTTGAAGACAAAGCCCTTTCTGAAACTTTTTGTTTACATGAAAATTTATTTTTTATGCAAGAAAATTACTTTGAACCCCCCCAAACATTATATATATTTTTTAAAGCAAAGGCCCTACAGATGGTGGGTTGTTGCGATTGTTTTTTCAAACAGTATTTGCGCAGCAATTTCTCAAATGCATTTTTTTGGAAAGAACACACTTTTTTAAATTTTAATGCACTAAAACACACTATATTGCCCAAATGTTTGATGAAATAAAAAAATTGATCTCATGCCGAGTACATGGATACCAAACACGACATGCTTTAAATGACAAATGTGCAGCGACAACAAACTACATACATTTTTAAAAGCCTTTAAAAAGCCTTTACAGGTTACCACTTTATATTTACAGAGGAGGTCTACTGCTAAAATTACTGCCCTCAATCTGATCTTATGCCGAGTACATGGATACCAAACACGACATGCTATAAATGACAAACGTGCAGCGATGACAAACTACATACATTTTTAAAAGCCTTAAAAAGGCTTTACAGGTTACCACTTTAGATTTACAGAGGAGGTCTATTGCTAAAATTACTGCCCTCAATCTGATCTTATGCCGAGTACATGGATACCAAACACGACATGCTTTAAATTTGTGCACAAACGTGCAGCGGCGAAAAGCTACATACATTTTTAAAAGCCTTTAAAAGCCTTTAAAAGCCTTTACAGGTTACCACTTTAGATTTACAAAGGAGGTCTACTGCTAAAATTACTTCCCTCAATCTAACCTTCGCGGTGATACCTCACATGCATGGTGCAATTTCTGTTTACATATGACACCAGACCGTCGCTTGTATTTGCCTTTGCACGTAAGCATGGGGCAACATATTTTTACGATTTATTTTGCTTTTTTATTTTATTTTTAAACTGTTCCTTTCATTTTTTTTCTTTAATCATTTTTATTGTTATCTCTGGGAATGTAAATATATGATAGCAATAGTTAGTGACTGGTACTCTTTTTTGGAAAAAATTGGGGTCTATTAGACCCTAGATCTCTCCTCTGCCCTCAAAGCATCTGACCACACCAAGATCGGTGTGATAAAATGCTTTGCCAATTTCCCAATGGCGCTGTTTACATCCAGCGAAACCCAAGTCATGAAATGCTCGTAGCTTCCGGTTTCTTAGGCCATAGAGATGATTGGAGCCATTCTGGTCTTTGATCAGCTCTATGGTCAGCTGGCAGAACCACGGCTGCATTCTTGGGATCCCTGTTGGGACAGGAGAGCCCGAGAAAACCATGGAAGATGGTGTGGGGGATGTTTCCTACCACTGCTTGTAAAAGCAGTCTAGAGGCTAATTAGCCACTATGATTGCTTTTACATGAAAGCCGACTGCTGGCTGAAAAGAATGATACCAAGAAGAGACCTAAACCTGCAGGCATCATTCTGGTATAACCACTCAAAGTCCAGCAACATACCAGTAAGTCGCTGGTCCTTGTTGGGCATACGTTGTAATGTTCCTTTTTTCATGCAGCCTGTGGGCTGCATGAAAAAAAAGAGATTGATTGGTGGGTATGCCCACCATTAGAATACCACCCTTCATCCACCCACTTCTAATGATGGGCATACATGCCCCATTTTTTTTTTAACTGTGGTGGTGAAATCACCTCCTACAAGCGCTGGAGTCGCTGATTTATGTATCGTGGGGTTGCTGTCAAGATGAATAAATCAGTGCTGCAGCTGAATGGCGTACCTGTTAAGCAAATGATGGTTAACAATAAAACAACAACAAGTAACATTACAGTATAACAGTAAGACATACCATACCTGCAAAACAAATACAATAAAACAGTAAGAATAAAACATTTTTTAACGCAATCTATGCCTAAAAAATATATGCCGAAGCATGGGGGCAATCCACCCCTAATGTTAGGAGCAAATCGCTCCTCCACCCCTACCCCCATGCTTCAGCATATATGCTCTTTTTTTTAACTGTGGTGGTGAAATCAGCTCCGACAGCGCTGGAGTCACGGCTTTACGTATCGTGGGAGCAAACGCTGTTGCTGTCAGAATAAATAAACCAGTGTTGCAGCTGAATGGCATACCTGCTAAGCAAATGATGGTTAACAATAAAACAAAGTAACATTACAATATAACAGTAAGACATACCATACCTGCAAAGCAAATACAATAAAACAGTAAAAATAAAACAGAGAAAGAACAATAGATATAGAACAATAGTGAGCGAACAATAGAGCGGATAGTAGAGAGCGAACATAAGAGAGAGAACAATAGAGAGAGAGAAGAAAAATAAAACCACAACTATTTTTGGCTTTTTTATTTTATATTTTTTTGTGTTTTTGTGTGTGTCCTTTTTTTTTTTTTTTACTTTTTTCACTTTTATAAAAACTGTAAACTGAACATTGCAGATTAGGGTCTCTCAAAATGTGATGGCCATCTTATCTTTAGAGACCCTGTGTTAGTGTGCCCTAGGACTGTGTAGTGCTGTAACCTACACTAATACTCCACTAGTGTGTGGTAGTGTTTGAAACAGTCACCGATGCAAAGACCAGGTTTGGCAGGACAGGAGGGTCAATAAAAGCGGGTGTCACGTCTATATCTGCGTTTTCTGCAGACACGACATCTTCTTTGGGGTGTTCTTTGGGTTGGGTTTCCAGGGAGGACATACAGAAAATGCCTCTCATGCAGCTGGCTCACTGCATTTGCATTGGGAAGGTGGGCCATAGCACCGTCTGGAAACAGAAGGGCTGTGACCATCTCTTCCTGGAATTTTAGGAAGGATCCAGTTCGTCCTGAAGCTTTGTATAGCACAAAAGTGTTCAGCAGAGCCAATTGAAATAAGTATACAGACAATTTTTTGTACCAGCGTCTGGCCTTATGGGCAATTAGGTATGGCACCAACAACTGGTGGTTGAGGTCCACCCCTCCCATGTTAAGGTTGTATTTGTGGACACGGAGGGGTTTCTCCACAACACCAGCCACCGTTGGAATTTGGACTGTCATATTTTTCGTGAAGGGAGGACAGAACGAAAACATTCCGTGAATCCCTCCACTTCACTGCTAACAAATGATTACATATCAAGCAGGCTCTCTCCCCCCATCTAAATTGGGAATCTACAAGCCGTTGGGGGAAGCCCCGGCGATTAGATTGCACAGTGCCACATGCGCCAATTCCATAATCAAAAAGGTGACTAAAAAGTGGCAAACTCATGTAATAATTGTCCACGTACAAGTGGTACCCCTTTCCGAATAAGGGTAACATCAAGTCCCACACAATCTTACCAGTGCTCCCTATGTAGTCTGGGCAGTTTGGGGATGGCCCCTTCCTGTTCCAACATGGAAGGTCTATAAAGACATGGATGAGTAAGTTTGGGGTAGAGGAATTTGACTAGGTTGCACAGAGTCCTGACCTCAACCCAATAGAATTGGGATGAGTTAGAGCGGAGACTTCACAAACTTGTCTTGTCAAACATTCCCATAGACACATTCCTAAACCTTGTGGATGGCCTTCCCTGAAGAGTTGAAGCTGTTATAGCTGCAAAGGGTGGGCCAACTCAATTTTGAACCCTACGGACTAAGACTAAGATGGCATTAAAGTTCAAGTGTGTGTAAAGGCAGGCATTCCAATACTTTTGGTAATATGGTGTATATCTGCCTGGGATTTTGAAGGTGGTGTAACCATATAGTTTTGAGGCTCTATGTTATCAGCCCAGTGTTGATGGGCATACAGGCAAGTCTCAGCATAATAAAAAGCCCTCTAGCTCCTTACCCAGTCATTTTGTTAAGACCAACTGCTGGTATGCCTGGTGGACCAAAACAGTAGGATGGGATGAACTGTTTTATTATTAATGAAAAGTAAAAGAAAAATGGATTAGTGCATTAATTAGTTGCATCTGTGGATTTTAAAAAAGATCCCAAACAAGCCAACTGAATAGAATTATTTTTTAATTATTCACTTACATCTATCATTGTTAAGCCTTAACTGTACACCCTAATCTATGTATTCAATTTGACTTCCTATACTATACATCTTAAAAGTGCCCAACATTTCACACAATGATAGTAATGCATAGTAAACACCTTTCACACCACACATCTCCTGATACAATCGTAATATGTCCCTGATAAAATTTGTGCTTGTTCTGAAATGTAACTGGAAGAACACACTTGAAGAATGGATGGCTTTAATAATGCATATTCTTGGTGATGCTGCATTTATTTTGTGAATTTGTCTCTATTAAACATTTATCTCATTCTCAACAGAGTCATTGAGAACAACAAAATAAACCGGATCTCCCCTCAAGTGTTTCAAGGACTGAATTCGCTTATACTTCTGTAAGTTTTATCAAAGTAAAACAAAACACAATAAACAATTTAAACAACTTAACCTATGGTGGAAATAAAGCCTGCATGTATAGCCTATGCTGTTGTACAAGGTATGAAAAGGACAAAAGGAGTTCATATTCAATCCACGCACAACCTTTTGACTGTTTTACCTTGTATTCCTTTTGTCATTATCTGTTTTAAGGCCTATCAATGTTATATGTGCAGTGTGCTGCATTTGTTTCTGCTTGATTATTAATAAACATATTGTACGAGGAAAGGACAAGAGGCCTCATAATGAAATACTCTTTGAGCTGCTAAATGGTTGGCATAGGGCAGTGATGGCCAACCTATGGCACGCGTGCCACAGCCAGCTTGCCGAGCCCTCTCTGTGGACACGTGAGAAAATCCTGTACGAAGGTGTATCTCGTGCACAGCTCCCCTCCCCATAGAACTACATCTCCCACAAGTCTCTGGGGCCAGGGGTGATGTGTCTAGCATGGGCGTGGACGAGATGAAGGGTTGCTCTGGGTTGCATGGCAGGCAGAACATGTGGTGGGGATTGAGCCAATGGGGGGCCATGTCTAGGATGGGCGTGGACGAGATGAAGCGTTGCTCTGGGTTGGATGGCAGGTGGAACACGTGGTTGGGATTGAACCGATAGGGGGCCGTGATGGTGCCTACTGAAGATGCCCAATCACAGGCCATTCTCGTGCCTGGGAACTGAGTCGGCTGATGGGTGTATTATTGGAGTGTTATGGCAATCGTTGTTAAAGTAAGTGTACATGCTGTGTGGGGAATAAATGTGCTTAGCTGTGTACACTGTTTCTGTGCCTCTTCAAATAGAATCTATTCCTTGGGGACCTTTTTTTTTTTTCTTTCTTCTTGTTCCCAACATTCCCACAAAATATGGAAGGGTAAGGTCAGACTAATGTTGTGTATATGCTGTCTGTGTTACTCCTATCAAAGCTGTCAGAGAAGCATGTTCCGTAGGATATGAAGAGGGACGTCTCATGCTTTGTGTTGGCTATTCAGGTTTATCTGGCTGGGAATGCCTGCTAGATTTAGCAGAGACCACTTCAGTATAGTGAGATGTAAATACATATAGTTTTTGTCCCTGCCATCCCCCTGTATTTCATGACACCAGAGTCACATGACAGACAGTCCAAAATCACTGGCATTAAACATGGAGGTGTAGAGCTGCTGCTGTTGGGAGTTTGCACTCGACGTGCAATGAACTGCACAGGCATTGTGAGTGAACCGCATTGGTAAAGCATTGCTACAGTTGTCCTTGAGTGTTCACGTTCAGAAGGATGTTTCCTGGACATATAGGACTGTTAACATCAGGAATGAGAGATTTTCCAAGTAGTCTTCTGCTACAGCAATGCAGGGCAACCAGTATGTCTTCAGCTGGAGTAGAACTACAGATCTTAACATACCTTGGCAAGCAGAGTGCATAATGTGCCCCAGCAGGGCATGGGGGGACTGGAAGTTCTGCTGCAGCTGGAGCATTGCTGGTTGCATGTCACCCCCTGTAACAGGATTTCTTTATCATCCAGCCGGTGCTTCTACTGAACGACTAGTAATTTAAAGTGCACCTGTCATGCAACTTGAGTGTATTGAATATTAACCACTTGCCGACCGCCGCACTCCGATGTACGTCCAAACTTTGGCTAGCTGCCATAATCCCCGTATCCCCGTTTTTGTGCGGCGGTCGGCTTTCAGATAAAAATGGTCTCTGCAGGGGATTCGCCGTGAGATCACTTTTATCGGTGGCGGGAGAGGGCCCTCCCCTAACGCCGCGATCCAGTGCCCTCCCCTGCTTACCGGAGCCATCGGTAGTGGCGGAGGCGATCGCATCCTTCTCTGTGCTGTGCCTGGAGACGAGTGAGGCTAAGATGGCGCCCACTCATCTCCATGACAATGCTGGGCGGAAGCGACGTCAAAACTTCACTTCCGCCCATACTTCTTAAAGGCACATTTTTTTCAATGTCATTTTTTTAAATGACTTTTTTTTTATTGCATTTTAGTGTAAATATGAGATCTGAGGTCTTTTTGACCCCAGATCTCATATTTAAGAGGTCCTGTCATGCTTTTTTCTATTACAAGGGATGTTTACATTCCTTGTAATAGGATTAAAACTGACACAATTTTTTTTATACAGTGTAAAAGTAAATAAAATAATGTAAAATAAATAATAAAAATAAAAAATAAAATTTAAAAAACCCCCTGTCCCGACGAGCTTGCTTGCAGAAGCGAATGCATACGGGAGTAGCGCCCGCATATGAAAACAGTGGTCAACCACACATATGAGGTATCGCCATAATCGTTTGAGCGAGAGCAATAATTCTAGCCCTAGACCTCCTCTGTAACACAAAACATGCAACCTGTAGAATTTTTTAAACGTCGCCTATGAAGATTTTTGAGGGTAAAAGTTTGACGCCATTCCACGAGCGGGCGCAATTTTGAAGCGTGACATGTTGGGTATCAATTTACTCGGCGTAACATTATCTTTCACAATATAAAAAACATCGGGTTAACTTTACTGTTGTGTTATTTTTTTATTAAAAAAGTGTGCTTGTAAGACCGCTGTGCAAATACGGTGTGAAAAAAAGTATTGCAATGACCGCCATTTTATTCTCTAGGGTGTTAGAAAAAAACAATATATAATGTTTGGGGGTTCTAAGTAATTTTCTAGCAAAAAAAAATGTTTTAAACATGTAAACAACTAAAATCCAAAACGAGGCTGGTCCTTAAGTGGTTAATTTATAGTTAGTAAAATAGTGATACTGGAATTTGATTGCACAATGCTAGGACAGCTTCCAAAAAATGTAACTTTTGTCAAAAATATGTTCTAGTTTTAGATCCTCTTGTACAAAACACTATGACTACATAGTGAATACACAATGATTTCTGATGTTTCCCATGTTCCCCCCGCAGCACACGCTCATCAAGTTCTGTGTATGTTGGCACTTTGAAATGAATGCATTGGTTTTGTCTTGCAGTTTGGGCAATCGGGCTCAAAAAGGTTCGCCATCACTGGCATAAGGTGTGAGTGTTCAGGGAAGCTGAATGCTTATTTGAGTCAGAATCAAACTGCCAAAGTTGGTTTGAGTCATACTGGTGGCTGTGAAGAACTTCTTCACTCTGAAATACTACTTTATTAAAGTGATATTAAACCCTGGGTTTTTACATTAGCAGCTGATTTAACCACTTGCCCACCTCACTATAGCCAATATATGGCTACAGCACAGGTCTCCAGTTATGGAAGGGCGTCCTGAGAACACGCTTCCCGTGACCCCCTCAGGCATACATCGGGAAATGTCTGTGATTGCTGTGTCCCTTGGACACAGCAGATCACAGATCTGGGTATAGGGCCAATCACAGCTGCCCTTTATATGTGATCAACTGTGTCCACTGCTCGTCATATGTAAACAGACTTGCTGGTTATCAGCTTTCTTTTCCTCAAACAGGGACAGCGTGTGAGGAAATGAGAGCTGATCTGACAGGGCACAGTGAGTAGAGCATTTACACTGATAATCAGGGCACTGATCACCAGTGCCAGATTACCAGTGCAGCCCCATCAGTTCCCATCAGTGTAGCCTCATTGGTGGTCATCAATGCAGCTTATCAGTGCCCATCAGTGCTGCCTCATCAGTAATTCCTTATCAGTAATCCTGAGGGTATAATTGAGAAAAAGGCGCCACTACTCAAAATACCACCACTGCGCCTCTGGATAGATACAGAGTATGTGGAAGCTGCCACTTGAAAAGATCAAATATAAAAGCTGAATTTTAACTACTGGTCAATGTGGGATAATGACACAAAGTCAAAAAAGCGGCGCTAAATGTTTCTGCACAAGGAGTATTAAATCCCCTAAAGTGACATGTGACTCACAATTTACAAATTAGAATAAAACTGACATGTGCTAAAATATAATAAATGCTATAGCACTAAATTGACAAATAGCACTAAACACCCTGTGACAAGTGAAGTGATATGATGTAGCTAGTGAAGCTACAAAAAATAAATAAATAAATAAATAAATAAATAAATAAATAAAAACATTTTCCCAAAATATAAAAAATAAAGTCCATAAAATATTGAAGAGGATCTATAGTCTATGTGAAGATCTCTTAATCCATTCACCACACCAATGTGTCTGTGATTCCACTCCCCTAAAGAAACACACTCACCGAATTCCAATGCCTACATTCTTATGTTAGGCTAAAGCGCATTTAAACCACATGGATAGGGTTTTAGAGCAAGCATTCAAACTCCAGCCGTGCGTCTCATATAATCTCCACATGCGTCTAGAAACCAGTGACGTAAGGAGAGAAGGAGAGAGAGGCCCACCATTCATTGTGGAGGAAAATTTAACTTGCTCCTCCTCCGCTAGCTCCACCCACCTTCTCCCTCTATGTTCCCCTCAGCAAATGTAAGGAGTGGCGAGCGGTCTGAGGATCAGAAACTGTGCTGCCTGCCTTCTCCCCCCTCGAGGTGCCGCTATCAGAAGAGGACTCTGTTGTTTTCTGCCCATTCCCCCTTCTATTAGCGGGCAGAAAAACAACATGAGATCGGAGCGGCTGTGTGTGTGGAGAGGGAGCAGCTGTGGGCTCTTCTCCCCCCCCCTCCTCCTCATGCTGCTGTTCCCAGTTCCCTGTTTCTTCCCCCTTTTCCTCCCATTGGCCAGGGGGAAAAAAAGGAGAAAAGAGGATTATGGGACATTTGGTGACAGGCCATTGGTGACAAGTGACAGGCTGCATCTGGTGACAGGCATTGGTGACAAGTGACAGGCTGCATCTTGTGACAGCCATTGGTGACAAGTGTCACGCTGCATCTGGTGACAGGCATTGGTTACATATGTCATGTTGCATCTGGTGACAGGCGTTGGTGACAAGTGACACGCTGCATCTGGTGACAGGCATTGGTGACAAGTGACACGCTGCATCTGGTGACAGGCATTGGTGACAAGTGTCACGCTGCATCTGGTGAGGGGGCATGTCTCTTTGTAGGAGGGGGCATGTCTCTTTGTAGGAGTGGGCATGTCTCTGTACAGGAGGGGGCATGTCTCTTTGTAGGAGGGGGCATGTCTCTTTGTAGGAGGGGGCATGTCTCTTTGTAGGAGTGGGCATGTCTCTGTGCAGGAGGGGACATGTCTCTTTGTAGGAGTGGGCATGTCTCTGTGCAGGAGGGGACATGTCTCTTTGTAGGAGTGGGCATGTCTCTGTACAGGAGGGGACATGTCTCTTTGTAGGAGGGGGCATGTCTCTGTGCAGGAGGGGACATGTCTCTTTGTAGGAGTGGGCATGTCTCTGTGCAGGAGGGGACATGTCTCTTTGTAGGAGTGGGCATGTCTCTGTGCAGGAGGGGACATGTCTCTTTGTAGGAGTGGGCATGTCTCTGTACAGGAGGGGACATGTCTCTTTGTAGGAGTGGGCATGTCTCTGTGCAGGAGGGGACATGTCTCTTTGTAGGAGTGGGCATGTCTCTGTACAGGAGGGGGCATGTCTCTTTGTAGGAGGGGGCATGTCTCTGTGCAGGAGGGGGCATGTCTCTTTGTAGGAGGGGGCATGTCTCTGTGCAGGAGGGGGCATGTCTCTTTGTAGGAGGGGCATGTCTCTCTGCTTTATGGAAATGTCTCTTTGCTGAATATATGGGGCTGTCTCTTTGCTTTATGGAAATGTCTCTTTGCTGGATGGGCGTAGGATTTTTTGTGGCAAGTGGCACAGCTGCAACTGGTGGCAGGCTATAGGTGGCAAATGACACGGCTGTGGGTGGCAAGTAACAAGCTGCATCTGGTGGCAGGCAATGGTGGCAAGTAACAAGCTGCATCTGGTGCCAGGCAATGGTGGCAAGTGACAAGCTCGGGGCTCCCACTGATTCTGCATTGTGGTGAGTTGAACTATTTAATTATATATTACAATGTAATAATAGAAATAATTTGATTTGATCATCCTGACACTATATTAATCATAATGTTAGGATGATTTAAGTGCTAACACCAGCCATTCACCTGACAAATCACCCGCTGACGAATTCCCTGTCAACCCCAAGACTGCATTCCCCCCCCCCATCTTTCTTTGGGAAGGAAGGGGGGGTATCCCTGAATGGCAGTTTGGAAATGTTGTCACCCTATCCGCCACTGCAGCGCTGCTGTTGCAGAAAGTTGCGTCACTGAGCTGGGATCAGAGCGTAGCTGGTCGGTGGCAGTGGAGAGAAAGGGGGGTAGCTTTCGTGGTGCTACACAGTTCATATACCTGTGAGCTGATGTTTTTGGGCATGTCTCTTTGCAGGAGGGGGCATGTCTCTTTGCAGGAGGGCTCATGTCTCTTTGCAGGAGGGAGCACGTTTCCTTGCAGGAGGGGGCATGTCTCTTTGCAGGAGGGGGCATGTCTCTTTGCAGGAGGGGGCATGTCTCTATGCAGGAGGGGGCATGTCTCTTTGCAGGATGGGCATGTCTCTTTGCAGGAGGGGGCATGTCTCTTTGCAGGAGGGGGCATGTCTCTTTGCTTTATGGAAATGTCTCTTGCTGAATATATGGGGCTGTCTCTTTGCTTTATGGAAATGTCTCTTTGCTGGATGGGCGTAGGATTTTTTTTTTTTTGGGGGGGGGGCTCATCAGTGCCCATCAGTAGCCTCATAAGTGCCCATCAGTATAGCCTCACCAGCACACATCAGTGAAAAAGAAAAATTACTAAAATTTTATTACAGATTATTATTTGTATAACGGAAACAACAAAAACAGGGGGGGTTTGAAAATTGTTGGTTCTTTTTTGTTTACTTAGCAAAAAAATAAAAATCCCAGTGTTGATTAAATACCACCAAATAAAGTTTTGTCTAAAAAAAAAATGGCAAAAATTTAATTTGGGTACAGTGTTGCATGACCACGCACTTGTCATTCAAAGTGTGACAGTGCTAAAAGCTGTAAATTGACCTTTCAGCTTTTAGCAACTGTCACACTGAATGAAAGTCTCCAGTATTGAGGTGGTTAATCACTTGCTGAGTATGCAGCTTTTTTTTATCTTTTAATCCTTGCCTATGTTCCTGTTTAAGTTGGTGCCATGATCACTGCCCCAGGCTTCCTGTTTCAGGGTAGTCCCTGTCTCTTAGAGTGCTATGGAGTCACCTTGCATGCAGGGACTAGGTTTGTATCTCATTACAATATGTACATCAGTAGAAACACACAATCCCATAACCTAGGATGGCAAGACACTCCCCAGCTCCTCCTTACCCCCACATCAAACTAACAGACTGGCTTGAGAATGTACTGTCAGTTCCTAACTCTTTCATGTGAAGACCAGAAGTTCAGGGAAGCATCACTAAGAAAGCAAGAGCCAGCAGCTTTGAAAGTTGTAAACTGCAAGTGCTGCAGTAAGAGTTTAACAACTTTTACAGAGGAATGTTTAATTTATTGTGCTCAATGTTTTAAGCTAAAAATCGATTTGACCTCTCAACTCGATTCAAGATTTAAATCCATTTTTTCCCCAGCCCTAATATATATATATATTTATATGCATGCATACAGATACACACACACTCTTATGGCAGAGACGGTACAGTGAAAGATAAGTACGGCAGCACTTCATTAATGGCAGAACTAGTCAGACGGAGATATTTCCAATCTCCCTTCAGGCACACAGAGCGATAATGCTAATGTATTGGGGTGATTAGGGTGTGCCCAGGCACACCCCCTGCGCACGCCTATGACTGTAGTTTTTCTGCGGTTATCCCACGGTTTCCCATAGACTTTTTATGAGACCTTGTGGTTTTGGTGCATTTTCTGAAAGCGTACCAAAAGTCCTGCATGCTGCATTTTTGGTGCACTTTCAGAAATACACCAGAAACATGCAATCAAATAGAAAGTTTACAGGAAACTGTGGGTTAATCGCACAAAAAAAACTTGGGTACACCTGCACTGCAGCCAAACCGCTGCTCAGCAGTGTGAAACTGTTCTAGTTCAAGGCAAAATGTTTGTATATATAAACAAATGATAAATACCTTCTTTTTTTTTTATAAGTGATCACATGACCTCTGTTCTCAGCTGCATAAGGGGCTTAAAGAGGTGGGGGTGGAGACTGCAGTCAGTGCATTAGCAGGTGGCAGAGTATCAGCAGTTCACTGATCTTCCCAGTAAAGCGCTGTGCAAGGTGGCATGTAAGCACAATTCTAAACATTGGATTACAGGCAAGCTGAGCTCCCAAGTGGAATGCAAAAAAAGAAAACTGACCACACTGGCATGGATGTGCTTCTATGCCTAGCGTGTTCCCTGGAAAGCAGAGAGGGAGGGGAAGGGAGACTGGCAGGATCGTCAGGCGTTTCACACAAAGGAAGCAATACAAGGAGAACAGAATACTTTTTCATAGAAGTACATGGTACAGCAGACACATATCAGTAATATAAAGTGTTGGGGTACCATACACTTTAGCACTGGCTAATAGCCCCCGTATCTTCTCCATCAAAAACATATTTATCCGTAGACCATAGAACCAATGATTGTGTTGTTTTAATCGCTGCAAACTAAATTTGATTGTGCTGAATTCCAGATCCCTTTTGGAGTCGTTGGCCCCTATGATACTGCAAATGCACATCTATTCATCCATATAGAGCTGATCTGAAATGGGCCCCAACACTTTAGATCAGGGGTAGGCAACCTTTGAGAGGTGGAGATCTACCTGAACAACATAGAAGAGATCAAAGTCCGGGTGCGCCTTTTTATTTTTTTATTTATTTTGTAGAAAAAGAAATTTACTAGCCAGACCCCAATAATATGTAAGGACCTGTAATTCCTCCTGCACAAATCAAAGAATTGTGGCCGCAACATGTGTACATCCATGGCCACAGCCTGTGCAGCTAAAGGAGGAGTGGTTGGGAGGAGGTAAAACTGCAGCTCAGTTGAGGGGTTTTAATGCCCCCCCCAACTGCTAGTCCTAATGTACAGACCACTTTACAAAGCACCACCAAAGGCTTTTTTTAGACTTGTGGTTGGGGGCCGCCAAAAATGTGCTGTTGAGCCAACCGCCCCCTATTTTACCATGATCGTTATGACTAAATCATAGTGGTTTAACCATGTCACATCATCCATTCCATGCAGTGTTTTACAGGCCAAATGAAGGGAACTCTAGTGTAAGTGGACAGTGGCTGTTTTTTGTTTTTGCACCTTACACTAACCTGGCCACTGTGTATGCAGATGTGCAAATTGTATTTATCTAAGCTTGGAAGGGAGAGGTGGTGGAGGATTTTAAATCCTGGCATCTTAGTCTTGGGTACTGGTGCAAATGTCATATAAAGTATATTTGTTGCTCTTCATTTGTTAAAAATATGCTAAAAGTTAAGGTTTTTGTACAATGCTGTGAACTGAGGGTAAAGGAAAACATTTTGTGCAACCTTCTAGAATGGTCATTCTCTCCTAGGATTTTGCCTGGAGAGCATTCCAGTGTGAGGAGTTAAATTTTTGGGGCCTGGTACCAGCTGGAGGTTTGAGCTAAGGCCCAAAGAATCTAATTATGAGGGCCTGGAGAATCAAGAAGATTTCTACCTGTTGGAGCATCTTCAGAGGAATCTGCTATGCAGAAATAGGTCCAGGAGAGCTTGAGGAAAGCTGATGTTGGATGGACATGGCATAGAGAGCACAATACTCAGCTCTTTAAGGTACCTGTGACTACTCTGCTAGGGTCAGAGGACCAATTCCTATTCAGGGACAGCTACAGCAGAATCTAGAGCCATCAATAGAGTTACTCAAAGGATTTAATATTGGGAGGCTGCTAAAGAAATATCTAGGACCACCAATAGGTGCTATTAATGTTGGAAGGCTGCAATTAAAAACTTAGAATCACCATTTACTGTAGTTGTTGACATCAGCAGACCTGGGACATTTTCCTGTTTTTGTGGCCTGTAACAAATAAAAGGATTGAGCCGGCAACTCTGTAGACCATATAGCGATTTTAATGGTTGGTTACTAAAGTGACAAGCAAAGCAGCTGATGCGTTTCGGCAACAGCCTTAGTTGTAGCATGTTAAATATAAAAATGGCAATACATTTATACTCATATAAGCTCCACCCCAAAATCAATTTGCATGGTAAATTGAAGCAATTAAGAGGTTAATATCAAAGTGCCAAAATGCAGGAAAAGGATTGAGACAAAAGATATACATCACATGACATGTTTCAAAAGATATAAAAGCACAGTGGAATACCATACAATATCATCCTTCACACAGGGGTAAAAAAAAAATCAATAATGATAAATCATAGAAGAAAAACGAATCAGTATGCTGGTGCATGTAGCCCATATGTAAGGGTCCATATGGCATCATGGTAAACCACTGTATAAGACAGGAGAAACAAAGGACATCATACAGCATGTTTCAACAAAAGTCAAATTTACTAGGTAGTTAGTGAAGACTATAATTGTGTCCCCAGGGAAAGGATCCATCTCACTTCCTGTTCTAGAAGACTTCTATGTGTATCCCCTCCACGTGTCACTTGTTTAATTTTCTGCACTGCACAGAAGGAAAATTAGGTCATATTGACTTCATGTTTTGTTTTAAAATGTTTTGATACAATAGACATCTTTTTTATATTGCTTGACGCAGTACCATTATAATGCGTACTTCTGACTCTCTCTGCATTATTTTAAAGCACACATAAATCAACTAAAAGACTAGTTGTTGTCATTGGTGTGTTGGTGTTTCCAAGTGCAGTTAGTCACCACTACGAAATGCAGCTTCTGCCGGAGTGAGTGCTACATTATTCCGGGTTATTCATTTCTTTGGTTTTTTTTTTACATTTTTATGTAGATATGGCATTTTTCGTTTAGGGTGCTCAAAACACAGTATTTATATGTTACTAACCATTGGTTCCTGAAGCTGCCTTCAACCACACACCACTGTAATGTTTGGAAGAAAAAAAAAATAAGCAGAGAATAGTATGCTCATAAACCACCTCACATGATATCATTCACCACATCCCCCATAGCCCCTTAAATAAAACAAAAGTTAGGCATACTTTGGTTAGACCTGTTATCATTGATTAAAATTGTCCTGCTGCTTGTCAACTTTACACACGGGTATCCTGTGCAGTATCTTAACTCTTGAACTCTTGTAGTAAAGCTCAGCCTGTGCTCTTTCTCTCTAGTAACTTTTGAAACTAGCCTTGCTTTTTAAAATTGCCCTGCTGCTGGCTAGTTTCACTCTGCTGTGTCTTAATTCCTGTAGTAAAACATGCATACTCATTTTCTTTTGTACATTTCAGACCATTCCCCCTCATTAAAAATGTCCCACTGGTGGTCAGTTTTACACTGCTGTATCATCTTTTTTCATAGAAATTGACCAGCAGGAGAGCTTTGCATCAGCAAGAACAGGGATAGCCTCACCAAACTGCTGGCCAATTTCTATCTACTGGTCAAAGTGGGCCTAATGAAACAGTATGTATTGCTGCTAAGTCCAACTTTAAAAAAAAAGTTTTTTTCAAACTGAAATTAATCTGTTTGAAGCGTTGCTGCTGTATTTAGAATGGTTGTAAACTCTCCCCGACAACTTTGTCCCATGTGAATCAGCATAAAAAACCCTAATAAACACTGCTTGTGGATATCTCCTTACTTGCTTAGTATTGTTGTAATCCTTTTTGTTCTTTAGAATAACTTCACTGAGCATGCCCAGATCTCCCCTGATTTACGGCACACTCTGTGTACTTGTCTGTCTATTATCAGATCTTCCTACGGCACAACACTGAAATCCCACAAGACTGCATAATCACTCAGAGGTTCCTACTACACCCCATGTGACCATGTGACATTAGATGGAGTGTAAACTTGGGCATCGGACAGCATTACTGCAGCCTTATCAGCTAAAGCTGATAAGACTGACACAGGCAAACACTAGATAATCGGCACAAGTAAATACTATGAAATAAAACAAGTCAGCTATGAGCAGTGAAGCAGGGTTGCCATAGAAACGTTGGATTGAGAAGGAGGCTTGGTTAACAGTACAGGAAGTGCTCAATGTAAGGGCTGAAATACACTCTACTGTGGACTCAGAAAACAATACTTAAAATGGCACTTCCTTACCCCTGATAACAAGTTTTTTAAAGTTTCTTTAAACAGTAAGTAATATGCGATTTGGGCTGGATTACAGTGGCTATAGTTTGATAATTACTTATTATAATGGACTAAATGAAAAGCAGCATCAGAGTGGGAGAGTTTACTTCCTCTTTAAGTGAAGGTAACTGTAAAAAAAATTCCGTAGCCAAATATTTGTTGCTGTGAAAATTGGACCATAACACCATGTGCAGCTTAAAGGCATGCTCCAGGCATATTATTTAAGGAACGTGTGTATTTTTTGCCCTCTAAGCCACACAAAGACTCTCCCCCCACTTTGTTTAAAAAAAAACAAAACATTTTTTTGCATTGGTACATGTCCCTCATGGCAGTGCCCAGCTTCCTATACCTTTTTATTTAAAAGTAGTTTGTCTATTTGGTCTAAATATTACCAATAAAGTGATGGTAAAGGCTCTCTTTTTTTTCTTTCTTTACAATAACAAACATGTCATACTTACCTGCTCTGCGCAGTGGTTTTGCACAGAGCAGCCCTGATCCTCCTATTCTCAGGTCCCTCGCCAGCACTCTCGGCTCCTCCCTAATGTTAAGTGCCCCCAGAGCAAACGGCTTGCAATGGGGACACCCAAACAAGCTTGTTCCAAGCCGCAGCTCTGCGTGTCCATTTACACACAGGGCCGTGACCCTCTTTCTCCTTATTGGCTTACTAGCTGTGATTGACAGCAGTTGGAACCAATGGTTCCCGCTGCTGTCATAGTTAATGAGGAGGGAGAGTCCCTGCAGAGCCTAGGCTCTCCTGCACATCGCTGGATTGAGATCGGGCTCAGGTAAGTATTAGGGGGAGCTGGGGGGGGACAGTGCTGTGCTGCACACAGAAGGTTTTTTACCTTCATGCTTAGAATGATAGAAAACCTTGAGCCTTTAGAACCAATTTAAATTAAAGTGTGTCTAAACCCCAAAGCATTACAATATATTTTATGCTTTTTTCTTCTTTCTTTTCACCTGGTGATCCGGCCAGTAGGTCTGTTTATTTTTCAACTTCCTTTAACAGACCAAGCTGTCTAGCAAACATGGTGGTTTGAAGGTTGAGACAAACCATTTACCCCTGAGAGGGATACATATAATTGTCACCTTTTATTTATGTAGTTAAAAACTTTATCCCAAAAGGAAAAAAAAAAACAGTTTTTAAACTTCTTAAATTGGAATTAGGCTTTAAAGTACAACTATAGGCAATGTTTTTTTCACTTTTTTTTTTCACTTTGGATAGAGCAAGGGAGGATTATAACTCCTATCAGATTTTTTTTTGCCATCTGTTTCCCATTGCAGAGATTTCCCTTCACTTCCTGTCCCATAGCCAACAGGAAGTAAGAGGAAATCCCTGTAAATCAAGGGAATTCCTTGTTGACCCCCAGGTCACCAGAACTAGTGTACCCATTGGAAGATTTCCAATCTAATACTTTTCTGGGGACAACCCAAAATTTGGGCAATTTTTTTTACTTTCACTTTCAATGATAATGGTAAACAGGACCCATAGAGAGGGTGAATCTCCTTAACGGGGACAGCAAAAAAAACTGAAAAGTGTTCTAATCCCTCTCCACGCTATCCAAAGCTAAAAAAAAAAAAAAGTTTTGCCTTTAGTTATACTTTAATTTGTTGGTCACTTATGTAAAGTCAATTAAGATCTACTAGTTCATCAAACACAACCATCTCCAGACAGTGCTGCCATGTCTCAGGTGCTCCTCCAACCAGAGTGGAGACACCCTAATGCCCTGTACACACAACCGGAATTCTGCTCAACCTGTCTTGCATACACACGGTCACACCAAATTTCGACCGTCCAGAACACGGTGACGTACGACACGTATGACGGGACTAGAAAACGGAAGTTCAATAGCCAGTAGCCAATAGCTTCTGTCTCGTACTTGCTACAGAGCATGCGTCGTTTTTGGTGCGTCGGAACAGCATACAGAAGAGCGGTTTTTCCGATAGTAATTTGTTCCGTCGGAAAAATATAGAACATGTTCTCTATCTAAGTCCGTCTTAATTTTCAACGGAAAAAGTCCGATATGGGCATACACACGTTCGGAATATACAATGAAAAGCTCCCATCAGACTCTTTCTGTCGGAAATTCCACTCGTGTGTATGCGGCATTAGGCAGGAAACATGTTACTGTCTGGATGAGCATGTGAAAATAGGGGGGGGAAGGCCTAAAAACAGAAAAGCAAAGCAGCCACAACATCTATTGTCAAGGATTGGTAAGTTGCAACAAATTACAATTTTGGTTTTGGGTTTAGTTAAATTCAATAACAGGAATCACCTTTCAGACCTCAACAGGATTTGCTGCTAAGTTTAGGTACACTAAATTTTAAACAGTATTTGCCGTACCTTCTGCAAATCGAACCTGGACAAATTCGCCCACCACTTTTAATGAGTTGTCGTTTTTCAGTCATGTCAACAGCTCCTCTTTTTAAACAATATATAGTTTTTTTTTTTTTAATTAAAGCAAAAAGTTTTTCATTAGGAACAGAAAAGCACCCAATTTTTATACTTTGAAGTTTTATGCAATGATCTAACAGAGCACCTACTTTAATCTACATCACAGGGGAAGCTACAATTACAATGACTCTTTTATGCATCTGGTTCCTTTGTGAATTTAGAATCTACACATAAGTACACTGATCTAGAAAGCTTATTTTCTTTGCTATTGGGATCGTTTTGAAGTTGCCTTTGATAAAAAATGGTCATACCAGTTCATATATTACAGTTGTAAAGGTGAATAGAAACAAAAACAGTTGTAATACTTCAGCATAGTTATATAAATATTTGCTAAGCAGAACTTGGCCTAAAACTTTTTTTACTTTTGGATAAAGGACTAAAGGACTAGAATTAGTTTTTCGAGAAGAGATCAAACCCCTTTGTTTTAATATTTGTTCTGCTGTTTGTACTTTTTGTTGATTTTTGGTGCTTTTTCATGTTGTTTTTTTCTGAATGCATTTTTAGACTTGATCTAGACTCTGATACTTTTATGTGTAGATAAATGTTTTAAAGCAAAAATATATGGTAATAATGCTAAAGTAAGTCCTAATTTGGATTATGTATTGTGTTATTGTTCTTACAGAGTAATGATGAACAATTTCCTGGGCCGACTGCCTGACAAACCGCTTTGTCAATATATGCCTAAACTAAACTGGCTGTAAGTACAAAGTATGTTTCTGGAGCAAACCAGCAATATACACTGAGCAGATCAATAAAATGTTAAAGCAGATTTTGTTTCACATTGGAAAGATTATATATACTGTATATAATAATACAGTTTTATTCATCAAAGTAAAATTTCAGGATAAACCTAACTAGTCCCCAAAAAGCTCCACCCCCCTCCTAACACCTTTGCTGACTAATATGTGAAGAATAGAAAAAATATTCCTGTGCTGCGCTACTGTGTTGCTATCGCTTATGAGCTGCGTGTGATCACTTAATGTGTTCCCACATTCAAGACATATAAATATAAAAAAGTGCCATGCTGCTCTTAAGTTCCTAATTAAACTACTTATATAGTGCAAAACTAAAACTCAGTATGTGTATCAATTAATATAAATCACAACACCTAATATACCACAATATGTACATATACAGTATATACATAAAAAGTCTCTAACTATTGATTCACAGTGAAGTATCCCAAAATCTCTCTAGTGATCAACCGCAAATGATAAATTCACATGTGCTCCACCTTAGTGTGTCCAGCCTCTCACCTTCTATTATGAACCTATGAGATGTATAGGCCACAATGCACTTTCCCCCCTAAAGGGCTAATTGAATCTCCTTTCTTCTCTCCCTCGCCAACTTCGGATCTTTTATGCAGACATCAAAGTGTATACCCCTTTAAGGGGGACAGGGCTTCCCGTCTTCAATGGAGCTGGTGGTGAGGAAAAAAACAGCTCACATTGCGCAGTAATTCTATTATTTTAAATATTTATTAAAAGCAACCAAAATACACTCACATTTGCTGGTGCACAATGCCACCACTACAGAGAAACAACCAACAGCATTTACTCTAGTGCAGGGCACCACTCCAGCACTGTCAAATTTACTTCCTGGATGTGACGTCATCCGGCTTCACCCTATGTTTATTGTCATCAATCACATGACTTCATCAGGGGATCCCGGACTAACCTGTGTAAGAAAGATGTATATACTTACCTATTTTCATAATAATGTAATCTTCAATGCAATAATTAATAAACATGCTCCAAAATTGTCTTTACCATGCACACTATGACCTCTTGACTCCAAATCTGCACCACCAGAAGCATAGGCCTCTTAGGTTGCAAGAGGTCAATTACACGCTTGTTTATGAAAATAATACGTTTCACTACTCCTCCACATACGTAGAATTACTGGCATGGAAGGGATAAAATCACCTATTCATCCTGTTTTTCGGTATAGAGAACAGATAAATACCAAACATAGTGCTCACTGTAAACTTCAAACCATGCTACACAAAAAACAGTCACATATAATGTGGAAGAAGTAACCCAAAAATTATTGTGCAGACACCAAGACTTCTTGCCAAGCAACTTCCCACATGTTCCTCAAAGTGGGACCCTCTAGAGAAGTCCTGCTATTGGACACATGTCAGATGGAGTCACTCCAGTGATGTTATCATGTTATGGGAGGAGCCTAATGCCAAGTGCTTAGTAGAGCAAGACAGGTTACACACAGCATTTTATATAATAATTTATTAAATAATATCATTTTATATAAGAATTTTATATAATAATATCTCTAACCCAGACTTTGTCATATCGCTGTCCTTATGTTTATTGTATGTGTTTTAAATCTTTTCGGCAAATTAATAAAATAAAAAACAAAGGGAATATACCGTGCTAAATGATGACAGTAGTTATCCAAAGTTGAGACTGCTGCGATTACCATGTGATATAAACAAGGCAAAAATAGATATAAAAATAACAATCGCGCAAATCAAATAGGTGATAAAATACACTTGATTACAGTGCAAAGTGCAAAAATAAATCCACTAATTGTGTAAGTCTACCAACCTTATCGTAATTGGAATAGGTATATAGGTGCTACACACATTAAACAAATAAAGTGCAGTGTGCATCAAAAATAACAAATAGTCCAAAATTATTAAATAGTTTTCCTCCACCGAGTGACAGATAATGAATGTTCTGTGACACACCAATGTGGTAATCAGGGACTCTTACCAGTTAAAAGGGGCCACCTATCCCTAGGATGGCCAACCGAGCAAGCAGATTAACCTCTGCTGGGTAACAGGGCAAAGCCAGATAATCTTTCTCTTTAGCCTCCACTCACAGCGATATCCCCAGATCATCCAGAGGAGTTTCATAAGAAGGAGAAAAGTCTCCAATAGTGTGATACTATTTATATAGTGTTTATTATAGAAAAAGGGGGCCAAATGCGCACATATAAAATCCTTTTGGTGGCAAACAAACAATCACCCGTCTTTCCGGGATCACATGGGGCATGATTGCATCAGCGCGTAGCACCACCCGACATGTTTTGTCACATGTGACATTTTCTTGGGGCGGTGAATAAACTATAGCAGACAGCACTATGGAAATTGCTTGGCAAGAAGTTTTGGTGTCAGCACAGTTATTTTTGTGTCACTGCTTCGACATTATAAGTGAGTGTTTTGTGTGTATGTGTCGTGTAGTTTGAGGTTTACAATGAGCACAATGATATTTGTTCTTTCTCTGAGTGATACTGGATAATAGGATGAATTGGAGATTTTAACCATTCCATGCCAGTAATTCTGTGGCTGTGGAGGAGTGGTGAAGCTTATTCCTTTCATAAATAGGTGTGTAATTGACCTCCTGCAACCTAAGAGGTCTATGCTTAAAGATGAGCAGCTTTGGAGTCAAGTAGGCACAATGTGCACGGTGAAGACAATTTGGGAATTTGTTTATAGATTGTTGCACTGAAGACTACAATATTATCATCTCATATACAGTACGTTGGACTATGTTTTGCACTTTTTATGCTGTTGGGGGTTATTGATTGATCATTTTTGTTTCCTTATGCTCGAATCAAACATCAGGTGTTCGCCCATTCCCCAAACAGCGAATATTATGGGGTGTTCGCAGCAGGGTGCCTTTGGCCAATCATGGCTCAGGGGGACTAAGTCCACGCCCCACACTATATAAGGCTGTTCACATAGCGGCCATGTATGGTGTGTGACTGTGGACAGAGATAGATTGAGCTAGATTAGGCAGGCAGGTTAGTTAGTGGCAGTGTATTTAATTTATATATATATGTATATATATATATATATATATATATATATATATATATATACTCTGCATTTAGTTTAGACTAGATATTCAGTGTAGACTATATTCAGTCAGTGCAGGCAGTGTAGTATATATAACGCAGTGTATTGAAGTGGTTAAGTGGTAAAATTTAAAAAAAAAAATGGTGTGGGGCCCCCCCGAATCCATACCAGGCCCTTCAGGTCTGGTATAGATTTTAAGGGTAACCCCATGCCAAAATTTTTTTTAAAAATAGCATGGGGGTCCTCCCCCAAAATCCATACCAGACTCGTAGCCGAGCAAGCAGCCATGCCATGGCAGGCCAGGAAAGGGGGGGACAAGCACTTTTTTTGGTGAGTGGGTAGGGGTACAATGTACCCCCACCCATTCACATAGGGGAGGGGTGGGATCTGGGGGCTCCCTTGTTAAAGGGGGCTTCCAGATTCCGATAAGCCCCCCACCCGCAGACCCCCACAACCACCGGGCAAGGGTTGTGAGGATGAGGCCCTTGTCCCCATCAACATAGGGGAAAAGGTGCTTTGGGGGACCCCAAATTACCCTCTCCATGTTTAGAGCATGGTATGGTTCAGGAGGGGGGCTGCTCTCTTGTGCCTCCCTTCCTGGCCTGCCATGGCTGTTTGCTCGGATAAGGGTCTGGTATGGATTTTGGGGGGACACCCACGCAATTCTTTTTTTACATTTTGGCATGGAGTTCCCCTTAATATCCATACCAGACCTTAAAGGCCTGGTATGGACTGGGGGGGGGGACCGCACACCATTTTTTTCAATGGTTTCTTATCTATATTGCCAGGAGCCGACAATACAGCCGCAAGCAATTTTAAATTACATTTTTTCCGTTAGAAATGTCATTTTGCTGCGGTACTGTAATAAACATCAGAAAGATGCGCTACTTTACAGGCAGACCAAGGGGACCCCCATGCACGATATTTAAAGGAATATTTCATTTTTATTGTTTGACTTTAATTATTATTAAAATCACTGCTCCTTTTAATGGCAAAAACTTGCATATAAGCCTTTAAAATTAGCACTTTTGATTTTTCATGTTTATCTTATAGACTTTAATGGTGTTCGCACAAATTTTTTGTCTGTTCGCATGTTCTGGTGCGAACCGAACCGGGGGGGGTATTCATCCCTAATTTTGACATTTACGCAGATTGCAGGGCAAACATTTTGCTGCTGACTAAATCTTCCAAGCCGAACATTGCCCATTACCTTAATTTTTCCTTATCATGTTGTAACAAAAAAGGAGGAGAAATCCCCCTAGTGGGGTCACAGACCAGAATAAAACCAGACAGAATTCCTAAATTGCTTGATTACTGTTTGTCTTTGATCTCTGTATTTCATAACGTATGTAATATTTTTCTATTAAAGAGCAATATAGTATATTTTGCATGAATATTATTTGAAAGTAATTTTTTTATGTGACATTTACAATTTGAAATGCTGTTTAGCATTTATTTATGGTATTTCATTGGCAGCTTTTCAATTCTCCGTCTAACGGCTGTAATTTTCATCCTTGCTGAAGGACTGTTGAGAAAGGGGGTCACTGCGTTACAGCTTCACTCGCAGGGGGGGTGCCGGCCTGACACCCCCCCCCCCCCAGTGTGTGGTATGCCACTGGTTACTGGTTAACAGATTGTATTGTTTTTACCGCTCTGGGCAACATGATGGAGATGAGTGGCCACTTAACATTTCACCAACAGGAATCCCATCTTTAAAGTTCTATGGGTATCGGGTAAGAATACCCACCTACTGTTACATCATTACCCCAATATGGAAGTTTTATACTTTATTATACAGTGTTAACAGGTGGCTTCCCTTAGAGCCTGGTTTCCCTGCTTAGAGAGCTGCTGTACCACCCTGTTTAGGAAAGTGTAGTGATATGTTATCTTTTGGAGTACTTTGATATCTGATTGAGTGAAGTAGCCTAAGCATAGTGTATATTGGCTGGTTTACCTAAACTAATGTTTGCAGTGAGCCACTTTGAATCAACCACTTTGAATCAACATTTCTGTCTAATGTAAATCTGTTGGCTCATCTCTATAGACTGATAGACTTGCACCAAGAGAGAAAACAGTATTGTACAATCATTATGCAGCACTACGAAGTGGAAAGTACACTCATCATATGTAGTAAGAAACTCAGCTAACTTCAGACACAAATATACAGTATATATAGATATACAGTATATTTACAAACTACAGTATATACAGAAAAAATGTTTTAGAAGAGTAAAACATATTCATAAGATTATATACATTAAAATGGTATTAAACCCAAAAGTAAATATTTATTATATTGCAGCTTACCAATTGTTAGAAGTGATGGCTGCATTTGTTTTCTTTTTCAGGAATATTTGCTGCAACTGCTTGTAAAGTGTTGACTGGAGTTCCACTTCAGCTAGTGTATCTAAATCTGCTAGTGTCCATAACACCCCCTCCCTTCATATTAACAATGTTGCTGTTCAATAGTGCCTGCTGTGCTCCTTCATTCAGTTTGGGGGCACTCTAATACAGGTGTGTTACTTGCCAGGTCACCAAGTGAAAACAGAGGGGTAAAAAGTCTAAAAAGAGAAAACTAACCCAGCCACCACTTCTAATGATTGGTAAGATGCTATATATTACATTTCTGGTTTTGGTTTTAATACTGCTTTAAGGTGATCATATAGACATTTATATCGAAAAAAAACTTTACTTCACTAAAGGTTTTGTTTAAATAACAAAGAATAAAGACAGTTATGTTTTTATTTCTATAAAGTATTATTTTTTTCCAGGGACTTTGAAGGAAACAATATCCCAGGCTTAAGAAACACAACTTTCAACTCCTGTATTACTTTAACTGTTTTGTAAGTATTCTCTTAAATAATACCTAATAAATCCCTATAATATATTTTTACTTGTCATTAACACAAACAGAATCAATGCATCGCTTAAAGAAGTGGAGCCATAGTATATAGCTGGAAGCTGCATTCCGGATGCCCAGGCTGTGGCGTCCTCCCATCCACCAAAAGACAAATTAGTCCACAGAAAAAACAGCTGGCAACTCCATGAACCTCAAACTTCTTTATAATGCCATCCCAGTGAGTAGACAGACAGTGGCAGATGCGTTTCGGCCTTGTTCACAGCACACATAGAAATTAAAAATGAACACATATATATACAAATACATCAAAAGAGACCCACCTCTCCTTCCATTAGTCATATTAGTTATATTTTTACTTGTCATATTGTACATACAATATGTAGTTTAGTATGAGTGCTGTTTTGTATGTATTACCTTAGCTAACACCTCATTTAGTACTCATAATATATTCTGAGTTGTTATGTTGCATATAGGTAGTTCAGTATAGAGACTGTATTTATAAAACTATTCAAAAATTAAAAATAAATATTAGACTTGGCAATAGACAGTGCTCAATCATTTTAACCGACTGATAGACTAACCTGGTTTGGTAGCCTGTCTTCTAAATCAATACCTAACTCAAGGAATGCTTGTAGATATTTTTTAACCAATAGTCTTATACATAAGAAATAAGGGATATAAAATGTAATTACATGTAAGGTATAACTCCACCAAAGCATATTTCTCAATGTTGGGCGAAGCTATGCAAGAGTCTATCCCTATCTGGATTTTACTGCTGTCCAGCAAAAAGATCTTTTCCCACCCCGATATGACTTGCCTATCCGTGCCTACTGTTGTCAAGGTTGTTTCCTTATGCCTTTGAGGAATCCACAAGCAGGGGCAGAGAGCAGTGTCCACTAGTGGATTTTCCACAAGAACCATACAGGCCAGGCATGGTTCCTTATCTGATAAGCTGATTTTGGCAAAAGGTAGAACTCCAACTGAGGTCCTGGTCAACAGTGGAGCATCAAAGGGTGATTAAATTCTGCCCAATACTATCTATCAATACCCAATATCTAAAATGCAAAAATATGGTTTGGGTAGAGTTGCTCCTTAACCAAAACAATATGCATAAAACTAACTTTTCTACAAAAAAATTGCAAGGTTTAGCCTTTCTTCCAAGTACAGTATATGATCAACAAATACTGTTTTGGAAAAAGTATTATTTTACATCATGACCACTGAGCAGATTTTTAGCATTGGATTTGTAAAGAACTTAAGTGAAGTATTCTGACACTGTATAAAGGATTAACATAAATTAGCATTTTCCGTATGCTTCATATTTAGGGAATAAATGTATTCATTACGATACATGGTATTGGGAGCTAAAGTAAATCTATTTACCATTCTATCCTATTATACGGATTATTTCATCAACTATGTTTTAAATCTCAAGAAATATTTTTCCTGCACAGAGCAAAATTAAATGAACACTAAGGCTTATTTTGTCTTAAATGAAGGCAAATATCCACTGTATGCATAAAAGTGCAAAGCTTAATGCAAAGCTTTGCTAGATAAGATTAACACATCAGCATTATGTAAATGTTATTAAAATCTTGCCTCATGAGAAGTACTCTATAAAACTGAAAATGAGAAACCAAGAGCAGAAAGCGTCTGGAAAAGTCTGGATATCAATAGTATATGTTTCATTTACATTTACATAATCGCAATGTATTGCCTTAGCCCATTAAGGGGCCATTCAAAATGCATGGCAATGCAAGTTTTGAGCCTTACCTCATGTTGTGTGAATGGACCCTTAAATATTATTACATGTTTTCTTAAATGCAGGAAGAAAATAATGTCAGTTTTTCTTAAGATGGTCAAACACATTACAATTTACTACAGTACACCTGTCACCGAAGAAATACAAGGGCTTACCACCTGAGAAAAGTGCTTGTTGACTGTCAGGCTGACCCTCTTGCTTCGGTACCTTTTTAGTCACTGACATGAAACAGGTATGCACATCAGGAATATCAGAAGTCCTATAGGTATACTTCTTCAGGGGCACAAAGTAGTGGCGCAAAGAGTATCAACATGACAGCCAAGAATCTAGCATTTTTAGAAGAAGAGGTTAGCAGTGGTAAATTTTATATTTCTTCCATGTGTTTAAGTAACACCTTGGTCATGGTGCAGATGAAGAGGGCTCTTATCACATTGGATTGTTCTGATACAATCTGTATGAAGTGGTTGACATTGCTTCCTCTTCCCCAGCTCATGGGTCACAAGAAGTTAAAGGGGGAGGTCTGAAGGAAGGCCATGTAGCTTATACAGGGGGCAAGAGCTTTGGTGAAAAAAAGCTTCAGGGGTACCAGAGAGCTTGTGGAGGAAAGCTACAGAAAGGAAGGCTGCATACAAAGGTGGCCCTTGGGATTTTCTAAGTTAGACACTGCTAATCGAGGTAGCAGAAGGTCTTGATTTAGATGTGCCCACTGGCCATAACTCTACCTTTTAGACCATGTTACACCTATATGTAGGGTGTAACATGGTTGCCAGCAGACCACCCCCCACCCCAAACTGGCCTTCCTGACAGCATATGGAGTTCTTCTCCCCCGCCTTTGCATCTTGTGCAGCTATGCTGAGCGGGGGTGCGCCGATAAGTAATTTAGCACATTAGTAAAGGTACATAAAGGTCCAAAATGTACATATAAAGATTCTTCCTTGTGTCTTTTGCCCCATACACGCGATCGGAAATTCCACCAGCAAAAGTCCGATGTGAGCTTTTGGTCGGAAATTCTGACCCTGTGTATGCTCCATCACAGGAAGTTGCATGAGGTGGACATCACTGTCAGCCTCAATGGATATTTTTGGGACTTTGCAGGTTAACTAAGAACAAACTGTAAGTGCAGATATACTTCTAATTAAGTGCTTCAGCATATATTTTTTTTATGAGCCGTCATAGCTCTACTTAAAAGCTTGAATGAACTGACAGTGCTAATTAACTAAATGCACTCCAGTAACATCAAAGCGAAAGGTCTTTAGAAAGCAGCCACATCCTGAGTAAAAAAATGTCCACTATCAGTATGCAAAGAAGTGAAGACTGTGTATAAAGCAGTGGTGTCTCTGCAAAGGTCTGACACAGCCCTTGAGTCAGAGATAGGGCTTTCCAAATAAAAGGGAAGGCTTTGTGATATAGAACTAAATATTAATTAGATAAAAAGAAAGTAATATGCCAAGTTTATTTGTCAGCATGCAAATTTACCTCATAATGTAATGTTTTTACGAGTACATCTAAAATTCTTTGTTAGTTTTGGATAGTGTGGGAATCAATTATAAACTCACTGAAACTGGATGAGAAAACTTTCTGACAGAGACACAGGAAAATATGGAAACTTAACAGCTGCTAAGCTTCCTATACTCTACAACAACAAAAAATGTTGTCTGGACTTAACGCTTTAATCCAGGGAAAGTATCACCATTTAAAAAAAAGTCTCTGTTGTGCAGGCATAGAACATACCATTTGTTTTGCAGAGTTCTACGGAAGAACAGAATCGGCACAATAAGTGACAACACCTTTTCATATCTCTCCAGGCTGGATGAGCTGTAAGTACAGTATGTGTCAACTTTACATTTTACATAGCAGTGTTTGTTTGATAGAGCATTTTATGATTTTTTTTTGGCACCATGACTACTAAAATATTCCATAGCATTAAGCAAAAATAATTATATAAAATACTCCAGCGCTAACAAGTATGTGCCCAGTGAAAGTATATAGCCATAAGATACTGCTGCTGGCAAAAAAAAATAGGATTTACACCTCACCTATGTTACAACATAATAATAAAAAACTGTGCCTGCGCAATAAACTATTTACAATAATCCAGAAGGTGTAAATTCAATAAAGTGCAATTTGTGTAGAATGCCAACAATTTTCAAATGCTCAGTAAAGTGCTTTCTGTGCCATAAATACATAATGTGCAATTCATAATAAATGTGTATCACATTAAAATAATATAATTAAAATTATAAACAGTCCATTCAAAAAATTCTAAGTAAATATATATCATTGCCCTGTGTCCATTTTTATTAGTATGCTATATTCTAGCAGCAAAAAATAATAGAAAATAAACAAAATTGTGCATATATAAATTTTTCTCCACCAGTGGGTAATATGGGCTTGCTTGTAGTTGTAGTGCACTTATTCCTTCACCAGTATAATACAGATGGACCTAATATACTGTATATCGGTCAAACATGCTTTTACCCTTTTACATAGGGTTATTATGCTCTTTTGTATGTATCCTTCCAGGTTGATATGGATCTCTGCATAGGATTTTTCAATGTTAATCTATTTCCATCCTGGTTATTCTTAGCTTTTTCTCCCGAATAGGACCCAAAATAGAATAACTCACATAGTGCTTACTGTTATTTTAGCTTTATTTTATTTTTTTTAAACATAAGGATGCACTCACAATGTATAAAAAATGAATTTGTCTGTATACATTCCAATGGATGCAGCCTCTGTGTACCTTTGTACCTCCAAGAAAATGGCGCTCTGCTCATGATGCGCGTGACATCACTGGCTCCTCCTCCCTACGCATTACGTCAATATATCATATATTTTTTTTACCATTTTATTTTCTTCTTATTATATTTTACAATATTTTTTTACAGTTTTTTCAGTCAAAGGTCACACAGATCAATTAGGTGGCCATCGAAGTCTGCCATTAGGTAGTGTGAGACCCATGAATCCCAGGTTTTCTTGAACTTAGCAAATGCATTCAAGATATTTGCTGTAAGTTTCTTATTAGTAAATGTCTGGTGAAGTCAGATTTTAACTTCATTCAAATAAATAAGTCAGCAAGCTCTCGCTATAGTTTGATTCATAGCCATCAAAATGTGTGTCATCAGTTTCAACTAATGTTTTGAGATGCCATGCATTTAATGTGTTTTGTGCATGTTTTTTACCTGTTAAAGCCTCTCTTATGTTAGTGAGAGGATGTCTTTAATATATAACTATCCCCATCAATATTGCCTTTAACCCCTTCCTGCATACACAATCGAATGTGGCACATTCCTTAAAGCTCAGATCTGGGCTTAACATGTAGGTGGGCTGCAGTGTGGTGCAGCAATAACACACACAGTCCAAGTGCGATGAAAGAACTTGTATTAAAATAATGCATAGACAGTTTACAATAAAGCCAGTGGAAAGTCAATCTAACTGGCAAAGCTAACAGGTCCAGCAGCATGTAGAGAGAACAGGTTTCAGCCAAACTGAGAGCACTTGTTAGGAGGGGCAGAGCGTAGCCAGCCATCTCATGCCCAAATGGGAAGATGTCCAGAGAAGTTGCAAGTCCTACGCTTTACTTCCTCATCAGGAACCTTTCCCTGCTGCTAATTCTGTCGTTACTCCACCCACTCGCAAAAATATGCACCAAGCCTGGGAGCCAGGGCTTTAAATAGGCTTTGCCTGACCCAAGATGGCTGCTAGAGTCACGTGGAGTGGCAGCATCCAATTAGATCTCTTCCCCAGTGACCCAGGAAACCATAGAGGAACCATGTTTCTTTTGACTTCCGCTCCAACTGTAGTGCCACTGCAGAATCGTGCCACCTGCACTGGAGAAAGTAGAATGTACCTGCCTACAAATACTGCCTAAATTAGGATTCATATGTATTCTAACTTGAATCTTAGTCCCCTTTGTACCGTTTATTCAATATCTGTGCAGTAATCCAATATGGCACAACTCTTGCACTTTGCCTCTGTGCAGGAGTTTCCTGTAACACAGGCCAATCACTCCTGATTGTGCAGGGTGACTGGTCTTGTATCCACCCCACTATTGTTTTCTTCAGAGAGCCTGTAGTGGGAGAGCCTGCCAAGTCCCACCACAGCTCAGCTTTCAGTACAGACTAACTACAGCAGGGTGATGACAACATCAATACTTTTGGGTAATATTTGAGTTTAAAAAAAACTTTTGGTACACATAAAGTGAATTTATATACTTTCTGGCTATTGGAGAATATAATTAACCGCTTGCCGACCGGCGCACGCCGATGTACGTCGGCAGAGCGGCACGGCTGGGCAAATGGGCGTACCTGTACGTCCATTTGAATTTCCCGCCGTGCCCGTGCGTGCGCGCCGCCGGCGGTGCGCACGCGCGCCGGCCGGGAGCTCCGTGAGTCGGGTCGCGGGTCCCGCGAACTCGATCGCCGCGGGGTGACCCGCGATCGCCTCACGGAGCGGATGAACGGGGAGATGCCGTTGTAAACAGCATCTCCCCGTTCTGCCTAGTGACAAGTGTCACTCGATCTCTGCTCCCTGTCATCGGAGCAGAGATCAGTGACGTCAGCCACACAGCCCATCCCCCTACAGTTAGTAATCACTCCCTAGGATACACTTAACCCCTCTCCGCCCCCTAGTGGTTAACCCCTTCACTGCCAGTGTCATTTACACAGTAATCAGTGCATTTTTAATCGCACTGATCGCTGTATAAATGACAATGGTCCCAAAAATGTGTCAAAAATGTCCGACATGTCCGCCATAACGTCGCAGTCACAATAAAAATCGCTGATCGCCGCCATTACTAGTAAAAAAAAAATTATTAATAAAAATGCCATAAAACTATCCCCTATTTAGTAAACGCTATAACGTTTGCGCAAACCAATTAATAAACGCTTATTGCGATTTTTTTTTACCAAAAATATGTAGAAGAATACGATCGGCCTAAACTGAAGAAAAAAAATGTTTTTTTTATATATTTTTAGGGGATATTTATTATAGCAAAATGTAAAAAATAATGCATTTTTTTCAAAATTGTCGCTCTTATTTTGTTTATAGCGCAAAAAATAAAAATCGCAGAGGCGATCAAATACCACCAAAAGAAAGCTCTATTAGTGGGAAAAAAAGGACGTCAATTTTGTTTGGGAGCCACGTCGCATGACCGCGCAATTGTCAGTTAAAGCGACGCAGTGCCGAATCGCAAAAAACGCTCTGGTCAGGAAGGGGGTAAATCCTTCCGGGGCTGAAGTGGTTAAAGACACTTTTTTGTGCCTTGAGTTTCCCTTTGACCGTTCGCACGTGTTTTAATAATGCAGGCCAACTCACAGGAACTACTATCCCAAAGATGCTTTCTGACATTACAAGGTTTTTTGATAAAATTGGTGATGTCCAGTCCAGCCCAGAGTCTTTGTGGTTATATTAGGTGTGTTAAAATAACCACAGATCTAAGTAACAATACAGAAATGTTATTTGAAATTACAGTTATAAAGTGGTTTCAGTTATGTCACTATACTAGTTACCATTAGAAACAACAATAAGTCTTGTTCAAATGGTCTTCATTTTTAAAATAAAGAGTTTTTATACAGTGTCTGTGTTGCCACACCAACCAATCTCTTTCTAGCTGATATTTTTCTAATAAATTAACAAAGGGAAGATTCTCATTGTCTGGTCTTACCAGCAATGCAGCCTTCTGATACTATATATACATGGGGCACGGTGGTTTAAGTTTATAATGAGAGAGCATTTTCTTTTACAGCGATTTGGCTCATAACAGAATTGAAGCATTTGATCCATCTTTATTGAAGGACTTGAAAGACTTGTCACAATTGTAAGTCTTTATGTGATCATTTTCTCTCAAGTAACCAGCAGTTGTATTTTTAACATGATACAACAAAATATGTATTTATACTTATTGCATAGTAACCGCTATGTAAAAGCTGAAAAGAAAATTCTTATAGCAACTTGGTTGGATCTTATTGTTGATATAATTACAGGATACTAAGTTTCCTTATTGGATTGATGTGAATGCTATGATATTAAAGAACAACTTTCACAAAATGTATATGTACAGTAGATGCTGTAAATTGCACATCAGTTCTTACTATGCTTATTTTTTCCTGCAATTCTCTTTCTGTATTAACTAATGCTTGCACATTATACGGCAAAACGTTTGAGAACAACTAAACTTCACACCTACGCAGTATGAGCGAAAATTTGTTTTATTAAAAAAATTCAGGCTTTTCCAGTAAATGGTGCTGCTAATGCTACAGCAATTTAAAAAAACTGTGCACATTCAACCTTGTGCCAATGTCCTTTTCTGTTCCAGCATGACTCTATACACGTATCTATATCCATAAACCCAGGGCATCATGAACTGGTGTAAAGGAACTGGAGTGACCTATAGAGAGCCCTGACCTCCACCCCTTCAAACATCTTTTGGATGAATTGAAATACCAATTACGAGCCAGGCATTCTCATCTAACTTCAGTACCAGACCTCATTAATGGTCTTTTGGTTGAATGGAACATGTTCCCAAAGACAAAATAACAAAACAAAAAAAAATCACTACGCTAAGGTGAAATCAATTTAAAACAAAGCTGCCAGCACCAAACATACAGAAAAGAAAAATACAAAACAGATGCAGAGCTGTATCTAAATAAAAATAAATGTAATATCAAAACCTAGAAACCCAATATATCCAACAATTTAAACATATAAACCATATGCTAGAATAATTAATAAACTCATATAAATGACCTTAAAAAACTTTTCACTGAAAACTCATTAGTATGTGTGAGTTACACATACATTGATCAATTTGTGAGCAATCAAGTTCTAATAGCATAAATTGTGCCACAAAAAGTGTCCATATAAGAGTCCACACACATTAATGCTGTTGAAAATGCATGACCAACTCCAATCCATGCCTCCCAGTAAGTGATAATATAGAATATGACCATTCTTGCAAAATGGTTATGTTAGGGATTGGATCCCCTGCTGGTGGCACTGTGGCTCCCAGACCTGTAGGTTGTAGCTTCGGTGTCCACCAGCGGGTGTCTCTCCGCAACCAGCAGTTCCTAGAAATTAGTCTTCCCCTGATACTGGCTGTTGGGAGGGTATTTAATTTTCTGTTACTCCATCTTGCCTTGGTGTTCTGCTTGTGTGTCCCTGATCCATGTGCCTTGTGACCTGTTATGCTGCTCCTGTTCCTGATCCTTTGCTTGAACCTGCATTTGTGTACCCTCTCCCTGTCCTGACTTATTCCCTGCTCCTTCAGCTTTATCTTCCGTGCATGGCCCTGGCTCTGATACTGACAATACCTGTTTAGTCTTACAATGTCATCTGTATATAATTATTTAGCTTAGTTAGTTTTGGTAGTTTGCTTATCATTCTCAGTCTCACTCATTCACTGGTATTGGTTCTTGGTTCACAGAGTTTTGGTATTCTTGGTGTATTGGATGTGTGTGTATATTGTTGGTTTGAGGGCATAGCCTTTAAAAAATTACAATATTTTATACCATCTTTGTGCCTTGTGTTCACTGTGCAAGTCCATACATTTCTGGTCATGCCTGTTTCGTGGGATACCTGCACTTGATATTCCTTACAGGTCAAGAGTGCTTATAGGGTTAAAAGCTCAATTTCTGCTGTATCCCTTAATCAGACCAGGAAAAAGGAAAGAGAATGAAAGGAAGAGATAAGAGACGACCCCATAGTGTAGCAGCATTTAAAACCACCTTTCAAAATGTAGTGGAAAGCATTCCCTGAAGATAGCCACATTGCTATAGCCACAAAAGGGGCCTCAATGCCCATGGTTTTGCAAAAGGATGCCCAGCGAGCTCATATAGGTGTGATGGTTCGCAAACTTTTGGCCATAGAGTGTACCTGATGACAATGCACTCTCAGACTCCATACCATATAGGCTGGAGTAAGTCACAGCTTTTGCTTTTCACTGTGCTAACTGAAGCTCCCATCCTTGCAGAACTTTGCAGTGAAACTTCTGATGTATGCAGCTTCTGCAACTCACATGTTATACTCCTAAAAATGCAGGCAGTACCTTGCTTGATGTACCTCTCTCCTGGGCTACCTACTTAGAGTCCATCTGTTTTTTAAGTTTCTCATAATCACTGTACATTCAAAAGCATGCTCATTTAAAGCCAAAGTGTAGAATTAAATTAAAAAAACAAAAACAAAATCAGCACCAGGGACATTACTTACATAACCTACAGTCGGTAGGAAGTGTCCCTTCTGCTGATTCTTCTTCTGAAATCCTCCTCTGTCTAGGGTCCCCCTCTCCACCCCCTCCACCTAATCTATTGGTGCAGTGTGGGTTTGTCAACTAAGAGGCTGACACAGGCTGTCATTAAGAGAGCCCAGTTTTGCTCATCATTTCTGCCAAGCTGCTTCATTCACAGAAGCCATTCTACAGCTTCTATAAATAATACATGATCTATGGAGGGAGAGGACCTTTCAATCATCCACCCGTCCTCCATTCTTAGGACATGTTTCATTCATAGAGATGATACCCTTATGTGCTGAGCAGAACTGAACTGTAGGCATTGTGAAGTTACCACACCTGGATGAAGTATAAATACACAGAGGAATGGAGCATGAGCTCATCACTTCAGATAGCTATAGCCGAGCAGGAATTTGAGACAGCCATTGACTCCAATCAAACTTTGACTTTGTATCATAGACATGCTTACAGCACAACTGGGTTGAAAGATAAAGATAGGTGGCAAAACAAGTCTCCCCATCCTCAACTTATTCTCCAGATTCCCTGTTGCCATTGTTTTTTGATAAAATCTTAAACTTTGGTAAAATAATCATTAAAGAGAAATATTATATTTATACATTAAAATACATTTTAAAATAGCTGTCCATTTATTCTTTTTTAGCTCTGTAGTAGTCTAGGTCCCAGGGGAGGTCAAGGGGGCCCAGCTGCAACCATCATGCTCATGTGGTAAACCGGAGGGTAGTGTGATAAGTCAAGGGCAGGCTGTGTACCTAAAAGGAAGATGCACTGATAACGTAGAAAGTTGGTGTCAAACAGGGTGGGCTGTGCTAGTACAGACAATACAAATGGGGCATCTTCTTTGTGCCTGTTGCAATCTAATCAATATCAATCCAAGGGATGGAGGAGGCAAAGCCTGCTACCTTGCCTAGGGCTCCAGTATCCCTTAATCTGTCTCTTCTTCAAAAATAATAACAAAGTAGATTCATTGCATGTTTATATTATATGATTCTTGTTGGAATATCACTTTATGAAAGAAAATTTACAGTATATTATAATAGTATTTTGTCACAGTTATGAACTCTATTACTGAATAATAATATCACTGAATGTTTTAATTGTTGTTATTTTTGTATTTTTTTTGTTTAATATGTACAGGAATATTTCCTATAACCCCTTACAGAAGATACAGGCAGACCAGTTTGATTATGTTCTTGCATTGAAGTCCCTGTAAGTATAATTTAGGGTGAAGTGTTTAAAACTTTATGATACTTTTGCCCAAATAGTGCTTTATAAAATTGAGCTGATCTTACTTCAGTACAGTCCTGGCTTTAAATATGGTACAATGCATCCTTTCTGCTATTTGGTCTTCCACTGTACCATCCCCTACATTAGGCCTGCAAGGCCATGCAGTAGTGGGGGTGACCTGAAGTACAAAAAAGATTCACTTAAAGTATTCAACTGCAAGTGAGTGTGTGTGCGTTTAAAGCTAAACTCTAGGCATAGAGAGGAGGCATGGCAATACAGTTTTGTGTTCATTAAAAAAAAAATACATCTATTTTTAAATACAGATCATGTAAGCACTTAAATTTGACTTGGTATCATCCTTTTGATTTGACTACTGAAGCATTACGATAGGGACGGGGGCATAAGTAGGAGCCAATTAGGTGTGCTCATGCACATGTGCAGACAAAGTACATACTAATGAGAGAGTAGACTGAGCAGATGGATGATTTTTTTCATCATGCTACTGCTGCTTCTTCTCTATCACAGGCTTGGGACAGGGTATATGATCTAGCTGCATTTTTAACTACAACAGACTAAATCCATGTCACCAGCCTAATATTGCTGTCTTAGGAAAGTGGATAAGAGGTGCTGGAACCCTGAGAATTGTTCTTGAATTACTTGATATATACAGTATATACTGATAACCTTGGAAGAAAGTGGGTGGATGGTGGCCAGCGATTGATGAGTACGTCCGTTTCTCATTTACACATCTTGGTCCAGGATCCATCTTAGACCCTGCAGAGGGCTATATCTGCTGGTGCATATGACCTCACTATAATAGGAGGTCCACATAGGAGGTCTTCTGGTAAGAGTGTTTATTTATTCTGACCCTCGCACCAGGGAGGAATTCATCACTTTCTCTTGGTGGTGGCTGAAAACTCCAAGAACTCTTTCCCTCTCTTCAGATTTGTATCACCACAAAACCTGATACATCTAACATCTTTAGAGAGACAGTATCCTATAAAGATACTTGTATTCACTTTTTCACTTCACAGAGACTTTGTTGGATGTGTCACTGTTGCATTATTTTTATTATTTAGGATTTATTTATTATATAATGCATTTTATTTTATTGGCTTTTTGGTTTAAATATTTTGTGCACTTTCTTATTAGCGCGACTATTTCCATTTATTAAGTCTTGTACAAGATTGTATGGCATGTTTGTGTTGCTGCTTTTTCTTCTTTCACAGGTTTGTTTTTTCACTCAATAACATCAATAGCTCAGTATATACACTTTGAACATATTTTTCTCTCACAACCTAATTGCAATTGAACGAGCATCGGACATGATGTCACCGCGGTGCAGCAAGCTGCGTCTGACGCTGCGTTTCTCCCTTCCCACAGGGCTGTTACTGCAGAAAAATATTTACTGGTGAATTTCAGGTATAGATATTTTTACATAGACCAAAAATCTCCTACCCACAACTCCACCAGAATGGTAGGGGGCGAAGGGAGGAATACAATGGGATTTAGAATATGCCACCAAAGAGAGTGCAAACAATATATTTAAAACACTATTTTTTTTATTTACAAATATTAAAAAAACACAAAGAATAATATAAAATAAGTGCCATATATTTATTTCCACAGATATATCTGTCAATGGGCGTAAAAAGTTGCTTCCTCGGGATCCGTGCCACTTGATACTCATTCAACGGTTTTCTATAAAGATAATAAATTACATAAATCAAAGACATGCCATATAGACAATTTTTTTATATATATATATATATATATATATATATATATATATATATACTGAGAAAAATTATAAAAGCAACACTTTTGTGTTTGCCCCTATTAATCATGAGCTGAACTTAAAGATCTACGACTTTTTCTATGTACACAAAAGGCCTATTTCGCTCAAATATTGTTCACAAATCTGTCTAAATCTGTGTTAGTGAGCACTTCTCCTTTTGCCAAGATAATCTATGCACCTCATAGATGTGGCATATCAAGATGCTGATTAGACAGCATGATTATTGCACAGGTGTACCTTAGGCTGGCTACAATAAAAGGCCACTCTAAAATGTGCAGTTTTACTGTATTGGGGGTGTCAAGGGGCTCCAAAAACCAGTTTGGCCACCATTTTCCTCACGCAGGTTGTTGATTTGGCCTGTAGAATGTTGGTCCATTCCTTTTCAATGGCTGTGCGAAGTTGCTGGATATTGGCAGGAACTGGAACGCGCTGTCGTATACGCCGATCCAGAGCATCCTAAATATGCTCAATGGGTGAGTATGCCGGCCATGAACTGGGATGTTTTCAGCTTCCAGGAATTGTGTACAGATCCTTGCAACATGGGGCTGTGCCTTATCATGCTGCAACATGACGTGATGGTCGTGAAAGAATGGCACAATAATTGGGCCTTAAGATCTTGTCACGGTATCTCTGTGCCTTCAAAATGCCATCAATAAAATGCACCTGTGTTCGTTGTCCATAGCATATGCCTGCCCATACCATAACCCCACCGCCACCATGGGCCACTCGATCCACAACGTTAACATCAGCAAACTGCTCACCCACACAATGTCATACACGCTGTCTGCCATCTGCCCTGTACAGTGAAAACCAGGATTCACCTGTAAAGAGAACACCTCTCCAAAGTGCCAGACGCCATTGAATGTGAGCATTTGCCCACTCAAGTCAGTTATGATGACAAACTGCAGTCAGGTTGAGACCCTGATGAGGATGACGAGCATGCAGATGAACTTCCCTGAGACGGTTTCTGACAGTTTGTGCAGAAATTCTTTGGTTATGCAAACCAATTGTTGCACCAGCTGTCCGGGTGGTTGGTCTCTAACGATCTTGGAGGTGAAGATGCTGGATGTGGAGGTCCTGGGCTGGTGTGGTTACAAGTGGTCTGCGGTTGTGAGGCTGGTTGGATGTACTGCCAAATTCTCTGAAACACCTTTGGAGATGGCTTATGGTAGAGAAATGAACATTTAATTCAAGGGCAAAAGCTCTGGTGGACATTCTTGCAGTCAGCATTCCAATTGCACGCTCCCTCAAAACTTGTGACATCTGTGGCATTGTGCTGTGTGATAAAACTGCACATTTTAGAGTGGCCTTTTATTGTGGCCAACATAAGGCACACCTGTGCAAAAACCATGCTGTCTAATCAGTATCTTGATATGCCACACCTGTAATGTGGATGGATTATCTCGGCCAAGGCGAAGTGCTCATTAAAACAGATTTAGACAGATTTGTGAACAATATTTGAGAGAAATAGGCCTTTTGTGTACATAGAAAAAGTCATAGGTCTTTAAGGTCAGCTCATAATAAATAGGAGCAAACACAAAAGTGTTGCGTTTATAATTTTGCACAGTGTATATGTAAATAGGGCAACCTTGCGCCAATAAAAAGTGAAATTACTATATAGCTGCTCCCCAAATTACGTAAGATTTCCTACTGTGCCATATAAAAAATAGTGATGGGGGCGCTGTGAAATAAATACTATCAAATATGTATATATATGACCACATAACATGGAATGGAATGGTGACAATAAATAATAATACACAAAGTGTCTTTTAAAAGTCCATAAATCTTCAGTGAAAATTCTATAAAAAATCGAACTAGAATCAAATGATCGTGCAGAAAATCCTCCACCGCTTCATATAACATTCAAATCACACCCAATGTGCTCAAGTAAAAAGACCTGCTCACCAGATGTCCATGACCTCTTTAATTAAAAAGAAGGTCTTAAAACACTAGATAAACACTCCTGGGGCCAAAAGATGAATCAGGAACCTCCTAGGCTGTGCTCTCCTCTCCACCACGGTTGCCCATGTGGATAAAAGACAAAGGGGGACCAATAGCGTGATACTGTTTTTATTTAAAATCTGATAAACCATACAAAAAATCTGCTTACGTTTTCCAGTGCCTATATCCCGGCACTAAGGATAACTCGCATGTGGGCTAGTGGAGAACCATACACCACTCAGTCCGCACTGAAGATCAGCATGCGTTCCACCACAGCTGAAAGATGAACCGGAAGCTGGAACTCGGATATGACCTGAGCGGAAGGCGCCTCTACATACGTTTCGTGTTGCTACATGCCTCATACAGACACAGAGATAAAACATATGTAATGCATGAATAAATACACTATTATTAAAATCAATACATTGTTATTGTGGACCATTATACCAATTCATAAAAAAACATTAAAATATATCACATAAAATCTATGTTTTAGCAAATTGATGACAATGTATGTGTATATCTAAAATTTAACATTTAATTTTTAGATATTTGCCAATATAAATTCCTACTTGATTTTCCACATATATTAATAAAGGATTAATGATGTTAATACTAGTTAACTATTTCCAAAAGGAGTGAAGACCATAATTAATCATTAGTTAAAAAACTTTAAGATATAAATCTATATTCATACTGGCTGGCTTCAGGGTATCCAGCCAATATAACTATTTGGTTTCATTCTGGGATACTGCCCGATTAAGATGGGTGTCTAGAAATGTTATCTATTCTATAAAAACAGTATCACGCTATTAGTTCCCCCCTTGTCCTTTATCCCTATGGGTAACCGTGGTGGAGAGGAGAGCATAGCCTAGGAGGGTTCTGATTAATCTTTTGGTCCCAGCAGGGCTGCTGTACTGGACCGGTCCACCAGGGTGGGGGCCCAGGCAATCTGAACAGAGTAATATAAAACTGAAGGTATACAGGTCCAAAAAAAACGTCGCCCAAACCTGTATTACCACCTCTGCGCTGAGATTTAAATATCAAGGCCCTATCGGAGCTGCCACTTAAGTAATAAAGGATATAAAAACTGAATTCACCAAACAATAGTAGGGATGAATAGTGGCGCTAACCCCCAAATGATGGAGATACACCAGACACTCCTATTTACACCAATCAACTGCAGTGGGTACAGAAGTGTACTGAATAGGAGAATAATGTATCTGGAGTGGGCTAACAATGCATGGGTAAGGTGACCTGCCCTATTACCCAAAAAATGAATATATCAAATAGTAAAAAATATTTTAAAATAATTAAAAATAATATAAAACATAACACCCCTCTTATGTAGTTTATCTTTTATGGTGTCCGTGCAGATTATTTTATGTGGGCCGCACTAAGAGATTACTAAGAGTGCGGATTGCGGAGCATTTAGCCAATATCAAAAAAGGTTTCCAATATCACAGTGTGTCTCTCCATTTTAAAGAGAAACACAATCAGGACCCAAGCCTTTTACAATTCTGTGGTCTGGATGTGGTGTATCAGTCCTGGAGGGGATCCAATCGGGTTAGGGACCTCTCCCAGAGAGAAACCCGATGGATCTTTCTCCTTAAAAGTTTATTTCCTGGAGAAATGAATATCGAATTGGACTTAAACTGCTTCATCAATAACTGTTAGCAATGTTTCATCATCACTGGTGTATTAGTCACATGTGTTTAGTCTATAAGTTGGGGGATTGTATAAATGAGGTTTATACCCCGAACAAATGTATTAAGGGGAGGGTTCATATATACATCTTTAATTTTAATTGTAATCATCATGGAATTACAATAATCAATATTGCATGGTGGTCATTTATCACGTTAGGTTACGGTGCTATGTCTATTAGGGGAGGGATATTTAGTATTTATTTGAATATCTTATCTCACTTATTAAATTTATTACTTAATATGGATAATTTATTATTTTGCACCAGTAGTTTCTAATATTGAGTGTAATTAGTAATTTATTTGAATTCCACCATTTCAAATTAAACATTGCTGAGAACTCTTTGCGATGTAAGAGTTTCTCTATATGATGGGCACGATTCCAGATTTAATGTAAAGCGGAGTAGTACCAACAGTAAATTGCCATAGAATTCGCTTTCTAAATGCTGTTTTGTATGTATTCACTGCCTAATTATGACTTAAAATGAGGAGAAGGGCTGTATAATATGGACACGGGGACACAGGAAGTGAGTGATTTGCGCCCGCCCATCCTAGTTTCGGTTTGGTTAAATATGTGATTGCTCTGCCGGGTAGCCAACCCCATGAATAAGTCCCTGTGACGAAACATGTCGGGGCGTGGCTACACGGCAATCCTACACGAGTGCTAAAGGAAGGAGTGAAGGGTGACGGAACGGAGGGTCAGTGGAGGGACGAGTGCTGCGGACGGGTGAGACGAACGCTAGCATACACACTCCCTGGGTCCGCCGTGGCCGTCTGTTGTGCTTTCTGTTTACCATTGCATGCTTTGCCGTGAGAGTTCCTATATGCTGTGAAGTGATTTGCCTACTATTTTTATTTTAAATGTGAGTGTATTGGAGTCGTTTTTTAATGTGTGATTAAATCTTTTAAAACGGTAATACACTATTGGAGCTTTTTTTATTTATATGTCACATCACCAACGTAAGGAATGTGTCCGGTCTATTGAGCAGTGGATGTTTATGATCGCATGCTGACCCCCATGAGAGTGGGTTAAATGCTCTGTTAGGTCAAACACAAGAGTGAGAGGCCTTAATAGCTGGTGAGTTTGAACTTCAGAAGGGAGTGGAATCACGTCACGGAGGTGTGGTGGATGTTTTGAAACACAGCTGAATAGTTTGGAGTCACCTTCACTTTTTGGATTTTCTTCATCTTTTTCACGATTCATTTGGAAAAAAAATGTTATACTATTTTTCATATTTTTATATATATATTTGATTGCACTTTGTATTTTTTTCACAATCAATATATATATATTTTTTGTTGATATTAATATAACATCAATATTGTTATTTTTTATACACTACTGTCATGGGGTGTTATGTTTTATATTATTTTTTATTATTTTTTTCATTATTTTTTACTATTTGATATATTCATTTTTTGGGTAATAGGGCAGGTCACTTTACCCATGCATTGTTAGCCCACTCCAGATACATTATTCTCCTATTCAGTACACTTCTGTACCCACTGCAGTTGATTGGTGTATATAGGAGTGTCTGGTGTATCTCCATCATTTGGGGGTTAGCGCCACTATTCGTCCCTACTATTGTTTGGTGAAATCAGTTTTTATAATCTGAACAGAGTGCAGAAAAAAAAGTCTTTCTCCAACTCCCCCCCTCCTCCGCTCCTCCCCCCTCCTCTCTCAGCAGCTGTTCAGCCGCTCTCAATGAGTACTTACTCGGGCTAAACATCTCAGAGGCGGAGCCTGAGTGTGACATCCTGTAGTTTGAATGGGCGGGAGGGGGTGTGGCTGGCTTCGAGGATGATCTGCTTCTTCTGGTGTGGTGTGGTGTGGAACACATGAGCTGCATTAACAATATGGACAGTGGCAGTGGATCTGGATTCTCAGGGGACTGCAAGTTAGCCTAGTCACATTAACTGCAATGTAAAGTCTAATGACTGTTTTTTCATGTAGTAAAGCTGTCTTGACTGTGAGAAATTGGATTTTAAACTGCACTGCCCAATTTCTCACAGCAGTGCTACATGAAAAAGGAGATACCATCAATGTCAACAAACCCCACTTTTTATTACTTCTGTCTAAATTTTTAGATCACTGGTTCACACCATGCCTGGAGCTGTATCACATAGGAACGCACTGTGCGTTCCTGTGCAATTCACATGCGGGTCTGTGCAGTGCAATTTCAAGCTCATTCATTTTGAATGGGCTAAAATTGCATTTCACCAAAAGTAGTGTATGCACTACTTTTTAACATGCACTGCAACCAGATCACATGGTGATCCAGGGCTGGCAGGTGCAGGGCAAACACACTATGTTTGCGACCTGCGTTTGAGGTGTCATTAACTTTTTATTGACACCTGCTACAAATTGCAAAAGCAGTGGGTTTTGCATGCAGGTTGAATTGTACAAGAATCCACAACACATTCCTTCACAATTCAGATGCAGGCATGGTGTGAACCGGCCCTTAGACATAATATTACTTCTCAATAAAAGTTTAGAAAAAAGTTTTTTTTTCTTTTAAAGTGGGTTTAACTGACATAAATAGCATCTCCTTTTTCATGTAGCACTGTTTGACTGTGAGAAATTGGACAGTGCAGTTTTAAACACAGCACAGTGTCATCTGCATCCTACACACAGTCATCTTAGATTCTAATTAACCACACCCCTTTAAGCCATGCCCAATAATTAAGCGTAATTTAAACCACATCTGTTTTTCAGCTCCGTGTGGTGCATATTTTTAAATTAGCCACGCTCACAATTTAGCCTTTATATGTATACCCTAGCCTGTCTGTATACCCTAGCCTCTGCATAGGGGCGGAGCCAGGGGTGGGGCTGAAGGAGGGACCAGGGGTGGGGCTGAAGGGGGCCCCTTCAGGTAGGCTGTACAGGGCCCCATGATTTCTATCAGTGGCCTGGGGCCCCAGTAGTGTTTATCTAGCGTTTTCAGACCTTTTTCTTAATTAAAGAGGTCATGGACATTTGGTGAGCAGGTCTTTTAACTTGAGGACATTGGGTTGGATTTGAATCTTATATGAAGCGGTGGAAGATTTTCTGCATGATCATTTGATTCTACTATGATTTATATAGAATTTTCACTGAAGATTTATGGACTTTTAAAAAGACACTTTGTGTATTATTATTTATTGTCACCATGCCATTCCTTGTTATATGGTCATAAATATACAAATGTGATTTGTATATATATATATATATATATATATATATATATAACAAGAAGTTGAGGATGCAATCCAGATCTTTGCAATATTCTCTGTACTTCAAATATTCGTATATATTACAGGTAATCTGAGATAAGCGACTGCACAGTTTCGAACATAAACATGTCAAGCTGCATGTGCAGTCGCATATCTCAGATTACCTGTAATGTAATGTATATGAAGATTTGAAGTAAAGAGAATATTGCAAAGATCTGGATGGCATCCTCAACTTCTTGTTATGTGTTTGGTGGAAAACTGAGGAAATCCACATTGGATGTAATCCTGTGAAAAGTACATTGGCTAATAAGTTTCCCACCTTGGTTTAACTATACAGTATATAATATATATATATATGTATATATATATATATATATATATATATATATATACAGTGGGGGCGGAAAGTATTCAGACCCCCTTAAATTTTTCACTCTTTGTTATATTGCAGCCAATCATTTAAGTTCCTTTTTTTTCCTCATTAATGTACACACAGCACCCCATATTGACAGAAAAACACAGAATTGTTGACATTTTTGCAGATTTATTAAAAAAGAAAAACTGAAATATCACATGGTCCTAAGTATTCAGACCCTTTGCTGTGACACTCATATATTTAACCACTTCAGCCCCGCTCACTGTATATATACGTCATTTTTTTGAAGATGGATATCTCGGTAACGGCAGCAGCTGCTGCCACAACCGAGATATCCATCTTTTCAGCGAGCGGTTCTGTACACGATAATGGTGGTCTCTGCGGCGGGTTCGCCGCGAGATCACCGTTATCGGCGGCGGGAGAGGTGCCACCCCCCCTCCCGCCGCTCTCCCGCACCCTCCGCCGCTTACCGGAGCCGTCGGTAGCGGCGGAGGCGATCGGGTCCTTTCCCTGCTGAGGTATGGAGACAAGTGAGGCCAAGATGGCGCCTACCCGTCTCCATACCATGTGACGGCCGGAGCGACGTCATTACGACGGCTCCGCCCACTCTCTTAAAGGCACAAATTTTTTTAGTGTCATTTTTTTAAACGACTTTTTTTTTTTTTTTTTTTGCATTTTAGTCTAAATATGAGATCTGAGGACTTTTTGACCCCAGATCTCATATTTAAGAGGACCTGTCATGCTTTTTTCTATTACAAGGGATGTTTACATTCCTTGTAATAGGAATAAAAGTGATCCAAATTTTTTTTTTTTTTAAACAGTGAAAAAATAAATTAAATAAAATAAAATAAATAATAAAAAAAAAAAAAAAATTTTTAAAGCGCCCTGTCCCAACGAGCTCGCACGCAGAAGCGAACGCATACGTGAGTAGCGCCCGTATATGAAAACGGTGGTCAAACCACACATGTGAGGTATCGCCGCGACCGGTAGAGTGAGAGCAATAATTCTAGCCCTAGACCTCCTCTGTAACACAAAACATGCAATCTGTAGAATTTTTTAAACGTCGCCTATGGAGATTTTTAAGGGTAAAAGTTTGACGCTATTCCACGAGCGGGCGCAATTTTGAAGCGTGACATGTTGGGTATCAATTTACTTGGCATAACATTATATTTCACAATATAAAAAAAAATTGGGCTAACTTTACTGTTGTCTTATTTTTTTTTTCAAAAAAGTGAATTTTTTCCAAAAAAAGTGCGCTTAGAAGACCGCTGCGCAAATACGGTGCAAAAAAAAGTATTGCAATGACCGCTATTGTATTCTCTAGGATGTTAGAAAAAAAACAATATATAATGTTTGGGGGTTCTAAGTAATTTTCTAGCAAAAAAACCTGTTTTAAACTTGTAAACACCTAAAATCCAAAACGAGGCTAGTCTTGAAGTGGTTAACTCAGGTGCTGTCCATTTCTTCTGATCATCCTTGAGATGGTTCTACACCTTCATTTGAGTCCAGCTGTGTTTGATTATACTGATTGGACTTGATTAGGAAAGCCACACATCTGTCTATATAAGACCTTACAGCTCACAGTGCATGTCAGAGCAAATGAAAATCATGAGGTCAAAGGAACTGCCTGAAGAGCTCAGAGACAGAATTGTGGCAAGGCACAGATCTGACCAAGGTTACAAAAAAATTCTGCTGCACTTAAGGTTCCTAAGAGCACAGTGGCCTCCATAATCCCTAAATGGAAGACGTTTGGGATGACCAGAACCCTTCCTAGAGCTGGCCGTCCGGCCAAACTGACCTATCGGGGGAGAAGAGCCTTGGTGAGAGAGATAAAGAAGAACCCAAAGATTACTGTGGCTGAGCTCCAGAGATGCAGTCGGGAGATGGGAGAAAGTTGTAGAAAGTCAACCATCACTGCAACCCTCCACCAGTCAGGGCTTTATGGCAGAGTGGCCCGATGGAAGCCTCTCCTCAGTGCAAGACACATGAAAGCCTGCATGGAGTTTGCTAAAAAAACAACTGAAGGACTCCAAGATGATGAGAAATAAGATTCTCTGGTCTGATGAGACCAAGATAGAACTTTTTGGCCTTAATTCTAAGCGGTATGTGTGGAGAAAACCAGGCACTGCTCATCACCTGTCCATTACAGTCCCAACAGTGAAGCATGGTGGTGGCAGCATCATGCTGTGGGGGTGTTTTTCAGCTGCAGGGACAGGACGACTGGTTGCAATCAAGGGAAAGATGAATGCGGCCAAGTACAGGGATATCCTGGATGAAAACCTTCTCCAGAGTGCTCAGGACCTCAGACTGGGCCGAAGGTTTACCTTCCAACAAGACAATGACCCTAAGCACACAGCTAAAATAACGAAGGAGTGGCTTCACAACAACTCCGTGACTGTTCTTGAATGGCCCAGCCAGAGCCCTGACTTAAACCCAATTGAGCATCTCTGGAGAGACCTAAAAATGGCTGTCCACCAACGTTTACCATCCAACCTGACAGAACTGGAGAGGATCCGCAAGGAGGAATGGCAGAGGATTCCCAAATCCAGGTGTGAAAAACTTGTTGCATCCTTCCCAAAAAGATTCATGGCTGTATTAGATCAAAAGGGTGCTTCTACTAAATACTGAGCAAAGGGTCTAAATACTTAGGACCAAGTGATATTTCAGTTTTTCTTTTTTAATGAATCTGCAAAAATGTCAACAATTCTGTTTTTTTCTGTGAATATGGGGTGCTGTGTATACATTAATGAGGAAAAAATGAACTTAAATTATTTTAGTAAATGGCTGCAATATAACAAAGAGTGAAATACTGAATACTCTCCGTCCCCACTGTATATATAAACATAGGAACTATCCGTGCTAAATCTACAAAAAATGTATAAATCATCAGCTAGGATCACATTTGTTGATTACAAATAATAAATATATAAAACATGCAGCGCTTCATATAAGTCTGTAAAACAGAATATAGAAAAAAGTCCTTGGGAAAAAAAATGAAAGAGAGAGTATCCCAGCAGCAGTCTCAGTGTGTGACAGATGGAACCACACACCATCACAGTGATCAAGCAATTCTCTTTACTGGAAGGAGTGGACCCTCATATTATAGAGAGGTCAAACTCACTGGATAAACAAGAGAAGTAGTGACACTTTATGTGGGAGACCTCCAATCTTCAGCAGTCAAACACGTATCCACTTCTGATAATAGTGCAGTTTACCTCATAAGAACACAAAAAGTACCATAGTGCAGTATGTACTAAAAATCAAGGGTATCTTTATTGTAAAGAATGCACACTTACGTGTAGTACAATCAATAATACAATCATAAAAGCCGCGGCATCCGGTGTGCTTGCGTCATACTCAGGGTCTTGTTTACGCGTTTTGGCATGAAGTGACATCGTCAAAAGGCGTGCCACTCACACATTAAATAACTTGAAACTGGAAGTGACAAAATCGGAAATTATGTGCGGCCACAGATGTGTTCCAAGGACCAGAAGAAGCACTCCACATACCTCTCGAGATCACGAGAGACAGAGACATCAGAAAGAAAAATCATTCATGATGTCATAGGCTATAAAAAAGGGCAATTGCTATTAATCAGAAGGAGGGGAAAAACATAAAAAATATAAGTATAATAAAATTAAAACTAACTAATAATAATAATAATAACCTCTTACTCATTCAAGACCTCCTAAAGAGGAGATTCTTTTGGCGCCATCTGATGGATGCAACATAAACTACTTTGTCCTTATACAATACAAATTAAATAATGACATCAAAATTAAATAATGCCATCAAAATTAAACAAACCAAAAATGATCATTTAAATAACCTACTAAGAAAAAAATAACAATAAAAAACCACCTCTTAAATTGGGAAAAAAAGGCAAAATAATAAAGACCGTAAAAGATTAAAAAAATATATAAAAACCCATGAATCTATATTTAGCTTAGCTGTTATTCAGGAAACACTTAACGTCCCATCGTAGAAATCTCCTGCCGGATAAAGCCCCCCCCCTCCAATGAGGAATAAACTTATATATAGCAAGAAAAAGGGTAACCTCAGGAATTTTTGCATGATACTGGGCATAGTGCCTGGAGACACTAGGCCCAGGAAAGTCCTTCCTGATGTTATCTATATGTTCCTTCACTCTGACTTGCATTATTCTGGAGGTACGGCCCACTTACTGTAAACCACAAGGGCAGAAAATGAGATAGACCACGTTAACAGACGAGCAAGTTATGAAAGAATTAATATCGTAGGACCTGGCCGTGACCTGCAATTGAAACTTGCACACCCGTCTCTCTCCTAATTTATTCAATTGACATACCGCACATTTGCAGCATGGAAAATAACCCTTCAGATCTTGGAAGAACGATGTTCTTTTAGGGACATCTACCACATTGGGACCAACTTGCAACCCCAATGGTGGTACACCTTGATAGATAACTTGAGGTAAATCAGGTATGCAAGAGCCCAGGAGTCTACCATTCTTAAGGATCTACTAATATTTGGAAAAAAAAAATGTTAATACTGATGTGAATAGGACGTAATGAAAGAATAACTAAAGGCCTTACCACTAGCACTCTTAGTAGTGCCATTACCCAACATATTGGCTCTATCCATCTGTCCTACCTGTGTGATTAACTGGTCCAACTCGTCAGCATTTTACCCTCTATCCATAACCCTAGATCTTAACACCATGGCTTGTTTTAGGTAAGCATCACGTAAAGAATATTTTCGTCTTAGCCTAATAAATTGGCTTCTAGGGACAGACTTATGCCAGGGAGGATGATGGCAACTCCCTTGGCCTATGAAACTGTTAAGGTCTGTCTCTTTAAAGTATGTGGTGGTAATAGACCCATCCTTCACCTCAATATTCAGGTCTAAAAAATGTATCTTATGAGCTCTAGCCTCATGTTGTAAGACTATCCCCAGCTGATTATCAATGATATTTTCAATGAAACCTTCCAAGTACTGCATTCTGCCATTCCAGAGGAGGAGGACGTCATCTATATATCTCCTCCAAACAATCAGTTCAGATCTTCGGTTAGCATAGATGACGTCCCCCTCCCATTTGGACATGAACAGATTCAAAATGCTGGGCGCAAATTTGGCATCCATCGTGACCCCTCTATTCTGAAGATATTAGGAGCCGCTAAACCAAAAATAATTGTGAGACATGGCGAAATTAAGTAACTGGAAAATAAAATCTCTCTGGATAGGTAGCAAGTTCATCCTTCTCGAGGAAACAGTCAACTGCTGCAGCCCGATGTTGATGAGAGATAATAGTGTAGAGAGAGACAACATCGGCTGTGGCCCCACATCACTTATACCCTTCTCCTTTTCCTGTCTGTGCCTCCTCCCCCCTCTGGTCCCTCTGTGGGGGAACGAGATGATCAAAAAATTAATAGGTAGACAAATCTCTTATTCGCTAGTGGCAAAATATCTGCTTGGCAAAGGTCCAACCAATGACAGAGTAAAACAGGTATAACCATATGGGATACTAAAAAATAAAGAGTAATAAATAAACAAAGCCAAAGTCATTATAACTAAGAACTGACACCGTAGCCATTGAGGCAACAGAGAACACCTACCCCTTATATAAATTCTTGTAATGTATCTCCCTCCTTCCTACATTGATCACTAAATAATTACCTCACGGTCCCTATATAGAATACCTGATAAAATAAAAATGTAAGCAGCCAAATCTACAAAAAAACAATCACCCAAGAGGTATCTCTTAACCATAAGCTTACAGCTGAACTTACCAAGAAAAAAAGGCACCACATGAGCGTAAACCATTCACTTTGCTGGTTACTCCATAAAGTATAAGCCATAGCCACAGCATACTGCCATATCTGCTTATCTCACCAAATGCAGCACACTTCTGAATATAGTGTCAAATGGCACTGATCCTGGGGAAGTGACTTGTTTGAGAAACGCATTGATCCATTTTTACGCCCATTAATAAATATATCTGTGGAAATATTTATATGGCACTTATTATGCTATCTGTTTTTAATATTTGTAAATTTAAAAAAATGTGTTTTACATATGTTGTTTGCACTCTATTTAGTGGCACATTTAAAGTTCCATTGTCTTCCTCTCTCTTCTCCCACCATTCTGGTGGAGTTGTGGGTGGGATATTTTTGGTTGATTTGAGTAGGGATGGTGCCCCATTGTGTTAATGTGTTTATATGTTTTAAGGGCTCCACCATTACCAATTTTTCTATATATTTTTAGATAGGTACAATTGCAGCTTGGACCAATATAACTATGCATATACCATACCTGTGGGAATCTTGTGGAAGCTGGAAATCAGTGTAGTAGGCACCACTACTGCAGAGACCTCCACTGGCATCTGGGTCTGATCGACATGGGACCCAAAAGCTAGTGAAAATCCTTATAGTAGCAGTGCCTTCTACAGCTCAAGGTTCCTTTGGAATCAACCTGGTATGGTAAATGCATAGTTACATTGGCCCAAGCTTAACCAAAGTAAATATGTGAAAATATTCATACCTGGAATTCATCTTTAAAACATCACCTATTGGGAGTAATTGAGGGCAACCCCATCCTAAAGAAATGACACTATGGAAAAATCAAACTAGGATTGATAACTGTGCAGAAGTTAAATAACTTAGATGTAAGTGCATAGACTGATATAAGCTCTCGCAAGCGGGGTGCTCCTAACTTTCTCGTTTTGAATTGTATTGTAATTGTACTCAGTGGCGTCGCTAAGGGGGGGCGGGGGGTGCAGTCCGCACCCAGGTGACACCCGCCAGAGGGTGACACCAGGCTGACACTGGCACCAATGCCACGGCTCCCTCCTTCCCTTCCAGATCTCCTCAGCTGCATGCGATGTGCGGGGAGAGTGGCGGAGGAGGGAGTGAGGCAAAGACAGAGGTGCCTGGAGTCTGACACTGACTGTCCCACACACCGCAGTCATCTCTCTCCCTGCCAGCTGCACTCACTGCAGACCCGACTATAGCCACCTCCTCCTCGGCTTCCTCGAGGAGGAAGAGCACGCTACAGCACCTGCCAAGGGCCGAGGTATTGCAGAGGAGGAGGACATGCCAGGAGAGTCATTTTAGGGAGGGGAGGGGGGTTGAGGGTAAGTGCTACGGGGTGCTTTGTTTTGGGTTAGAAATGTCTTGAACTATAAGGAAGGGGGCAGATTTGAAGTTTAACCCCCCCAGTACAATTCCTCTCCCCTCCCAAAGCACCCCCTAGCACTTATCCTCTAATCCCCATCCCATCCCCGCTCTATCCACCCACCCATCCCAGCTCCATCCACCCCCTCGCCCCATCCCTTCTCTATCCATCCCCCCATCCCATCCCTGCTCCATCCACCTCCCCCCATCCCATCCCTGCTCTAGCCATCCCCCCGATTCCATCCCCCATCCCATCTCCATCCACATCCTCCATCCCTGCTCCATCCATCCCCCCATCCCATTCCTGCTCCATCCCCCCATCCCAGCTCCATCCATCCCCCCGATCCCATTTCTGCTCCATCCCAGCTCCATCCACCACCCCATTCCATCCCTGCTTCATCCATCCTTCTCATCCCCTCTCTGCTCCATCCACCCCCATCCCATCCAAGCTCCATTCATCCCCCCTGATCCCATACCTGCTCCATCCATCCCCCCAATCCCATCCCAGCTCCATCCATTCCCGCAATCCCATCCGGGCTCCATCCTTCCCCCTAATCCCATCCCGGCTCCATCCCCCTGATCCCATCCTGGCTCCATCCATCACCCCCATCCCATCCCAGCTCCATCCACCACCCCATCCCATCCCAGCTCCATCCATCCCCCTGATCTCATCCTGGCTCCATCCACCCCCCAGATCCTATTCCAGTAACCAGTGACACCAACCCTAGTGACGTCACTGACTGTACTGTCTCCCTTTATATTGTTAAGCACACACAGTTTGTGCTATAAAAATCCTGTATAATAACAATAATATCTAGTTTTCTCAACCTGCAGTAGATTAGTATCTCCAGACTTCAAATGCACAGTGATGGCTTCTACGTGCATTTTTATTAACAGAAACAATAGATGTTAGAAAGAAGGGAAACCAGTGATCAATTTAGAAGCAAAGTACATGGCATCTTAGCCAACTGTATATGTATAGGTTGACAAAAACTAAGGTTATTAACAGATTTTTCTTTGTTGCCTGCAGGAGTCTTGAGGGAATCGAGATCCCAAATATTCAAAGAAGAATGTTCATGCCACTCAAAAATCTTACTCACATGTATGCAATCTTTTCTAAGATGACATACTTCTATAAAGCAACTGCTATAAATTACACAACACATGTAAGGGTTGTCTGGATATAAAACATATATTTAAACCCTCAAACAGATAAAACTGTGATACAAGTACCCCTGCCTGTCTATGAAGTTTTTCTGTCCCTCTAAAAAACTCAGAGCAGAAGCTGGCAGGCATTTAGGGGGTAATACTTCAGACATCCCAACCTGCAAAAACTCATTTCAGCCCCCCCCCCCCCCCATTCATAATAAAATACTATAATTAAATAATACTTTAAAAGATAATGTTGTGTCACACTCACCAACAATGCACCCTCACTGTGCCCATCTGCACCCCCCCCCCCCTGTGCATATCTGCAGCCTCATCAGTGCCCATCAATGCAGCCTTACTGTGCCCATAAATGCAGCCTCACTGTGCCCATCCATGCAGCCTCACTGAGCCATCAATGCAACCTCACTGAGCCCATCTGCAGCTTCAACAGTGCCAACAATGCAGTCTCACTGTGCCATCAATGCAACCTCACTGAGCCCATCTGCAGTTTCAACAGTGCCAACAATGCAGTCTCACTGTGCCCATCTGCAGCCTTACTGTGCCAATCTGCAGCCTCATTGTGCCCATCTGCAGCCTCGTCAGTGCCCATTAATGCAGCCTCACTGTGCCCATCAATGCAACCTCACTGAGCCATCAATGGAGCCTCACTGTGCCCATCTGCAGCCTCATTAGTGTCAACAATGCAGCCTCCCTGTGCCAACAATGCAGCCTCACTGTGCCCATCTGTATCCTTATCAATGACCATCTGCAGCCTCACTGTGCCCATCTGTAGCCTCATCAGTGCCAACAATGCAGCCTCACTGTGTCCATTTGCAGCCTCATCAGTGCCAACACTGCAGCCTCACTGTGCCCATCTGCAGCCTCACTGTGCCAACAATGCAGCCTCATCAGTGCCCATCAATGCAGCCTCACTGAGCCATCAATGCAGCCTCACTGTGCCCATCTGCAGCCTCATTAGTGTCAACAATGCAGCCTCACTGTGCCAACAATGCAGCCTCACTTTGCCCATCTGTATCCTCATCAATGCCCATCTGTATTGTCATCAGTGCCCACCTGCAACCTCACTGAGCCAACAATGCAGCCTCACTGTGCCCATCTGCAGCCTCACTGTGCCAACAATGCATCCTCACTGTGCCCATCTGTATCCCCATCAGTGCCCATCTGCAGCCTCACCAGTACCTTGATTACACACAGCGGGTGTCTCTTGTGTGTCATGCAGCTGCAGTCTTAACTGTTCAGTGGCCATCAACTGTAGCAAAGCCCCGCCTCCTCATCCATGATAGACGGTCAACTGAACACTGATACAATGCTGGGAAATTGAATCAGTGTTCCTTCTATCATGGATGAGGAGGCAGGGCTTTGTTACAGTGGATGGACACCGAACAGTTAAGACTGCAGCTGCATGACACTACGGGAGACACCCACTGTGTCCGTGTACACGGGGCCTTAGTATCTTCATTTGTTTTCACCTGTATGACCCAATTTACTGCTGTAGATGTGTCAACTATCATTACAATTGTAATACTCCCCCACCCCAACACAACACTTTATTCCTGAAATAGGTATGATGGTACTTTCCTCTGATGAGTAGGACAAATAGCTAAAAAGTTTTGATTAGTATATTGTACCTGCTTTTTATAAATTGACCTTTCTATTACACACAGATACTTTAAGAAGTTCCAGTACTGTGGATTTGCACCCCATGTGCGCAACTGCAAGCCAAATACAGATGGTATTTCATCCCTGGAAAATCTGCTTGCAAGTATCATCCAGCGAGTGTTTGTGTGGGTGGTTTCACTGGCAACCTGCTTTGGGAACATCTTTGTGATCTGTACACGACCATATATTAGGTCTGAGAACAAGCTACATGCAATGTGCATTATTTCCCTTTGTTGTAAGTAATAAATAATACCTATTATGGCGCTTTAGTCACAACCATTAAAACTATACAAACAGGCTTATTTACTGATCACTATGGTATAAAAAACAATGTGTAAAATGCATGAATATGCAGCCAACAACATTATCACTAATCATTAGTCTTCGTTAGTCTTTGCCTTACTGACTAATCTCGGGGCCCATGCATGCATGTTGGTATGCGTTACTTTAAGGCGGGGGTTGGCAAGCTGGCAAGCGCGATCTATCTGTCGACTGCAGGTAGATCTAGAACACAACCCTGCATTGCCGTCCTTTCCCCCCTCAGCCCCTGCCTTCACTGCAGAGCGTTGAGCGGAACATATCACAGTACTGGAGGGTGGGACCTGCCGGAGTTAGCTGTTCACATTATTCAGCAGTTTACTAGGAAGCTGGGCAGTCCTAGCAACCAATCACCAGCTTGTTCATGTGAGAAGTTAACTTTGGTAGCTCCCACCCTCCATCCAGTGCTGTTACACCTCTCGCTTTTTGCTCGAAAGTGCTACCTACACTGTGTGTGTGCACGTGTGATGCAGGAACAGAGGAAATTGGGGGGGGGGTGAAGGGGACAGTTTACACTGGTTTTGGAGGGCACAGGACACTGCTATGGGGGAGGCACAGGACACTACAGTGGGGGGGGATGTGATGTGAAAGGGACAGAGGAGAAGAGGACACTACAGTTGGGGGGGTGACGTGAAGGGGGACAGAGGACACTGCTTTAGGGGAACAGGACACTGCTATGGGGGGGCAGGAAGAGGACAGTACTGGGGGGGTGATGTGAAGAGGGGCAGAGGACACTGCTTAGGGGGAGGCACTGGACACTACAGTGGGGGGGATGTGAAACGGGCACAGTGTTATGGGGGAGTGATGTCAAGGGGGATAGAGGACGCTGTTCGGGGGGGCACAGGATACTACAGTGGAGGTGGGGGGGCGATGTGAAGGGGCAGAAAACACTGCTTTGAGGGCAGGAGCAGAGGATACTACAATGGGGAGGTTATGTGCACGGGGGCAGGACAGTGGTATGCAGAGAGAGAAGACACTACTGTATGGGGAGGGGGGGAGAGGGGCAGAGGACACTACTGTGGGGGGATGATGTGAAGGGGAGCAGAGGACACTACTGTGGGTGAGGGGGGGCATAGGATATGATGTGTATTTATTGGGGGCTTGATAGTTTGTTTTTCTTAAAGGGCATTTCCTCCATGTTTACCAGGTAGATCTCAACCTCTGAAAGGTTGCCTACCCGTGCTTTAAGGCAGCCCTAATCATGGCTTAACACAAAAAAACATACTTGCACTACTTTCGGCCACTGCACAGAGCATTCATACCTTGAAGTGCTGAATCACGGTGTTTATTTATACTGTATACTGTATATACATTGAGCTGCCATTTTGAATAAATGGCAAAACAGCTCAACATTTATATAGCGTGTATTGTTGTGGGTTCATATTAACATGTGCACGAATGTGTGTGGGAATACAATCTAAGTGATGTAGTTTGTTCTTTCTCTTTATAATTTGTTTTATACACTGGAGTTGGTTTTACACAATTTCAGTCAGTAGTTCTACAAAATATTTTTTTTCTATAAATAAAATATTGGTTCATACTAAGGATTTATCTTCGTAGATATGATTATAATGAACTAAAAATACTTATAACTCCCCTCATAAATACATGCCCTGCAGTAAACAATATCTGTTCAATAAAGGAGGTGGAAATAATTATGCAGATACAGAAATATGTGAATAAAGTATGTCAGGACTGGCCATTGCAACCAATAAGATTCTTGTTGCTTTTAGAAAGGAAAATGGAAATTAGTATGATCAGCAGTGCAAAACACATTCCTTATCTCATGTAGTATGTGCAATCTATTTTTTATTTCTTGTTAATCTTGTAAGAATAAGGGTCCAGGAGGCTGAGAGCCATGTACGGTATTTTATTGGAATTACTTGCAGGGAAATGGAAGATAACAGGAATTTGTGTCTAGAAATATTACATTACTTTAGGAAAAAACACATCTTTGATCTGTTCAGTTACAATCTTTTCCTGGAATGTTAGACAAAATCCAAATCTAAACCAATTTGTAAATCACAGTATATAAATAATGAAACCACAAATATTCTACTTGTCAAATATATGTAACTCGAGATCTATCTATCTATCTATCTATCTATCTATCTATCTATCTATCTATCTATCTATCTATCTATCTATCTATCTATCTATCTATCTATCTATCTATCTATCTATCTATCTATCTTGCAACCAGAAGGTATTCACAGCGCTTCACTTTTTCCACATTTTGTTATGTTACAGCCTTATTCCAAAATAGATTTAATTCATTATTTTCCTCAAAATTCTACAAACAATACCCCATAATGACAGCATAAAAGAAGTTTGTTTAAAAATCTTTGCAAACTTATAAAAAATAAAAAAGGAAAAACATTGCATGTACATAAGTAGTCACAGCCTTTGCGCAATACTCTGTTGAAGCACCTTTGGCACCAATTACAGCCTCAAGTATTTTTGAGTATGATGCTACAAGTTTGGCACACCTATCTTTGGGCAGTTTCTCCCATTCTTCTTTGCAGGACCTCTCAAGCTCCATCAGGTTGGATGGGTAGTGTCGGTGCATAGCCATTTTCAGATCTCTCCAAAGATGTTCAATCGGGTTCAGGTCTGGGCTCTGGCTGGGCCACTCAGAGACATTCACAGAGTTGTCCCGTAGCCACTCCTGTTATCTTGGCTGTGTGCTTAGGGTCGTTGTCCTGTTGGAAGATGAACCTTCGCCCCAGTCTGAGGTCCAGAGTGCTCTGGAGCAAGTTTTCATCAATGTCTCTGTACATTGCTACATTCATCTTTCCCTGGATCCTGACTACTCTTCCAGTTCCTGCTACTGAAAAACATCCCCAGAGCATGATGCTGCCACCACCATGCTTCACTGTAGGAATGATATTGGCTAGGTGATGAGTGGTGCCTGGTTTCCTCCAGACATGACGCCTGCCATTCAGACCAAAGAGTTCAATCTTTGTTTCATCAGACCAAAGAATTTTGTTTCTCATAGTTAGTAATGGGTCGAATGACCCCCTGTTCGGTTCGCACCAAAACTTTCGAACCCCATTGAAGTCTATAGGACCTGAACTGAAAAAGTGCCCATTTTGAAGGCTTACATGCAAGTAGTTGGGCATACAATGGTTTATGGGGGCCCGGGTACTGCCCTGGGGCACATATATCAATGAAAAAAAATTATTTATTGATGCTTAAAGTGAAAACATAAAAATTGCTGCAGCAATAATTGTATTTATAAAGCCAAAAAAATGACATTTTCCCTGCAAGCTTTCTTTATTTTGTAAGCAATGGTTTGCGAGCCAGTCTGTATGATGAGGCCACAAAGTAGTGCACTGGGAACAAGATTAGATATTTTTTGGATAGATTCTGGTGTGTCTTCCACAGACTTTTAATAGAAGTAACAGGAGCAGAAAAATTAGTCTTTGGGTGTCAGTGGCGCCTTCACACCGTAACCCTATAGAGGTATGCTTGATGGAAGCAAGAATCGGCATTGCTGTTAAAAATTTAAATAATATGCACCTGTCAAACTGGTGCGGAAAAATTGGTCTTTGGGTGTTAATTGTTCCCATGAAACCTACACCATAAAAAAATTATTCCAGATGAAATCAACACCCACAACGCTAGGCAGCCTAGAAGTCCTGCAGAGATTCCACATCCCAAAAATACTTAATCAGCAACATCGACATCAGGGGCTTCATAGCTGCTGGTGATCCAGGACTGATTGATTTGGATAAATGTCAGACGGTCCACGGAGTCTGTGGACAGACACGTTCTATTATCAGTAACAAAACCCCCATTCCCATTCAGAAAACAGGCTGGATGCAGGGCAGTCCAGCAGCTCAATTGCATACTGGCCAAGTTCTGGCCAGTTGTCTATTCTCATGATCCAGTAAGCCAGTGATTCAACGACTGGAAAGCTCTACATCTCTGTATTCGCCCCTAGATAGTCATCCACCATGTGATGCAGTCGTGCCGATGGGATGTGGAAGCTGACAGCCCTGGGTGGCGAGGACTAAAGAAATTGTGAAAACATTATCACTTAGGCGGCAGCCTTCTCCACCGCTTCCCTCTTGACCAACAGAAGACACTGTAACCTACCAGAGTCGGGAAAAGCATTAGATAAACTCCTCTTTAAGGTGTTCAAGAGATTTCATCTTCTGCACTCTCTGTGGGGTGGGGTCCTTTCAAAGGCTTTGAAGCATGAGGGAGCCCATGCACCACCAATTTGCAGAGGTATGAGACGCAGACTCCCCAGTGTCACTGAGGATTACAGTATCTGGAGCTGCCTCCTCCCAACCACGTACTTGGGAGGAGGGAAGGGGGAGGGAAACCCATCTCTTAATGTTTGACGTATGTCTTCCTCTGTTTCAATGCCTCCAAAACTGACAGAATCCTTCTCCTCCTCCCTCTCCTCTTGTGTGTTCTGTGACATAGGAACAACGGTGTCTGCATAAAGTGGGCCTTGAGAGGCAAGGAAGTCATCCTCTTCCTCCCGCTGCTCAGCCTCCAGTGCCCTGTCCATGATGCCACGCAGAGTCTGCTCCAGCAGGAACACAACAGGCATGCATGCATTGTCATGGCTCATCATCCTTGTGGCTTCCTCAAATGGTGACATTACAGTACATGCATCCTTTATGAGCAGCCATGGGCGTGGGGGAAAAAAGCAGAGCTAGCCTGTGCCTGTCGTTGTGCCATACTTACACAGGTACTCGTTGACGGCCCTCTGCTGCATGTGCAGCTGCTGCAGCATTGCCAAAGTCAAGTTCCACCTGGTGGGTATGTCACAAGTGGAATTCCCACTGAATTTCAGCAAACTGAGCACTGGCTGTGTATGACCGCCTAAAATAGCCACAGACTCTTCTGGCCTGCTTTAGCAGATCTTCCAACCCTGGGTACATATTTAGGAAAGGCTGTACCACCAAATTGAGGACATGTGTCAGGCAACTTTCCCTGTCTAAGGGCGGACAAGAGGTTTGAGCCATTATCGCACACCACCATTCCTGGCTCCAGCTGGCGTGGCATGAACCACCTCTGGGCCTGTCCCTGCAGAGCTGAAAGAATCTCTGCTCCGGTGTGGTTCCTGTCCCCTAGACACACCAACTGAAGCACTGCATGGCACCTTTTAGCCTGACTCATTAAATAGCCCCTTGAACGCTTAGGGGGTACTTGTGGTTTAATAGGATAATTCAGCAGAGGAGGGCATGGAGGAGGAGGAGCTGTATGGAGACATGGGGGCACAACAAGCTGCAGAACTGAGCCCTGTTCTGAATCCTTCCGAGCTGTAAGCAGAGTTGCCCAGTGTGCTGTGAATTAAATATATCGTCCCTGACCATGCTTGCTGGACCACATGTCAGCAGTAATGTAGACTTTGCAGCTGACTGCCTTGCCCAACGATGCCACAACATTGCCTTCCACGTGATGATACAGAGCTGGAATAGCCTCATGTGAAAAGAAATAGCAACTGGGAACCTGCCATTGTGGTACAGCACATTCTGCAAATTCACGGTAGGGATCAGATTCCCTCAGACAGAAAGGTAGAAGTTGTAGAGCCAGCAGCTTTGACAAGCTTGCATTTAGGTTCTGGGTATGTGGGTGTCAGTGACTGTATTTTTTTTTTGCTACAGCAGATAGGTCAGAGAAATTTGCCGGCTATAGTCTACAGCTGGTGATGTGCTACCGGCAGATGTGCTGCAAGGACCTGGGACACCCTGCATGATACCATCATCCGTGTCAGTGGAGGCTGCTGAGAGGTCATGAGGTATAGCAGGGGAAGACTGAGGTGAGTAAGGAGGAGGACCAGAATTGCACACCTTTTGTGAGGCTTTCAGGTGCTCTTGCCAATGGGCTGAGTGGTGGGAGGTTAAAGTGGTTGTAAACCCTGTACAACCACTTTAACCTGCAGGTAAGCCTAGATTAAAGCTTACCTGTATGTGCTTGAAATATCTCCCAGACCTGCATGGTCTAGGAGATATTTGCAAATCGCCGTAGGGCGATTTCTTCTGCGCATGTGCCAGAGTTAGAAAGGGCACACTGTGCCGTTTCTAGCTCAGGTAATGTCGTTAAAGGCGGCACCCGTGCGCATGCGCGGGAGTGACGTCACGCAATGTCACGTGACTCCGGCCAGTCATAGAGCCGGAGTTCACGGCCCCGGAAGGAAGAGGGGTAAAGAATGGATGCTCGCTACTAGCGAGGAAGATGGGGACATCGCGGGCTTCTCCTGCAGGTAAGTGTCACAAAATGGGCTACTATGCAATGCATAGTAGACCATTATGCTTTACCTTTGCAGGGAAACAAAGAGGAAGTAACACCCACCAGGGTTTACTTCCTCTTTAAATGCCTTGTCAAGCATGTGGTACCCAAATTGCTGTTTTTTGCCTAGCTTGATGTGCTTGACACAAAGTTTGCAAACTGCAACAGTGCGATCGGCTGCACATGTGCTAAAAAAGGTTCAGACAGCTGAGCTGTGGGAAGTGGGCTGGGAGAGAACAGCTCCATGATGTGATGGAATAGGGTGGCTGCTCTCTACTCTTCCATGATGGCTGCCTCATTGGGGTTGTGCTTCACCCTCACTTTCCTCCTCTGCTCTATCTGGCACCCAAGTTACATCAGTGACCTCATCATCATCATCATCTCCTCCATCCTCATTACCACTGGAGAAAACTTGGCAATACGCTGCGGAGGGGGGAACATGACTGCCAATTTGTGTACCAGTGTTATACCCTCTCTGCAGGCTCATGTTCCTGCATTCCTCAAACTCAGCACCAACATCTGAATCAAGTAATGGCTGTGCATCGTCAAGGAGCAAGTGGCTGACACTGTGTTCAAATCAGCTGACTCCTTCATGCCTGATGCTGAGGCTATGGCAGGAATAGTTGTGGACAAGGAGGCAGGTTTAGCCACTCTGGCAGCTGCTGTGGACTGCATACTAGTCTCTACTTGGGTGACAGAGGATGAGGATGTTTAGTAGGCCAGTCCACCACCTCCTCTGCATGCTGTGGCTGGATAACACGGGCAACATCAATAAACAGAGGACAGACCATGTCCACCTTTGCCTGTGGACACATATATGCTGCTGGCCCCCTCACATTGCCATGGGAACGTCTGCCTCTCCTTGTTTTTCTCCCAGACATGATGGGGGTGCTTATTAACAAAATGTAATAAAGATGTGGAAATGTGCACGTGGATGCACTTTAATCAATGGAATGTGGTGTTTGGTGCACTTTAACTTGAGTACTTACTACACAGACACACTCCGCTAATGCATTATAATATACCACAGTAAAAGTGCACTGACGCACTGCAATACATTGCGTCAAATGTGCAGTAACGCACAGAAAAATACTGCATTAAACTTGCAGTAATGCACTGAAATATACTACGTTAAATGTGCACTAATGCACAGAAATATACTTTGTTAAACTTGCAGTAACACACTCAACTAAAGTGCGTTAAGCGGAAAGTATCGCACTGAAATATACAGTGTTAAACTTGTAGTAATGCACTAAAATATACTGCGTTAAATGTACACTAACACACAGAAATATACAGCGTTAAATGGCACATAACGCACTGAAATATACTGCGTTAAACTTGCAGAAACGCACTGAATTATACTTTGTTAAATGAAAGGTAGCGCACTGAAATATACAGCGTTAAACTTGCAGTAATGCACTAGATTCACACCAAACTGATATTCTACACTGACAATAGAATCAGAATAGCACACTATAGCACAGTGGTCATCAACCCTGTCCTCAGGGCCCACTAACAGGCCAGGTTTTATGTATTACCTTGGGGAGATGCAGACTAGAATACTGCAATAACTGAGCAGGAAATGATATCACCAGTGATGTACTGTATTTCAGTTATCTTGCAAACCTGGCCTGTTAGTGGGCCCTGAGGACAGGGTTGATGACAACTGCTATAGCACACTAACTGTCTAGTAGCACTGAACAGAGCGTGGGGCGGGACTAAGAGCAATGAGCCATGATTGGATAGAGTCATCATGACCGCTTTCAGTCATGGCTCTGACAGTGCTCTGTGCCCTGATTGGGCAAAGCTTTCATTGCTTCAGCCAATCAGGGATTCCAATGCACTGTGCAGTGGCGCAGTGCATTGTGGTCATTAGGCAGGCCGAACAAATGGTTGTAAAACCCCGATAATTTGGGTGTTCATCAAATGGGCGAACAGCCAATGTTCAGCCCGAACCCATGCTCGGGCTGCACAGTTCGCCCATGCCTACTCATGGTCTTAGAATCCTTCAGGTGCTTTTTGGCAAACTCCAGGTGGGCTGTCACATGCCTTTTACTGAGGAGTGGCTTCCGTCTGGCCACTCTACCATACAGGCCTGATTGATGGAGTGCTGCAGAGATGGTTGTTCTTCTGGAAAAAGTGACCATCGGGTTCTTGGTCACCTCCCTGACTAAGGCCCTTCTCCCCCGATCACTCAGTTTGGCCGGATGGCCCGCTCTAGAAAGAGTCCTGGTGGTTCCAAACTTCTTCCACCTACAGATGATGAAGGCCATGATGCTCATTGGGACCTTTAATGTTGCAAAAAAAATTCTGTACCCTTCCCTAGATCTGTGCCTCGATACAATCCAGTCTCGGAGGTTTACCGACCATTCCTTGGACTTCAAGATTTGGTTTGTGCTCTGACATGCACTGTTAACTGTGGAACCTTATATAGACAGGTGTGTGCCTTTCCAAATCATGTCCAATCAACTGAATTTACCACAGGTGGACTGCAATCAAGAAACATCTCAAGGATGATTAGTGGAAACAGGATGCACCTGAGCTCAATTTTGAGAGTCATGGCAAAGGCTGTGAATAATTATGTACATTTTTTTTTGTTTTTTATTTTTAATAAATTTGCAAAGATTTCAAACAAACTTCTTTCACGCTGTCATTATGGGGTATTGTTTGTAGAATTTTGAGAAAAATAATGAATTCAATCCATTTTGGAATAAGGCTGTAACATAACAAAATGTGAAAAAAGTGAAGTGCTGTGAATACTTTCCGGATGCACTATATCTATCTATCTATTGCAATTGCCATTTTAAACCAAACCTCCTTTATGCCTATCAGGTGCTGATTGCCTAATGGGAATATATTTATTTGTCATTGGATATTTTGACCTGAAATACAGAGGTGAATACAACAAGAATGCTCAGGCCTGGATGGACAGTACTCAATGCCGATTGGTTGGCTCATTAGCCATTCTGTCTACAGAGGTGTCAGTCTTACTTCTTACCTATTTGACTTTGGAGAAATACATCTGTATAGTGTATCCGTTCAGATGTCTGAAGCCTGGAAAATGTCGTACTATCATAACTCTGATACTCATTTGGATTGTTGGATTCATTATTGCATTCATACCTCTCAGCAATGAACATATTTTCCACAATTACTATGGCACAAATGGGGTCTGTTTCCCACTACATTCGGAGCAACCAGAGAGTACTGCAGCACAGATATATTCTGTCATTATATTTCTTGGTGAGTAGTACCTATAACACAATTAAATGTCTACCATGAAATAGTAGTAAGTATAGCTTATGCTTGATATATGAATAGCTCATATTTACCTTTAAAGGTCTGACTCAAAACCAAAAAATCACATATCAGTATTGATGGGTTGCAATGGAATATGTTGGGTCTTCTCTCAGGACTCCATTATTATACTCTCTCAACTTTCCTGCAGCATTCCTAATGCAAGATATATGACTAACAAAAAATTGAAACAGTGTAAATCAATATCTGTGATCATACACAATAAAAAAACCACATTAAAATCAAAATGTCTATATAACATCCAAATAAAATGTGATCAGTTCTAAAAGATGTGCAGAAAATTAATCCACGTAATATATAGAAGAATCCAAATAAGACAGGTATTTCAAAGGAGTTCCACCACCAAAGATCAAAAAGGTCCTCCTGTGACATCCAACACCTTATTAATGGGGATGCTTACCAGATAAGATGGACCATCTATTTTTAGAGTGGTCAAACACACTTACAGATAAACCCCTGCAGGGTAAGTTAAGTGATGAGGCCTTCTATGGATCACTTTAACATGCTAATGTAGGGATGTCCCGATCAGTCTTGGCCAAGTGGTAGTGTAGTGTAATAGTGTAATATTGCATCAACTAGTAATTTTAAAAAGCCAAAAAAATACTTACAATAATTTAAACATGAGCCTTGATAAAATATTTGCTTGCTGGCAAACAGAAACAAATACACCTGCACTTCTGGGGTCATGCAGGACGTGATAGCGTCAAAGCATAGCTCCGCCTGATACGCTCTGAAGCTATCACGTCCTGCATGACCACGGAAGTGCGGGTGTATTTGTTTCTGTTTTCCGGTAAGCAAATATTTTATCAAGGCTCATGTTGTTTTTATTTATTGTAAGTCATTTTTTGGCTTTTTATTTAACTAGTTTATACAATATAACAATAATGGAGTCCTTTTTCTATATACCAACCCATTTGGCCAAGACCGATCAGGACATTCCTACGGGAGTTTGATACCATTAGATGTATTCCCCTAACATCAGCATGATACAGTGGTCCATAGAAGGCCTCATCACTTACCTTACCCTGCAGAGGTTTATCTGTAAGCGTATTTGACCCTTCTAGAAATAGATGGTCCATGTTATCTGGTAAGCGTCCCCATTACTAAGGTGTTGGATGTCACAGGAGGACCTTTTTGATCTTTGGTGGTGGAACTTCTTTGAAATACCTCTCTTTTTGGGATTCTTCCATGGACCACGTAGATTCATTTTCTGCACATCTTTTAGAACTGATCCCATTTTATATGAATGTTATATGGACATTTTGATTACAATGTGGTTTATTATTGTGTAAGATCACAAATATTGATTTAAACTGTCTCAAATTTTTGTCAATTCATATCTTTCTGGTTCATATATTGATTAGCGTAACTTTTTTTTTGTTTATTATATGTTTTTGAAAATATTTGACTAGGCAGAATAATCCAGGAGTAATTAAAGCTGACCAATGAAATTCTTACTGTGTATGTGATTTACATTTGTAAAAATCATTTCATGCATATTGTTATGAAAACTGTTTCAATATAATTCAAATAGCAAGTCTGGACAAAATGTAAGGGCTTTCAAACAAAACTAGTTGACTCAATTATGGTATGTAAGAATGTTCGTAGAAATTAACTTTTAGGATTTTCTATATCAACATTCAAATGACCATGTATGGCCAGCTTAAAGTAGAACTATAGGCAAACTTTTTTTCATTTTGGATAGAGTAAGGGAGGGTTATAACCCCTGTTAGATTTTGTTTCACCATCTGTGTCCCATTGCAGAGATTTCCCTTCACTTCCTGTCTCATAGCTAAACCGGAAGTGAGAGGAGATCCCTGCAAATTAAGGGATTTCCTCCGGGACCCCCAGTTCACCAGAACTAGTGTCTTCATTGGAAGATTGCCCCTCTGTTACTTTTCTAGGGACAATCCAAAATTTTTCTTTTACTTTCACTTTCAATAATAATGGCAAACAGGACAAATGAAGAGGATGAATCTCCTTAATGGGGACATAGACAGCAATAAACACTGACAAGCATTCTAGCACCTCTCCACTCTATCCAAACCTAAAAAAAAAAAAAATTTGCCTTTAGTTATACTTTAACTTATAATTAACAGGTGTAGCGCCTGCCAAGCGTGACCCATTGAAGTGAATAGGGGTGCTCTGCAAGTGCCCTGCAAGCTTGTGCACTACAGCGACCAAAGAGTTACAGCAGGCAACGAGGAGGCATTTTATCACCCACCTCTCCCATCACTCCACTATGTGTGCATCCTTTTTTTTTTTTTTTTCTTTTTTTTTTTTATGTGTGCATCCTTGTTATCTGCCCCTCCCCCCTTTCCCAGTTACTGTGTCCCCCTCCACTGTATCCATCTATTAACCATACACAGACAGAGCTCAGATCATCAGCATGGCTCTTGCAGTGCAATCTTGTCCCTCCTCCCCAGCTCCTCCTCCTGTCTGTGTAGATGATAACCCTGGAGCCAAGGAGGGGGAGGAGGATCTTTACCTGAGATCTAGCATTATAATAACAATAAAAACAATAGCTATAAATGATAATTCAATATGAGCTTACTTGAAAATCTCTTTTCATGTTGTGAGTTCTGTCTGTCTGCTGGCTATCTCTTCCCAATTTCCTGGATTTCCTGCCTGCTTTGCAGCTTCACCTCTGCTGCTTACTCCCAATTTCCAAAGACTACATATCCCATGGTACTTTGCTGCTTGAAAGGAGTGATTTTTGTACTGACTCCACCTCCTGAAGCTCCCCCTCTCAGCACCTCTGTAGTTTAGAAGGCAGGCTCTGTGCAATGTGTGACACAGCAGTGCCTACTCACAGGGCATAGTACATTTTTGTCATAGAATTCAAGGAAGTAAATGTGTCTGATCTTCACATAATAGAAGGCTAGAAATAATTGAAATACGATGTCTAAATAAATATATTATTTTACATTTTGACCATATATACACTTTAACTTTACTAAATCTTTGTTCAGTGCCTTGAACACTCTGGTGGAGTGGTTTGAGTGTTAAGAGGTTCATTCTAACACTGTCCATTTGTTTAGTCAAATAGGTCTGACATCAATGTATTGCATAAACAATTTGTGCGAACATCGGCTCAGAATCACCCTGATAGTCGTTTGCCTGGATATTTTCCTACATTTTGTTTACGTTTAGGGTGGCTTTGACCATGTTTGGACCCTGGAGCCTTAGATGGAAATCCCCACATAACTCTGCATGTATGAGGTTTTGTTGGTCTGGATCATGATGGGTCAAGGCCTTGGTGCCATTTTGTCCTCCTATACCGTCAAATTTTCTGACATTTTCTAGGCAATTTGGATGATATTAGGCTAATGCCACGTACACACGAGCAGACTTTACGGCAGACTTTGCTCGGCGGACTTTACGTCGGACTTTCCAAATGAACGGACTTGCCTACACACAATCCACCAAATTCCGTCGAATTCGTACGTGATGACGTACGACCGGACTAAAACAAGGAAGTTTCATAGCCAGTAGCCAATAGCTGCCCTAGCGTGGCTTTTTGTCCATCGAACTAGCATACAGACGAGCGGACTTTTCGACCGGACTCGAGTTCGACAGATAGATTTAAAACATGTTTCAAATCTAAGTCCGTCCAACTTTTGAGCAAACAAAGTTCGCTGGAGCCCACACACGATCGAATTGTCCCGTCCGCCGGGCAAAGTCTGCCGTAAAGTCCGTTCGTGTGTACGCGGCATTAGTTTGACCAGATCCACAAAATGGGATAAAGCTCAGGGGTTAGGAAAAAGGGTTTCAGAGTACTGAAAGATGCAATCGGCCCTGTAGAATGGATGTAGTATAGTGCAGTAGGAGCTGCTGTTCATCACCAGAAGTTGAACACATTCAATCCCTAAGGTGTGCATTAGGGTTGAGGTTAGGCCTTAGTGTAGGCCAACTTAAAGTGATTGTAAAATAGTTTTAAAAAAAACCAACAAACCTCATGCTTACCTGTTCTGTGCAATGGTTTTGCACACAGCAAACCCAATGCTCCTCATCTCAGATCCCCTGCTGGCTCTCTGGGCCCCTCTGATTTGCCAAGTGCCCCCATAGCAAGCCACTTGCTGGCTTCCAGCCAGCTCTCTGTGTCCATAAGTCACAGAAAGCATGGCTCTGCCCCGCTCCCTGTACTGGCTGTGATTGACAGCAGCGGGATCCTGCTGCTGCATCTCAGCCAGTCAGGAGGAAGAGACCCAGGAGAGCTGGATCACACATCGCTGGATAAGGCTTAGGTAAGTATTAGGGGGGGCTATGGGGGCAGCTGCACTTTACACTTTTTAATCAGAGTATAGCATCAAGTCAAATAAACTCCTGGGATATTGATCTGGTCAGTTAAGTAGCAGAGGGGGTTGAAAATCAGTTTCAGCTGCTTTGGCGTAATTGGAATTAACAACAGGTGCAATAGATGGGCAACAATGAGACAAAACAGGAATGGTTTTACAGGTGGAGGCCACTGACATTTTTTCCCCTATTCATCTTTTCTGACTTTTTTTAACTAGTTTTGCATTTGGCTAGGGTCAGTGTCACTACTGGTAGCATGAGGAGATACCTGGACCCTATAGAGGGTACACAGGCAGTCCAACTCCTTCAGGATGGCACATCAATATGTGCCATTTTCAGAAGGTTTGCTGTGTCTCACAGCACAGTCTCAAGAGCATGGAGAAGATTTCAGAAGACAGGCAGTTACTCAAGGAGAGCTGGATAGGGCCGTAGAAGGTCCACAACCCATCAACAGGACGGTATCTCCTCCTTTGTGCAAGGAGGAACAGGATGAGCTTGCAGAGCCCTACAAAATGGCCTCCAGCAGGCCACTGTGTGAATGTCTCCTACAAAAATAATCAGAAACAGACTTCATGAGGGTGGCCTGAGGGCCTGACATCCTCTAGTGAGCCCTGTGCTCACTGCCTGACACTGTGAAGCTCGATTGATATTTGCCATTGAACACCAGAATTGACAGGTCTGCCACTGGTGTCCTGTGCTTTTCACAGATGAGAGCAGGTTCACCCTGAGCACGTGACAGACATGAAAGGGTCTCGAGAAGCCGTGGAGAACATTTTGCTGCCTGTAACATCATTCAGCATGACTGTCGGGAAAGGTTCCACCCCCTATTGGCTCTGTCAGGCATTTGGCGTGCAGTACTGATGTCCACCAGCGGGTGTCTCCTGACAGTCTGGAACTGTCAGGGGAGCTCTCTCCTGCTGGTGGTATTATTTGATCTTGGGGCCGCAGTACTGGCGCCTACCAACAGCAGGTGGTTCTGGGCAGTGTGGACCCGACATCATCTCCTGCGATCAGGCATCACCTGAGCCTAATTGCAGGGGATGTGTATAAATACCCAGCAAGTACACACAAACTTTGCCTTGATATCTTCCTTGTGCCCTGACCCTGACCCTGGTCCCTGTATCTGAACCCTGAGCCTTGTACCTGTACCCATCCCTTCTGTGATCCTGTTACCCTTACCTTTGCCTTACAGCCTTATCCATCCATCCTTTCCTTGTCCTGTTCGTTCCCTGTCCCCATCTGCTGATCTCCGATTGATGACCCTGGCCTGGCTACATTTATGTTTCCGGTATTCCCCATTACATGTATATATCTGTCTGTTTATTATTATTATTTGTGGGTCTCTGTTTGTGGTTGGTTGGTTGCACACTGTATTATATTGGAGGTGGTTGTGTTTATATAATTCACTTATCTCAATAAATCACTATATTTTCACTTATATACGTTTGGGTTTCCTCTGATTGCGGTCCATGCAGTTCTGGTCGTACCTGATACGGGACAGTATACCAAGGCCATCCCTGACCAGAAGTGGCTGCACAGAGGAACCATCTTGGTTCTGTTTACTGTTGTGAGATGAATTCTGATGTGATTGTTTACTATGCTCTGCTGGCGTCAGAGAGTGGTGAATATCTAGTTTGGCTCACTCCCTGGTTGATCAGGGTTGTTTGCTGTTTGGGGATGTGCAGCCTTTAATTAAAATATGTACAGAGCTGGCCCTGTCCTGTATTCCAAAAGGCCATGATGATTTTTCTCCCCCTTTCATTATTAATCAGGTTGTATCTCTGGTATGGCTTTTGGAAGATGATCCCATGTACTTTTTTTGAACACTAATCAGCCTGTTCACAACAGGTGATAACAGAGTGCGTTGAGTCTGTTGAGTCTCTTGTCAGACAGGCAGAATGTAAACTGCAGTTTGTGCAACCACTACTCTTAGCATAGTCTGATATGTTGCAATCAGCCCCAGCCAACCCACAACAAACCACCTCTGCCATCAGACACCTGCCTGCCCAAATGTCTTTTTCCCCATCACTCATGGCAACCTCAGTCACAGCCCAGTATACTCTGCTCACCAAATACCAATACCCAGTTTATATTCCCTGCATCTATCCTGCCTTTAATCCACCTGCCTCCTCTCTGCTGCCTACAGCCCCACAAAAACTTCCCCTAGCTACTGTTTCCTCTTTACCTGCCATATTCCAACCCTCCTCTCCAGTCTGCTTCACCCCTTACCTAAAGTCCTGCAGTTACCTACAGGACTTCAGTAGCTAAGCCAAAAAAGAAACGGAAGCTCTTTCCAACTCATTTGTTCCTGCCAGTAACCCAACCTGCCTCCATACCAGCCAACCTGCTCCAACCTGCTCCAGCCTGCTTCCGCACCGACCTGCTCCAATCTACCTCCATGACTACCAATAGAGCCAAATTGGCCTCTGATGATATTGAACTTAACCCTGACAACTTTCTGCCTGCTGTCCAGCCTGGAGTTGCAGTGCCTGTGTCCCAGCCTGAAGTTCCGGTGCCTGTGTCCCAGCCTGAAGTTCCGGTGCCAGTGTCCTGGCCTGAAGTCCCAGTGCCAGTGTCCCAGCCTAAAGTCCCGTGCCAGTGTCCCAGCCTGAAGTTCCGGTGCCAGTGTCCCAGCCTGAAGTTACGGTGCCAGTGTCCCGGTCTGAAGTTCCAGTGCCCATTTCCCGGTCTGAAGTTCCAGTGCCCGTTGCTGAGCCTGTGGAGCCGGTGCCCATTGCTCAGCCTGTGGAGCCGGTGCCCGCTACGCTGCTGAACCGGTGCCCGTCACCTGGCTTGTTAAGCTAGTATCCGTCATCTGACTTGCTGAGCCGGTGCCCGTCACCCAACTTGCTGAACCGGGGCTCATTACCCAGACTACTGGGCCGGTGCTCACTACCCAGCTTGTGGGGCAGGTGCCTGTTACTCAGCCTGCTGATACGGTGCTTGCTACCCTGCCAGATGACCCGGAGCCTGCTGCCCTACCAGATGTGCCCCTGTCTGCTGCCCAGCCTGATGTGCCCCTGTTTGCTGCCCAGCCTGATGTGCCAGTGCCTGCTGCCCGGCTTGATGTGCCTGTTGCCCAGCTTGATGAGCCCATGCCTGCTGGACAGCAGGCATGGGCACATCAAGACCGCTCCTTTGAGGGGGGTACTGTCAGGAAAGGTTCAACCCGCTAATGGATCTGTCAGGCATTTGGCATGCAGTACTGATGTCCACCAGTGGGTGTTTCCTGACAGTCTGGAACTGTCAGGGGAGCTCTCTCCTGCTGGTGGTATTATTTGATCTTTGGGCCGCAGTACTGGCGCCCACCAGCGGGTGGTTTCTGGCAGTGTGGAGACGACATTATCTCCTGCGATCAGGCACCACTTGAGCCTGATTGCAGGAGATGTGTATAATTACCCGGCAAGTATACACACACTTTGCCTTGGTATCTTCCTTGCGCCCTGTCCTGAACCTGAGAGCTCTGAACCTAAACTTGAACCTTATCCTGATCCTGTCTCTGAACCAGATCCCTGTACCTGAACCCTAAGCCTTGTACCTGTACCCGTCCCTCCTGTGATCCTGTTACCCTTACTATTGCTTACAGCCTGATCCATCCATCCTCTCCTTGTCCTGTTCGTTCCCTGTCTCCATCTGCTGATCCCCCGTTGATGGGCCTGGCTATGTTTATGATTCCGGTATTCCCCATTATATGTATATATCTGTCTGTTTATTATTATTATTTGTGGGTCTCTGTGGTTGGTTGGTTGCACACTGTATTATATTGGAGGTGGTTGTTTTTATCATTCACTTATCTCAATAAATACTATATTTTCACTTATATACGTTTGGGTTTCCTCTGTTGCGGTCCACTCAGTTCTGGTCATACCTGATACATGACAATGACCGATTTGGTGGTGGGTCAGTGATGGTCTGGAGAGGCATATCAATGGAGGGACTCACAGACCTCGACAGGCTAGACCAGTATTCAACATTATGGCGGATAGTATATTCACTGTCAGCTCGCATTGATACTCAATGCCCCCTCTGTCGTTCGGGCTCAGAAAACTCAGGGGGCGGAGTTGGGAGCGATGCAGAGAGCAGGGGAGATCTGAATTCAGAGCATGGAGGTGGGGAGCCGTGAATGGAGGCATAGAGATGAGGAGCCGTGGGAGCTCAGAGTGGAGGCATGGAGCTGAGGGAGCCCAGAATAGAGACCATGGAGGCAGGGAGCCGTGGGAGCAGAGAATGAAGACTGGAGGCAGGAAGCACCAGATCGGTGAGATCCTGTCTGAATGGTAGCAGTGATGCACACTGTGGATAGCAGAGAAAAGAAGCACATGGCTGGATCAGGAGGTGAAATCCTGTGTACAGAAGGGGTGAATGCAGACTGCAGGGGGGAGCAGAGAACAGGAGATGAAATCCTGTGTATAACAGCACTGACTGCAGACTGCAGGGGGGAGCAGAGAGTGGAGGCAAACAGCTGGATCAGGCTGAATGTAACAGGAGGCAAGATTCAAATAGCTTTATGTTATACCATAACAGTACATAATGCTATTGCGATCTTATCTTCTGCTACATTCAGTGTCATCCAGCCACAGGCCGATCCGCTCTGCTCCCCCCCTCTGCAGTCTGCATTCAGTTGCTACCATATACAGGATCTCACCTCCTGCAACATTCAGCCATGTGCTCCCACTGTCAGCACTCCTCCTGGCACCCCCCTCACAGGTTCAGAGGAGCTGGAACTATAGAGGAGGCACCAGGTATTAATGTGCACCGACAGTACTCACTGTCAGTGCACATTGAAAACAACATTGATATCATGTATGCATTTTTCTGCAGAGAAAAATACTCAAATGACACCAACTTTGTGGTGTGAACAGGGTACATAGAAATCAGTTGTTTTCTTCGTCCTTGCAGTAAGGAAGTTCCTACGGTAGGAAAATGCATGTCTCTGTGCATGATGTGAACAAGACCAAAGTATTCTATGGAGGTCAAATCTGCACAATTTTCCATCAATTCTTATGCATGTGTAGCAGAATGTTTAACCTCTTCCAGTCTAATGCGAACCTTTGAGGCCACAGACAGCTGACATCCTTCAATAAGTAGACAGAAAACCTACATGTTCAGAAGTGGCACCTTGCTGGGGCCTTTCCCTGTGCGGCTGTGCTCCTATCAGGTTTGCAGCCCCTTGAGCTCCTAGTCCCTCACTGGACTCTCTGATTCACTGACTCTGAATCCCATGAGCTCCTCAAGGCTTTTGCGATGGTACCTCCCTCAAGCGTCACCCACGCTTCCCTGCTGGGTCCCTAGCTTGGCACTCCAGATACCTTTCAAGCTTCACCCCTGCTGACCGGCTTGGTCCCTGACTTGACACACAAGAATGCTCTGCAAGCCTCACCTCCGCTGGTTGGGTTCCCTGACTTAATCACCGCCTGAAGTTCCCTGATTCTCCACCGTGCCTGTTCGGTGAGAATGTTACTCCGGTATTTGCTTCAGTTACTTACTGTGGTTCCTGGTAAAGGTGGTTGGTTCCTTAGTGGCGACATCTTCCCTTCTACCTCCGACCACGACAGGTTCTCCGGCCGGCAGAACCGTCACTTTTGGTTTAGCTGCAATCCCAACCCTGTGCTGCCCTCTTACTTCTGAATAGGCCCTCATACAGCCTGGCAGCCAGATGCCCCCAGGATAGGCCCAATCTCCGGCCTAGCAGCCCAGGGCAGATGACACACGTCCACCCTGATGGCAGTCCAGGTGGCACAGAACATAGATCACCTGCCTCCACCTGAATATATAGGTTCTCCCAGAAGGCTAAGGGATTCAAGAAAATCCCTGCCCATTGGCTGAGATATCCCATATACCCATAACTTGACCCTGAAATGTTCTTCTCATATCTAATGCCACCAAGTGCTCGGCCACCTAGTGGCAGAAGAGAAAAGTACAACAAGGCCAAACTTAGGGAGAAATCAATGGATATCCAACAACTATCTACAGTAGCTACTCCTGACAAGGAATTTGGTGAGGAGCTTCCTGACTAAACCCCAGGGCACTACACATGTATGTTGTGAACAAGGCCCAACTGTTCCCACAGTCTGCTGTTCTATTTATGAATCACAATATTTGGGAGTTTTGTTCAAGTTTAGTAAGGCCTCGTTCACAGCATATGTGCAAAAAAACTGTAAAAAAATGTGCAAATTTGACTTGCTTAGAATATTTTGGGCTTGTTCTAACATAGGTTTCTGCAAGGACATAAAGAAACTATTGATTTCTATGTGCCCTGTTCACACTATAATGTCGGTGTCAGGTGAGTACTAATATTTATTCTATTATTTAAAGCTATTTCTAAAATAATTGTGGTTATATCCACAGCTCGCTGATCAGATTCAATGTTCTGTGAGCTGTAGATCTGAATTTTTTTTTCCCAAGATCTTAGACTTTTGCGAAGGGTTCCTCCACGGTAAAAAGGTTGAGAAACACTGGGCTAGACAATGGCACCCTGACTGCCATTAGGTATCGGCATGAAATCCTTTGACCCATTGTCAGACCCCGCGTTGGCGCAGTGGGTCCTGGGTTCCTCCTGATAAATGACAATACCCAGCCTCATGTGGTGAGAGTATGCAGCCAGTTCCTGGAGGATGAAGAAATTAATACCATTGAATGAACCCCACGCTCATCTGAATCCAATAGAACATCTCTGGGCCATTATGTTTTGGTCCATCCGATTGCACCTCGGTGTGTTCAGGAGCTCAGTGATGCCCTGGCCCAGATCTTGGAGGAAATGCCCCAGGACACCATCCATTGTCTGGTGTCCTCAATAGGAGCATCCCCTGACATTGTCAGGCATGCATATAAGCATGTGGGGGCCATACAAACTACTGAATACCAGTTTGAGTTGCTATAATGTAATTTCAGCTAAATGGACTAGCCTGCTGCATCATTTTTTCACTTTGACTTTCGGGGTGTCTTTGAATTCAGGCATCTGGAGATTGATCATTTTTATTTCCATCAAACGTAGTGGCATTCTTTCATTCCTAACACATTACCCCATATCAGTATAGATATCCAGCATGATATTTTTCACCATTGAGATCTGATGTGTTTTCAAAGTGTTCCTTTAATTTTTTTGAGCAGTGTATATTTATTAATCCAATTATTTTTGTATTTATTTATATATTTTATTATATATTTATATTTTATATCATACAGCTTATGTATAGAGTATATTGCATTAGTACAGTAAAAGGCAACCTCATCAATGAGAAAGAAATCTTGAATGACATTCCTGTGATAAATGGCTATAGTTAAATCATGCTTATAGTTTTTTCACTGAAAATATCTACATTTGTTGGAATGGGTCACCACAGGCTCAATCAGTTATAATTGTCACCTGGCTCCTAGGAGGTTGGGGGAATGAACAATACATGGGAGAAGACGTAGGAACAAGTGGAGGAGGATAGCTATGAAAAGTATTATAATTAGAGCAGGAAATAGCACAGGCATCCTAGCAAACAATCAATATACCACATATACCGCTATTTCCTGCACACAGGTAGTTGATCTGTAGAAATAAGAAACACATTAGTGACACATTGTATGCACAATAGTTACATCTTCTTCAGCTTCATAAATAGTTGCTATGCAACCTAACAAGATCATTAGCATTGTAATCTGAATTTCAATACACATTTACTTTGAAATACCAGTTGTATGGGTGCTGGAATCCTGTTTGTACGTTTGTAGCTAAAGCTTTCTGCCTGTGCCAGAACGATAAGGGGGTCAGATCTGTGTGTCATCATAGGACATGTTGGCAGCTTAAAAGCACAGTTGTCTCACTTCTTTAGCCAAGGTAAAATGGTAAAATCATATTTTTTGGGGTAAATTGAAACGGAGTTTATTGATTGAAATCCCTAAAGGTTATCTTAAGTGTGTGCAAGATGTGTTCCCTGTTGACTGCCAGGTCTTAACTGGGTGTATATGGGGAGCAAGATAATCAAAATAAGTTTATATTATACATAGATTGTGGTTAGAAAAGAGAATTAGCTGCTTGTTTATCAGGGAAATGCAGGCTAGCTAAGAAAAGATCCCATTGGAACCAACATGCATTATAGTTACAGCAGCTCTCTCAAGATACAATTTGTCAAATATACACTGATCAGCAATAACTTTACAACCATTGACAGGTAAAGTGACTAACCATTAATTAATCTCATTACAATGGCATGTGAAAGTTAGTGGGATATACTTGGCAGCAATAAACATGTTGTCCTTACAATTTGATATCTTGAAAGCAGAAAAACATGGGAATTGGAGTTTGTTTTATATGAGGCTCTGTAGCCACAGACTGGTCAATGTGCCCATGCTGATCATGTTCACAGCCAAAAGCACCTACAATGGACACATGAGCATCAGAACTGGACCACAGAGCATTGGAAGAAGGTGGTCTGGTTTGATTAAATATATTTTCTTTTACATCATGTGGATGCGCCTGCGTCGCTTACCCGGGGAAGAGATGACAGGGTGCAGTATGGGAAGAAGGCAAGCCAGCGGAGGCAATGTGATGCTTTGGGAAGTGTTCTGCTGGAAAAACTTGGGTCCTTCCATTCATGTGGATGTTAACACGTACCACCTACTTTAACATTGTTGCTGATCATGTACACCCCTTCATGGAAACGGTATTCCCTGATGGCAGGGGCCTCTTTTAGCAGGATAATGTGCCCTGACACTCTACAAAAATGGTTCAAGCAACTGTGGGATGTGCTGGAAAAATGTACAATCCATGTAGGCCCCACCTCGCAACTTACAGGACTTATGCTGCGTACACACGACCGGTTTTGCCGTCGGAATAAACTCCAAAGGTTCCTCCGACGGAACTCTGATGGAATTCCATTCAAGCAGTCTTGCCTACACACGGTTTAACCAAAGTCTGACCAAAGTCCGACTGTCCAGAATGAGGTGATGTACAGCACGTACGACGGGACTAGAAAAAGGAAGTCCAATAGCCAGTAGCCAATAGCTTCTGTCTCGTACTTGCTTCAGAGCATGCGTCATTTTTGGTCCATCGGAACAGCATACAGATGAGCGGTTTTCCCGATAGGAATTGGTTCAGTCGGAAATATTTAGAACATGTTTCATTTCTAGGTTTGTCAGAATTTTAGAAAAAAAGTCAGATGAGGCATGCACACGATCGGAATAGATGATGTAAAGCTTCCGTCGGACTTTTTCTGTAGGACATTCCGCTCGTGTGTACGCGGCTTTAAAGTATTTATTACTGATAGCTTGGTGCCAGATACCACAGCATGTCTTCAGAGGTCTAGTGACATCCATGCCACGACGTGTCAAGACTGTTTTGGTGGAAAAGGTACTATTATGGTGGCAAAATGGGCACCTACTCAATATTAGGTAGTTGGTGATAAGGTTATGGCTGATCAGTGTATAGTGTATTATCCTGTATATTTCAAACAGTGACTGCTGATATGTATTTATTGTTTCCATTTCTAAATAAAGTGGTTCTAAAGGCAGAAGGTTTGTTATCTTAATGCATGAAGATAAAAAACCTTCAGTGTGCAGCAGCCCCCTCCCCCAGCATCCCCTAATACTTACCTGATTGCCTGAGAAACAGCAGCGGGTGCCATTGGTTCCCGCTGCTGTCAAAGTTAGTGAGCCAATGAGGTGACTGAATGGACACACAGTGCAGTGGCTAGGGTGCCCCCATAGCAAGCTGCTTGCTGTGGGGGCACTCCGCAGGAGGGAGGGGCCAGGAGCACCGTCGAGGGACCCGAGAAGAGGAGGATCTGGACTGCTTTATGCAAAAGTATTGCACAGAGCAGGTACGTATAACACTTTTTTTTTTTTGTTTAAAAATTTAAAAAAAGACTTTAATATCACTTTAGACCCCTTCACACTATGCTGTTTAGTTGAGCATAGTGTTTTGCATTTTAATATGAGTTGTACTGTATGCGTTCATTTTCACCTGGTGATCTGGCCAGTAAGTCTGTTGTTTTTCAAAAGAACAAGTTGTCTGGCAAAGGTATCAGCTAGGAGTGTTGAGGCAAACCATTTACCACTGACTAGAGAGTAAAAAAAGGGTGCTACCTCCAAATTGCAACACAATTGAGTGAAAAATAAGTGCACATACAGTCAGGTCCATAAATATTGGGACATCAACACAATTCTAATCTTTTTGGCTCGATGCACCACCACAATAGATTTGAACTGAAACGAACAAGATGTTCTTTAACTGCAGACTTCAGCTTTAATTCAAGGGAATTTACATCCAAATCAGGTGAACAGTGTAGGAATTACAACAGTTTGTATATGTGCCTCCCACTTTTTAAGCAACCAAAAGTAATGGGACAATTGGCTGCTCAGCTGTTCCATGGCCAAGTGTGTGTTATTTCCTCATTATCCCATTTACAAGGAGCAGACAAATGTCCAGAGTTAATTTCAAGTGTGCTATTTGCATTTGGAATCTTTTGCTGTCAACTCTCAATATGAGATCCAAAGAGCTGTCACTATCAGTGAAGCAAGCCATCATTAGGGTGAAAAAACAAAATAAACAGAGAGATAGCAGAAACATTAGGTGTGGCCAAATCAACTGTTTGGAACATCCTTAAAAAGAAAGAATGCGCTGGTGAGCTCAGCAACACCAAAAGACCCGGAAGACCACAGAAAATAACTGTGGTGGATGACCGAAGAATTCTTTCCCTGGTGAAGAAAACACCCTTCACAACAGTTCACCAGGGATGAAACCCAGCTTCTGGTGATGTCTATGCTTTCCAGACTTCAGGCTGCAATTGACTGCAATGGATTTGCAACCAAGTATTAAAAAGTGAAAGTTTGATGGATGATTGTTAATCTGTCCCATTACTTTTGGTCCCTTAAAAAGTGGGAGGCACATATACAAACTGTTGTAATTCCTACACCGTTCACCTGATTTGGATGTAAATACCCTCAAATTAAATCTGAAAATCTGCAAGTAAAGCAAATCTTGTTTGTTTCATTACAAATCCATTATGGTGGTGTATAGAACCAAAAAGATTAGAATTGTGTTGATGTCCCAATATTTTTGGACCTGACTGTAGATCAATACAATAAATCAAATCATATACAAAAATCCATGTTAGTGAGGTGAGTCCATAAAAGAAAAAAATTTAAAAAAAAACGAAAAAAATAAAAAATATGTATCCAGAAATAAGTGTCCAATCACAGTGTTCCTATAAAATATTAAATGAATAAAGGTACTCCAATCTTCATAAAAGTGCTCAACCCAAAGTGCAACAAATCAATATGTACTCACCAGAATGACTCGGCCACCATGTAACCCTCAGGCATATAACTTATATTAAATTCTGCTTCTTACAAATGCAGGGCAATTCCTCCGATAGACCAGTTGGGTCACTGTAATGAAAGGCTCCCAAACGTAGGGATATAGGCATAAAACATATGCAGCTTTCCGGTGATTCGTCAGATTAGGTGACCAGTCAGAATTTGTAACGGAAGTGACATTCCGTCGCTGCCATCTTGCTACACCCTGCACTCCTCCACGGTAAGGATACAGTGAGAAGGCGGCAAGAGGACATCTTGTTACACCCACCGGAGTCTTGCATTTCACACTTATTTTTAACAGTAAACGGAGCTTATGTGGTGAAACATTATTTAGAAATCCATCTGACTGTTTACATGTTGAATTATAAAAGCAGTGTTCTGTCAGATTTGCAAACCTGTGAGATCAGCAGGCTCGCCTCTGCTTTAACTCATGGTAATTTAGAAATTAAATGAGCAAATATCAACTGCAAAATGACTCTGGGTAATACTGGTGCCCTCTGCCTGCCAGTTCCCATTTTAAACTTGCTATAGATTGGTGTCAATATGATGATACCCTCCACGGCAACTGTCCTTAGTGCCAGTGTAAAACCAATAGCTTTAAGAGAAAGATAGTACCACCACCAAGCCATGTTGCCCATCATTTCTGACTTCAGTGCTGGAACACTATGGCAGCCATCAGGAGTAGACCACTCTGCCAATGCCAGGGTCTAGTGAATAAGCATGCAAGGTTCACTGTCTAGTGTACTGGCAGCCACAGCAGTGGAAAATATTGGCAGGGCAGGCCACCTTCTACAAAGTTGTTACGTGGCTGCTACGGCAGCAGTTTCACTGGTGATGCCAGGGCTGGCCCAAGACATTGTGCTGCCTGGGCCCAAGAATGAAATGCTGCCCCCCCCAAAAAAAAAAATCCTACGCCCATCCAGCAAAGAGACATTTCCATAAAGCAAAGAGACAACCCCATATATTAAGAAAGAAACATTTCCATAAAGCAAAGAGACATCCCATATATTCAGCAAAGAGACATTTCCATAGAGCAGAGAGACATGCCCCCTCCTACAAAGAGACATGCCCCTTCCTGCAAAGAGACATGCCCCCTCCTACAAAGAGACATGTCCCCTCCTGCAAAGAGACATGCCTCCTCCTGCAAAGACACATGCCCCCTCCTGCAAAGAAACATGCCCATCCTGCAAAGAGACATGCCCCCTTCTGCAAAGAGACATGCCCCCTAAGAGACATGTCCCTTCCTACAAAGAGACATGCCCCCTCCTACAAAGAGACATGCCCCCTCCTGCAAGGAGACATGCCCCCTCCTACAAAGAGACATGCCCCCTCCTGCAAAGAGACATGCCCCCTCCTGCAAAGAGACATGCCCCCTCCTGCAAAGAGACATGCCCAAAAACATCAGCTCACAGGTATATGAATTGTGTAGCACCACGAAAGCTACCCCCCTTTCTCTCCACTGCCACCAATCAGATACGATCTGATCCCAGCTCAGTGATGCAACATCCCACAACAGCAGCGCTGCAGTGGCGGCTAGGGTGACCACATTTCCAAACTGCCATTCAGGTATACCCGCCCTTCCTTCCCAAAAAAAAGATGAGAGTGGGGGATGTAGTCTCGGGGGTTGCCACCAGATACAGCTTGTTACTTGCCACCATTGCCTGCCACCAGATGCAGCTTGTTACTTGCCACCCACAGGCGTGTCACTTTCCACCTATAGCCTGCCACCAGTTGCAGCTGTGAACAAAAAATCCTATGCCCATCCAGCAAAGAGACATTTCCATAAAGCAAAGAGACAGCCCCATATATTCAGCAAAGAGACACTTCCATAAAGCAAAGAGACATGCCCCCTCCTACAAAGAGACATGCCCCCTCCTGCAAAGAGACATGCCCCCTCCTGCAAAGAGACATGCCCCCTCCTGCAAAGAGACATGCCCGCTCCTGCAAAGAGACATGCCCGCTCCTACAAAGAGACATCCCCCCTCCTACAAAGAGACATGCCCCCTCCTACAAAGAGACATGCCCCCTCCTACAAAGAGACATGCCACCCATAGCCTGCCACAAGATGCAGCATGTCACTTGCCACCATTGCCTGTCACCAGATGCAGCCTGTCACTTGTCACTAATGCCTGTCACCAGATGCCGCCTGTCACTTGTCACCATTGCCTGTCACCAGATGCAGCGTGTCACTTGTCACCAATGCCTGTCACCAGATGCAGCGTGACACTTGTCACCAATGCCTGTCACCAGATGCAGCGTGACACTTGTCACCAATGCCTGTCACAAGATGCAGCATGTCACCTGTCACCAATACCTGTCACCAGATGCAGCGTGACACTTGTCACCAATGCCTGTCACCAGATGCAGCATGTCACCTGTCACCAATACCTGTCACCAGATGCAGCGTGACACTTGTCACCAATGCCTGTCACCAGATGCAGCGTGACACTTGTCAACAATGCCTGTCATCAGATACAGCGTGTCACTTGTCACCAATGCTTGTCACCAGATGCAGCGTGACACTTGTCACCAATGCCTGTCACCAGATGCAGACTGTCACTTGTCACCAATGCCTGTCACCAGATGCAGCCTGTCACTTGTCACCAATGCCTGTCACCAAATGCAGCGCGTCACTTGTCACCAATGCCTGTCACCAAATGCAGTGCGTCACTTGTCACCAATGCCTGTCACAAGATGCAGCCTGTTACTCATAGCCTGGCTCTCTCTCCCTCCCCTTCAGCTGGGCAGGCTGGGGGCTGCAGTTCCCCCCCTAGAATTGCAATGGGCCAGCCAGTTATTGGGACTACATGTCCCATAATCCTCTTTTCTCCTTTTTTTTTCCCTGGCCAATGGTAGGAAAAGGGGGAAGAAATAGGGAACTGGGAACAGCAGCATGAGGAGGGGGTGGAGAATAGCCCGCAGCTGCTCCCTCTCCACACACACAGCTGCTCCGATCTCATGCTGTTTTTCTGCCCGCTAATAGAAGGGGGAATGGGCAGGAAACAACAGAGTCCTCTTCTGATAGCGACGCCTCAAGGGGGGAGGAGGCAGGCAGCACAGTTTCTGATCCTCAGACCGCTTGCCGCTCTTTACATTTGCTAAGGTGCTAAGGGGAACATAGAGGGAGGAGGTGGGTAGAGCTAGCGGAAGAGGAGGAAGTTAAATCCTCCTCCGCAATGAATGGTGGGCCTCTCTCTCCTTCTTTCCTTTACGTCACTGGTTGCTAGATGCAAGGCGGGCCGTGGCTAGCAACCAGTTTGGGCAGGGAATCAGGGGCCACTGGTGAGACCCTTGAAGTAACCACTGCGGCCAGTGACAGCGGCAATGCAGTGCAAGGATGACGCTGCACGCTAGATGGAGGGAACCTTATGTCCTCAGGCAGTGCGCCCCTGTTGCCGCCCCTCTTAAAGTGCCGCCTGGGACCCATGGTCCCACCGGGTCTCATGGTAGGGCCGGCCCTGGATGATGCCTACAATATTTCATAAACCACAACATTGCTAATATCGCTTGATATTTTTTAAAATTGTTTTGAACATTTGTATTTTAAGACTAGTCCTTTTATCTGCATGAATTAGTCATTGTATTGGCCTGATTTATGAAAGCTGGAGCAAAGTTTTTTGTCCTAGGTTTTTAATTGTTGCCCTTTATGATTGCAGTACTAAGCAGTACCATGTAAGAACGAGGTTCTGTTAATACCTCTGCATTTTTTGGCAGTTAGATGCATGTGGCAGAGATATGTCCCATTTTAGTTACTAGAACTGCATTGGCCATCATGGCAAAGAACTCATTTTGAAATTATACTTTAGAATAGATTAACATGCCTTTAACTGCACAAATGTGAAAAAGTGCCTAAATTTCACGGCACCACTGGTAACTGGCACAGAATGTATTATTTATTGTTGTAAGGTTATTGGTCTTTATAGTTTTACTAAACCCTCCGATGAAAAATGTTTTTTTCTTGGTTACTGGTCTGGAAACATACTGTTCTATGCTTCTGTGCTCTAAGGGCCAGTTTATGCCTCATTGCATGCCGTGCTGTAAGTATGTGGGCACTGTGGCAGTGGATGTTCCTCGTGGCAGTGTGGGCGGGGCCTACTGCACCCGTGCACTAGGGGTACCTTTGCCCGCAGGTGAACACAAATGCCCAGGACCAGGCGGGAACTGCAGTCATGTGAACAGTCTAACATTACAGCAGTCTCCTGGCTTAGAGATGAGCTGACATTGCAAGTAGTATAAGTATAAGAAGTTGTCCCAATGCTCTACTTTCAGTGTGTTATATCTGTTGCATTCGAGGTGGCAGGCAGAACAATGCCACTCCACCAGCCAGCGTACCTCCATTATCTCACTCCCAGTGACGGAATGAAACCCCGCTGGACACATACCGCAGGTCTCATGAGTGTCCTAAGGTAACTCTTCCATACCATCAGTTAGGCTAAGAGCCTCTCTGATGCTGGTCTGCTCCAGGTTGCTATTGGAGACCGACCATTAGGGAGGGAGCCCAAGCAGCGACACCCTCACTAACAAAGGATACCTCAACTTATCTAGGTACCACGCCTCAGCTGGTTGCCTTGTGTCTTCGTGTGGTCTTAGTTACCCTTAGTAATAGCCTTGCTCTTACTTACTTATTTAGTACATTCACTTGACACAGTAGTGTAGTGTACTTTATATACTTCTAGTGCTATTACAGGTTCAGAATAGTTGAGAATATCGGCCATATGACACTCATGCACCCTTTAATAACTTCAGACTAGGCTCAACACAGCTAATAAGCTTTACTGAAAGTCTTGCAGAGTAAAATAAGAAAGTGCAAACAAAGTCCAGAGCATCCTAACCCTGACTAGCCTTTGTTTAGTGGCGGCCCAGACATACATTTGAAAGGAGAAAGTCAATTAACTGGTGCAAGTCCATACTTGGCAGTACTCCAGTCTCTTGTGGCTCTACAAGCCACAGCAGCCCCATAGCAACTTTCCGTGCAGACTCCATTCTCCTTCCAGGCAGATGATTGTTGGCTGTAAAGGGCTATATCTTCTTCTATGTGTAGAGATAAGGGATGAGCCAAACAACCCCCAGTTCGGTTCTCACCAGAACCTGCGAATGGACTGAAAGTTCTTGCGAACTTTAGAACCCCATTATAGTCTATGGGACTCGAACGTTCGAAATCAAAAGTGCTAATTTTAAAGGCTAATATGCAAGTTATTGTCCTAAAAGGGTTTGGGGACCCGGGTCCTGCCCCAGGGGACATGTATCATTGCAAAAAAAAAGTTTTAAAAACGTCCATTTTTTCGGGAGCAGTGATTTTAATGATGCTTAAAGTGAAAAAAAAAGTAAAATATTCCTTTAAATATCGTACCTGGGGGGTGTCTATAGTTTGCCTGTAAAGTGGCGCGTGTTTCCCGTGCTTAGAACAGTCCCTGCACAAAATGACATTTTTGAAGGAATAAAAGTCATTTAAAACTGCGGCTTTAATGTAATGTCGGGTCCCGGCAATATGGATGAAAATCAGTGAGACAAACGGCATGGGTACCCCCCCCCCAGTCCATTACCAGGCCATTTGGGTCTTGTATGGATATTAAGGGGAACCCCGCACCCAAATTTAAAAAAGGAAAGGCCCCCAGGCCCTATATACGCCGAACAGCAGTATACAGGCGGTACAAACAAGACAGAGACTGTAGGTTTGTTAAGTAGAATTCGTTTGTAATTTTGAACTGGTACATTTTTAAAGTGTAGCTCCAGCCAAAAAAATCTATTTTTAAGCTTTTTGGAAAACATAAGGAAGGGTTATCACCCCTGTAACATTTGTTTTGCTGTCTGCGCACCTCTTCAGAAGATTTCACCTCACTTTCTGTCCCAATGACAAATGTTTTTTGAAAATTTGGGGTTTTTAGTGAAACAAAGATTGGTGATAAAGCATCAGTGAAGAGGAGACCCATATTAACTCTTACAGGAGAAAATTTACCTTCCTAGGGGTAGATTTCATCTCACTTCCTGTTGTCTCCTTCCATTTGCAAGTAGGAGTCATTTGTAAGTCATTTGTGGCAACACTGTAAGCCCTCACAGTTACTCTTGGTGGGCGCAGGAGCGGGCCGTGCTATGAAATATTAGATCAAGAATTGTAATTACATGCCATTGTTGAACAGTAGTAGAAAAATTGGGCCTTTGGTGGTGGTGTTGCCACAACACTGTAAGTCCTCACAGTTACTCTTGGTGGGCGCTGGAATGGGCCCTGCTGTGAAATATTATATCAAGAATTTTAATGTCCTGTTAAACAGTGGCAGAAAAATTGGGCCTTGGCCACTGGTGGCGGTGCCCAGAACCAAAAATGTTCTTACATGCTATCAGCATGAAAATTGAGGAGGAAGAGGATTGTCACTCAGCATAACAGGATAGTCACTCAGCATCAGCATAGGCAGTCTTAAAGGGATCTCATATTTATAAAAAAAAAAAAAAACAATCGGTTACATCAGCACCAGGTGCTTGGTAGCTGGTGATCCAAGACTGATTCATTTTTATGAAGGTCAGTCGATCGACCCATTCAGTGGACAGGCACACCCTGTGATCGGTTACAAAGCCTCCAGCAGCACTGAATGTGCGTTCTGAAAGAACGCTGGATGCAGGACAGGCCAGTACCTCAATTGCATACTGTGCAAGCTCTGGCCAGTGATCCATCCTCAAGAACCAGTAACCCAGAGGATTTTCGGTGGGAAAGGTGTCCAAGTCTGATCTTGCCCCTAGGTAATCCTGCAACATGTGAATCAGACGCTGGCGATGGTTGCTGGAACCGATCAGACCTTGGGGCTGCGGACTAAAAAATTGTCTGAACGCATCGGTCAGACAGCCACCTTCTCCACCGCTCCTTCTGTGACTGACCGAAGCCTCAGCAACACATTATCCAGGAGGACCAGGAAATTGTAACCTCCCAGGCTCTGGAAACGCATTGCACAAACCTTTCTGCAAAGCCTCCCGAAAGATGTTTCATCCTCTGCTCCCTCTGCGACGGCAAGATAAGGTCCGCAACCTTACCCTTGTAACGTGGATCAAGGAGGGTTGCCAGCCAGTAATCATCCCTCCCCTTGATACCACGAATACGAGGATCCTTCCGCAGGCTTTGCAGGATCAGGGAGGCCATGCAGCGTAAGTTTGCTGAGGCATTCGGTACAGAGTCCTATGGGTCACTAAGGATGACATGATCTGCAGCCACCTCCTCCCAGCCACGTACAAGTCCATAGGTTTCTTCGGACTGTAAATGATCCCTTGAAGACTGTTGCTGATGCTGAGTGCCAGGCTCCACCTCCATGTTGATACAATCCTCCTCCTGTGTGATCAGCGGGCACGCAGGAACACTGGCTGGATAAAGGGGGCCTTGAGAGGTAAGGAAGTCCTCCTCTTCCTCCATCTGTTCTGCCTTAAGTGCCCTGTCCATTATTCCACACAGCGTGTGGTCCAACAGGTGGACTAGAGGGACAGTGTCACTGATGCATGCACTGTCACTGCTCACCATACTCGTGGCCACCTCAACTGGTGACAGCATGGCCAACATTGAGTTCCACCTGGTGGGCATGTCACAGATTAGGCGGTTCTTGGGCAGGTTAAATTCCTTTTGGAGGTCAGCCAGCTGAGCATTGGCATTATATGACCTGCAGAAACTTTCCTGGTCTGCCTCAGGACATCCTGTAAGCCCGGGTACCTGCCCAAGAACCGCTGCACCACCAAGTTAAGGACGTGAGCCAAACAAGGCACATGGGTCAGTTGTCCCTGTCGGAGGGCGGAGAGGAGGTTGGTGCCATTGTCGCAAACCACCATACCTGGCTTAAGCTGGCGTGGCGTCAACCACCTCTGAACCTGCCCCTGCAGAGCTGACAGAATCTCTGCCCCAGTATGGCTCCTGTCCCCCAAGCACACCAGCTCAAGCACCGCATGGCATCTTTTTGCCTGCATGCTTGCGTAGCCCCTTGAATGCCTACGGAGCACCGCTGGTTACGAGGACAAATCAGCCCAGGAAGAGGCCATGGAGGAAGAAGAGGAGGGGGTGGAGGAGAGAGGTGTGGCAGAATCAACACTAGAATTTTGGAGGCGTGGTGGCGGAACAACCTCCAACACTACTGCACCCTGTCCTGCATCCTTCTCAGCTGCCAGAAGAGTAACCCAGTGCACGGTGAAAGATAGGTAACGTCCTTGTCCATGCCTGCTGGACCATGATACATATATATACACAATACACTGAAAGTGCAGCTAACTGACTCGCCTGCCTACTCTATCTAACTTAAATCAAATGACACTGTCTCTCTGTCTATCTCTCCGCCGCTGCCGCAACACACTACACAAGGCCGCCACGCAGGCGGCCTTATATAGTGTGGGGCGTGTACTAAACCCCCTGAGCCATAATTGGCCAAAGCCACCCTGGCTTTGGCCAATTACGGCTCTCTGTACAGACGGCACTGTGATTGGCCAAGCATGCGGGTCATAGTGCATGCTTGGCCAATCATCAGGCAGCAATGCACTGCGATGCCGCAGTGAATTATGGACCGTGACGCGCCACTCGAATTTGGCGCGAACGGCCCTTAACGTTCGAAATTCGACGAATGGTCGAACATGCGATGTTCAAGTCGAACATGAGTTCGACTCGAACTCGAAGCTCATCCCTAGTAGAGATAGCATTAATCTATCCCTAACATGGGCAGACTAGCTGGCTTACAAAAATTATACACATGCTCCTTAGGGCATCAGAATAAATGAGCTGTAATGAACTCAACGCACAAAAAAGCTTAATTTTTTGCAGCTTACCAAAACACACATTGTGCATTGTGGTGTGCTTCACTGCGTTGCAGGTGCATCGTTGTACCATTTAAAATGAATGACACCACAACGCACCATAGCACAAGCAATGCATTACCACAAAAGGCTGAATAGAGCATATCATTAATGGATAACATTTGCTTTGTATGGTTTTAATCTTTGCCTTTTGCAGTTTCCAGCATCTGCCTATATAAGGTGCAATATTTGTATATTCGTTTGTACCTTGGTTAGTGTATACCTCTGTACTTCTTTCAGCACTGTATGACTGTATTATGAAATGTACAAAAAGTGTATATGCTTTTTGCTAAATCTCAATAAAAATGATTAAAACGTGTTTTCAGAAAAAGCACTGAAAAAATGTACTCATTGTTAAGGTAAGGTAACATATATTGATTTTGGTAACTGGCTTTTGATACGCTTCTGTTTCCCACAGGCAGCAATCAGTGAATGCAAATGACTTTTATAGAGAACAGCTAGTGCTGCCAGATTATGTAGATCAGATTTTACAGTCATGGACAGGTGCTGGCAAGCACCGTTTCATGTCTGCAATTAAATAGGTCCCAGGAGTGTAAATCATCTTACATTTATATATAGCATCATTTAACAGTATGTATAAAGTTTTCACATGTATTCATTCTGGTACTGTTTTGTACTGATTATAATCAAAGATAATTTAGTAAAAATCATAAATAGCAATTGGTAATTTTGTACTGTGTTTTATATTTTTCCAACAGGTGTGAATTTGGCAGCTTTCGTCATCATTGTGTTTTCATACAGTAGTATGTTTTATAGTATCCATCAAACTGCAATAATGGCAACTGAAATCCACAACCACATCAAGAAAGAAATGACATTGGCCAAGCGCTTCTTTTTTATCGTTTTCACAGATGCCCTCTGCTGGATACCTATTTTTATACTTAAACTTTTATCTCTGCTTCAGGTTGAAATACCAGGTAAGTTTTACATCTTAACTACTTGACCTCTGGAAGATTTACCCCCTTCATGACCAGACCATTTTTATCAATGCAGCACTGCATTATTTTAACTGACAATTGCGCGGTCGTACGACTCTGTACTTAAACAAAATGTATGCCCTTTTTTCCCCACAAATAGAGCTATCTTTTGGTGGTATTTGATCACCTCTGCAGTATTTATTTGTTTGTGCTATAAAGAAAAAAACGACCGACAATTTTGAAAAAAATAAATAAATCAATATTTTTTACTTTCCGCTATAAAACATATTCAATACAAGAATTGAAAAAATCAAATTTCTTCATCAATTTAGGCCAATATGTATTCTGCTACATATTTTTAGTAAATAAAATCCCAATAAGCGTATAATGATTGGTTTGCGTAAAAGTTATAGCATCTACAAACTATGGGATATTATATTTTTCTTTACTGTTAGTGGTGGCTATCAGCGACCTATAGTTGCAATGCGATATTGCAAGGGACAGTCGGGACACTGACACTTTTGATATTTTTTCAGGGACCAGTGGCACTAATACAGTGATCACTGCTAAAAATATGCACTGTCACTGTACTAATGACACTAGCTGGGAAGGGGTTAAACATCAGGTGCGATCAAAGGGTTAAATGTGTTCCTGCCCAGTGCTTTACTACTGTGGGGAGGTGCTTGTACTAGGAGAAGGAATGGATCGGTGCCCCTGCTTAGCAGAGATACAGGATCCATGCCTTCTGTTCTGACAGAACAGCGATCTGCCTTGTTTACATAGGCAGACCGCTGTTCTGCCTGTGTACTGAAGCATTGGTGGGTGCTGGGGGATATCAGTTCTGCCATACCTGCCAATCAGCTCCCGCTGTGTCTAATCCGGCGGCATGCACCCCAGACCCAGAAGTGCAGGATCACATACTAGGTTCTGGAATAGTGGAGGCATGGAGAAGGAAGAAAGCTGGGTCATCTCGGATTGGACGTTTTTTTAATATGAATTTTTGTATAGTTTGACAGACCCCCTTCAAAAATTGTTTGAGTTTGGGTCATGACCAGAAGATCTGCAAGAGTGTTTCTCATTCTTCCTGGCATCTCCAGCAGCAGTCTGAAGTCGAGTGAAAGAACCGATGCAAACGTGACAGTGTACGACAGGCATGTCCAAAGTCCAGCCCGTGGGCCAATTGCGGCCCGTGCTCTGTTTTAATACGGCCCCACTGGAAATATAAATATATATATATATATATATATATAAATATCTTTTGTGGCCCCCAACAAATCCCTGAGCGCCGCTCAGGACTAAGGATGAGCTCGGGCGTGTTCACAACTCCACGTGCCCGAGCCTGTCGGGAAGCTGACAACGCGCACCGCTAATCACAGACACTGAGACATTTCCCGGTCCGCAGCTGCAGAGATCGGGAAATGTCTCAGTGCCTGTGATTGGCGCTGCACGCTGTTAGCTTCCCGACGGGCTCGGGCACATGGAGTTGTGAACACGCCCGAGCTCATCCTTAGTCCTGAGCGGCGCGCGGGGATTTGTTGGGGCCACAAAAGATTTATATATCCAAATAACACGCCCAAGCTCATCCTTAAGCGTCGTACACACGATCGGATTTTCCGACAGGAAATGTGTGATGACAGGCTGTTGGTGGAAAATCCGACCGTTTGTATGCTCCATCGGACAATTGTTGTCGGATTTTCCACTGACAAATGTTGGATCGCAGGTTTTAAAATTTTCCACCAACAAATGTGTATTGTCGGATTTTCCGAGCGTGTGTACACAAGTCTGTCGGACAAAAGTCCAAAGTACAAACACGCATGCTCGGAAGCAAGGACGAGCCGGAAGCGGTCGGTCTTGTAAAGTAACGTTCGTAATGGAGAATTAACATTCATGACGTGGCAAATTATGAAATCTCGAAATGCAGCGCACAATTCTCTTTTTGAAAGAGACACATTTTCAAAGGGTTTTTTTTTTTTCTAGTGATATCAAGAATAATATTGTTATGCTTTTTTTTTATTTGGGCAAGTTACCACAACACCATTATTCCGTAGTTTTTAAGATCAAAGATACAACTATGTTGGTGTCCCTTGTCAATTTTACATTGTATTTTTTAAATGTAACTGCCTACTCCCAAACTGTCATTTGAAGTAAAACACATAGCCAAGTATTATTCTACACAATATTTTAATTGTGCATTTAAAAAAGAAAACAAATGCAATTAGACATGCTATCTGCCAATAGAACTTAACCAAAAAGTGTATTCTATGCATCCAAAAATATAGAAAATATACCAAATCAAATTATTAGTCAACCAAAAAAATAATGTCAAAGCAATAACTCCAAGGCCAATAATAAATAACACGTTATCAACTCCTATTCCGCAACATGTCTGGTTGACGAACGGCCGCTCAGAAAGGAACTGAAAAGCGCGGAATGAAAAGCGCGACTCAACACTCACCAAACTTCTACTAACACGAAATTAGCAGAAGGAGCCCAAAGGGTGGCACTAAAGAGCTGAAAAACAACGTAGTACGTCACTATGTTCGTATTTGTTGGCCGACAATTCCTTGTCGTTTGTATGCAAGACAAGTTTGGGCCAACGCCGTTCGGACAAAAGTCCAAGTTTTTTTGGCCAACAATCCAATCGTGTCTACGAGGCTTTAGACTTTTCACCACACACAGCAGTGTGCAGGCAAGTTTTTTAAATACATTGTAAAATCTCAGTTAATGTCAGTTGGTCTAAATCAGTTATTAATATATTTGGACACAACAGGTATACTTAGTGTTATGTTGCTGTTAATATTTTGTGAACTTACAGTAAAAGTTGACAGACAACCTTTATCACCAATAATATGTAATGTACTTTACAATGTTCCTGACATATATTTCAGCTTCCTGAATTTTTTTTTCATCCGGCCTTCAGATGTGAAAGGCAGAGTGATTTAACACCTGTTTAGATTTGTCATCTATGTGTCTAAATGAAAAGTATGCCGTTTGCAATAAACTTTACATAAAATAGTTAATTTGCATTTAATTTTAATGGTTCAAAGAATGTCAGGCAAAATGGTCGGCCCTCACGCATGTTCACTTGATTAAATCTGGCCCTCTTTGAAAAAAGTTTGGACACCCCTGGTGTACGATAACACCGTGTCAGAATTTTAAAATTTGTTTCTTGTATTTTTTTGCAGATGGAGGATTTGTATGTAAACCAAATGATGTGTTGTCGTTGGTTCAGACTTAACTTACGGTTCAGGTCCTGCTCCCATCTAGTTAGGCAAGGTGGTTGGTGGTTTTCTGGGGATGTAATCAACAGTTTATAAGTGGTAGAGAGTACATGTGGCAGAATGCCATTGTTCGAACAGTACTCTTCAAGAGTAGTGAGGGGTTGACAAAAATTTCCGGGGGGGGGTGGTATGGACTTTAAGAAATTACAAAGTTGGAGAGCTCTCCAGATGTCTAGCTGAAATGTACCTGAGGGGTTTGTAGGGACAGGTATCGATGGCCAGTTCCCTGCCCTCAAGAAGTGAGAGGCCTGGAAGTGGCCAGATCAGTATTTGGAAGGTGACATCTTGATAGCCCGGTGCAAAGCGTGGGTTCCCCAATATTAAGAAAAGTGGTGAGTTTGGGGAGGAGAGAGAGGCTTGGGTGAAAAGATGCAAGCAAAGTCTTGTAGTGGGGCCAATAAGGGGGTGGCGTTTCATATTTCTTGACAGCGATTGGTAGCACCAGGGAGCTCTGCGAGGAGGTATGTCACTTTGAGCTTGTTCCAATTGGAACCACAGCTTGGTGTGTTGATGTCGACACCAGTCAATGAGTCTACCCAAGTGTATTGCTTGGTAGTATTTACGTATGTCTGGCACTGCCAGCCCCCATGTTGTTTGGGTAGTGAAAGTTGTCCTCTATGTAGGTGTGGATGTTTGCAGGCCCATATGAAGTCAGTAAATGATGATTGCGTCTGTTTGAAGTAACTAGAGGGGATAAAAAGGTGATAGGGCTTAGAACAGTATAGGAAATTGGGAAGGATACTGATTTTAAGTATATTGCAGCGGCCAAACCACAAATGCAGTCTAGCATGCCATGTCTTTAGGAGAGCTCTGACTTTTTTCAGAAGTGGGGGAAAATTCAGGTTGAATAACTGAGAATTTAGGGGGGATGATTCTTCCTAGATATTTCAGCGCAGAGTTCGTCCATTTAAGTTTAAAGCTCGCTTGAAGATGTAAGAGGAGGGGTTATGGTATTCCCACCCCCATTGCTTTGGATTTGTTAAAAATAATTTTCAAATTTGATAGTGCACCATAAATCTCAAATTCTGGAAGGAGGTTTGGTAGCGAGATTAAAAGATTTGTAAGAGAAAACAGCATGTCATCTGCATATGCCAATGCTTTCTGTTGAGTGCCTCCAATGTCAATACTTGTGATATCCGGGTATAGATGTACTTTGCATAAGAAAGGCTCTAACAACAGGGCAAAGAGGAGGGGTGACAGGGAGCAACCCTATCTTGTCCTGTTGGTAATCAGGAAGGGTTCAGATAAAACACCATTAGCTCTGACCTAAACAGTGGGGTTAGAATAGATTGTTGAGATCCAATTAAGCATGGTGTGTCCTAACCCTGCATATCTTAAAACCAAAAACGTAAAATTGGCAGTTTACCTGGCAAAGGCCTTTTCGGCGTCAGTTCCCAGAAATATACACTGAGTGTGGGTGGTATTGGCTACATGTAGCAGATTGAGGACTTTGACTGTATTGTCTCTGGCTTGTTAAGATGGTACGAAGCCTACCTGGTCCACATGAACTAAATGTGGTAGATGCTGCTGGAGTCTGGTCACTAAAATTTTGGTAAACAATTTGAGGTTGATGAGTAAGGATGAGTAAGGATATTGGTCTATAACTCCCACAAGATATGTGGGATCTTTGCCCTCTGTAGGGATCACTGGGCTTGTAGGGTTTCTTTAGAGAGAGACATTTCTGACCGTTAAATGACAAAGAGAGGGTAGTAGGGTTTTATAGTACTGTATTGTGAGGCCATCTGGTCTCGGCACTTTCCCCAGTTTAGTTGCCCCTATGGCCCTTTGAAGTTCATCTAATGTGATAGGGTATTTCAGTGTCTCAGCCACAGTAGTAGGTAGTTAAGGCATTTGGGAGGAAGTACTCCGCTATGCGTTCTTTGGAGGGGGCCGATGTTTGTAGGCTGTAGAGGGAGTCACAGAATACCTTAAATTCTTGTGCAATGTGTTTGGGCAGAGTGACTTTTTGTCCAACAGAAGATGTTACGTGCGGTGTGTAGATTGCTAATTTCTGTTCTCGGAGGGACCTGGCCAGTAGTCTACCACATTTATTTGCGGATTCGTATGACATTTTCCGACAGATTTGTAGTGCCGCCTTAGCTTTGAAGTGTAGTTTTTTCTCTAAAGGTAGTGATGGGCCGTGTTTGTGATGGGATTCTAGGGCCTGTAAGTCCCGTAAGAGAGAGGTCAATTGTATCATACGTTGCTTTTTGATCCGAGAACCATGTTTAATAAGCACTCCACATATGACTGCTTTATTGGCTTCCCAGATGGTTCCAGGATCGCAGTCTGAATTGTCATTAGTTTGGAAGTGGAAATCAAGTTCTTTAGTGACATCTGTCAGCAACTCCTTAACTGCGTGCAATTGATTGTGTAATTAGAAAGTAGTCTATACATGAGTATAGTTTATGGGGCAGAGAGTAAAATGTGTAATCCTTTTTGCCCGAGTGCAGAAGACGCCATAAACATCCAACAATTGGGCCCTATCAAAGGATTGTACAATATGTTTGCGGAAGCCAGGAGAAAGCGAAGAAGACCCTGAAGATCCTCAGAGGGAATCAAGAGGTCCTGTTGACTGTTAGGGACATAGAAATTTGCCAATGTCTCCCTGACGCTGCCAATCACGCCCTTTAGATACAGGAAACATCCATTTGGATCTGTAATGGTGTTCAGACAAGTCCAGGGCACTTTTCCTGATAGAAGAATAGAGACTCCCCGCGACTTAGCTAGTTGGTAGAATGGTATGTCATAGGGAAGAACCTGTACTTGAGTATAGATAGTTTGTCATCTCTGAAGTGGGTTTCCTGAATGAAAGCAATATCCGCTTAAGTCATTGCAAATCCTGTAATAACATCCGTCTTTTCTCAGGGACATTAAGTACTTTAGCATTTAGCGAGAGTACCCTGAAGACATCCATGTTCAGGGGGGATAGGGTTCTGTGGGGGGGGGTAGGCAAGGGTGCGGAAGGAAGGGGGATAGGGACAAGACAGAAGAGTGTAAAGATGGAAGGGATAAGGCAGAAAAGTACTAGAAAGTAGACAGTTAAAGAACAGAGAGAGGTAGCTGTTAGAAGGCACAACCTCTATTTGTAAGAACGGCAGCAAAATATTGCTAATACACTCAACAGTGCAAGACTGCGAATTGAGCGTGGGCCTATTTGTGAGAGTGATTAGAGAAAGCCAGGAAGAGAACTCCTGACCGACCCTACCCATCTGGACCATGCTATCCAATGAGTAAAGTACAGCGCATGCAATAACACTAAACAATTTGTAAACCAACACAAGAGAAAATTAACAGAAACTTGTGGGTATGTCGCCCTAGGGGTTACCAGGTCGTAACCCGATCAATGTATGGATCCACCATAAGGATGATGTGACTTTAAGTCTTGAAGCACATGAGACTCCTCAGGGCAGAAAGGGTCGGACCCGTCCTAGCAGAGGGAGGGGGGGAAGTTCTCCGGTTCTAAATGCAGACTAATGGCCATTTTGTGGCTGGTATCAGTTAGTTCTCACTGACTCTCCTAACCTAGGAGGAGGGTCTGGCCGTATATACTTCAGGGCTATGTTAGGTAATTGATTAATCAAGAGCTCCCCTCATAACACCCTAGTTCAACATATCTATTGGAGTACAGTGTAGTGAGCTAGATATTGGGAAATCGCTCCCCCGAAGATCGTCCCAGCCAGGTGGAAGAGTGCAGAGCCATCATCAATTCTGGGGAGTGACATTGGTCTATCCCAGGAGGGGCGGGAGCACTCCTGTAAGGAAAGAACAACTCACGTATAAATATAGAGGGAATTCTCCATAACCTGCAGTATTCTCCTCCCACCATTCAACCAGACAGGCCAGGGAGCTGGCCATAGTATGACATGTCCAAGGCTTGCCCAGATCAGTCAAGGCCTATTCCAGTGCCCGTAGGGAATAATGAACCCTCTCTCTAGGGACGAGGGGTATGCAGTCTAAACTCTTGGTGATGCTGACCCCTTCAGGCACCTACAGCATGAACCCATAAATATACACTCGGTAAAGGCACATTAATGCACATAGTCCTTCATATAGCAGAGGGGTGTTGTACCCATGGGAGCCATAATATCCCAACTTAGATCTGGTACCCCTGCAGTAGTCATAACAACTATATGGCTTATGAAGCAGGGAAAAAACATTAGGGAACCAAGCCCTTCAGCGTCTCTTCAGGTGGATTGGATAGGTATCTGGGTTAATACAGAATTGCCCTATTGAAGGAGTCTATAGCATCCAAAAAAAGCAGTAAAGCTGTCACACCGAGGATGATTAAGAGGAGGTTACAGGGCGAAAACACTACAGTAGTATATGTGTAATGCACCAGCAGTGAACATTTCAAAAAGTATATAGCGTGGGTGAGAGTAAGTGGTACCAGTATGGATCATTCTAGTCATGACTCAAATGACCCTTCAATGGATGGGGCTCAGGATCTCCTCCTGGATCTCTGCGGGTAAGCCTGCAGGGGGTCCTCATTTGGGAACAGGCCCAAGCGGCCCGTCGGACCCGGGATGATGAGGAGCCAGTTGAAAACTTGGATGGGATCTGTTTTCAGAAAGGAAAACAAGGGCGGTAGATCTGCCTGGGTATGCAAAGTGAAGGATGTTGTAGCTTTCCAGAAGGTGCTAACGGATAACCCCATCTGTATGTGCATCCCTGTTGCCTTGCAAGGTCCAGAATAGGTCACAGAAGGTCCCTGCATTGTAGAGTCGCTCTGGAGAGATCCGGTAAGATCTTGACAGTGGCGCCATTGCAGTCCACTGCTCCATGTTTCCATGCCCTGCGGAGGATGGTTTCCTTTTGAGTGTAGCATTGTATCCATCAGATAATGTCACATGGCCTGCTAGGAACAGGTGATCTGGGGCCTGTCCAGCTCCAGAGATGTTGGAAGTCCAGTAGCTTGTGGAAGATGGCAGTGATTGTCTCCACCAGTTCCTCTGTGCCCGTAGCCTCCGAGAGGTCCTGGAGCCACAAGTTTTTTCAGCGCCTCTGGTCTTCCAGGTCCTCCAGATGTAGTTGTAAGGCCACGGCTGTGTCCATCTGTGAATAATGTGAATGTTCTAGGGCAGCCACCCGGAGTTCCACAGCAGACAGTGAGGCTTCTCCCGAGTCCACCGTATCTGAGAGCGATTGCATGTCTGTTCTTACATCTTGAATGTCTTGGCGATGTGCCTCCTCCAGGCGGAGGATAAGGGCTTCAATTTTCGGTTTTAGTGGGGAGGGCCTGTAGCAATGTGTGGATGTCCATGTCTAGGCGCTTCGCCCCCGAGTGTTGTAGGGAATCAGTCACGTCCGGGCGGAAGGCTGCCGGCGTGCCCGGTAAGAAGTCAGAGGCTGTGGAGGAACTAGGAGAGGAAGGTTGAGACTGCATGTCCTGGGTCCTCTGGGAAGGGCCGTGTGGAGCCACCATTTTGGCACCCGGGGAAATTCTCTGCAACCTCAGGAAGAAGCGCTGGATTTCCCCCTTAGGAGTGTTGGAGCAGGTCACTCGGGTTGACGATCTTGTCTTGTGTCATTCTACTGAGAGCATGCCGGTGTGAGATAGGCTAGTTATGCTGGAATTGGCAGGGGGAGGCCAGGAGCTCACACAAGACACGTCTTCACACGGCCATGTCCAGATCACGCCCCCGACTTTTAATTTCTAAGGTCCACATATCACATGGTTCCTTGCTGCCTCCTGTACTGACTGCACTTCTTGAAACTCCTCCTCTCAACACCTCTGTAGTTCAGAGGGCAGGCACTGTGAAATGGGTGACAGAGCAGTGCCTACTCGCAGGACATAGTAAATACATGTCACAGAATTCAAGGAAGTAAATGTGTGGGATCTTCACAAAAATACATTTTCAAACTTTGATTTTGTTCAGATTATTAGCAGTAGGTTATAAATAACTGAAAAATTATTTTAAATTTACAGTGGCTCTAAAGTCTAAACATTTTTTACCTTAATGCATTCCTTGCAATATAGTAAAAAATGTTTAGGTAGCAGCTCCCTTATCCCCCTTTACCTGAGCCCTCACTCGATCCAGTGCGGTGTCTGTCTGTAGCTGTTCTCTTCCCTCTTCCCCCTCTCATAGGCTTGGCTAAGAGCAGCAGAGGCCATTGGCTCCTGCTTCTGTCAGTCAAATCCTGTGAGAGGGAGTGGGGGGTGAGGCAGATCTGCATTGTCTGTGTCTATACACACAGAGAACGGGCAGAGGGTGAGGAAAGATATCCTCAAAAAAAGGGGGTCTGTACCCTCAAGAAGAGAGGTGGGAACACACAGCGGAGTACTCCTAAGATAAGCTTTATTGAAAATTTGCACACAAATTAACAATTTGTAAACATTCACAAAAGATGGAAAAAAAGTTTAAAATGACAATGTTGTTCTTCTAAAAACACACTCCCGGGATACCAGCCATGCCACTTCCATCCATACAAGACACTAAACAGTTTAGTAAAGATGACATGTGAAAAGGGGGTCTAGAGGGGCCCTGAGAAACCTACGGGGCACTTGCAGCTACATGCTATGTGCCTACCTTTAGGACATCCAGGCCCACTGTATACCATGTGTCTCAAGTATTGGTAAAATCAACCAAACCTGCAATCATGTACATCTTATCCTGACAGTGTAAAAACTTAGCAAATGACACCTACAAATGGGTCTGAAGGGCTCCTGAGAAACCAACGGTGCACTTGCAACTGAATGCTGGGTGCCTACCTTGAGGACATATAGGCCCACTTATGCCCTGTGTCATCAGTATTAAGTGTAAAGGAAGGAGTCCGTGGGGGACCAGCATACAAATACAGCAGTGGATGTTATATTCAAGTTCTGAGTTCCTGTGGTATTCACCAATTCAAAGCCACTGCTGTCTGCACAAACCCAACAAAGGGCAGAAACATGAACCGAAATAGAGGGGATTCAATTTCAAGAGGTACGGCATAGGGATGAATGATGCAAATGGTGATGGGGCAATTTAAGTCGGGTCACTGGGTATCAAAGTGCAACTCCAGGCTATTCACATAAATTGGTGAGTCCCTCACTAAGATCCACATCCACAAAGCACCAACGATATGCCTCCTAAGCCAGGAGGTAGAACTCACATGTATTTGTCCACCATCTTCCGTGGTGGTGGTGGGGGGAAGCCTTCCTCCTGCATCCACATATCGCTGTTGCCCGCTGATGTTGGTGCTGCCAGTCACTTGGGTTCCCCTGTTGCAAGCTTAGTGTACATCCATCTCTGGCCAGCCGGCCACTCATTTCCAGTTTTATTTCTGGTAACTGGGATTTTCACTTCCAGTTTGTCGTAATGGGATATGGGCAATCAGATGGTTGATCGCCTGGGCATGGTTGAATAAACGGGAGTGCATGGGGCGCTACACCAATGCGTTTCACCCACCTAGCACATGGGTTTCATCAGGGTGGGGTGACACAAAATTCCCTTCGAAGGCTTTGAAATGACCCCCCTCATGGGATATCCTGTGACATCACTTCCTGCCCATTTTGCTTACAGTTTTAACCCTTTCTGGGGTTCTGGCTGGTGTCCTGGCTTGATAATGGTGCATACTGCCATCTTGTGGCCAATTTTTGGCACAATGAATTGCACATCAAACATACAGCTTGAATATGTACATCTGGCTTGGTAATAGTGTATACTGGCATCTTGTGGCCAAATTTGGGATCACATTGGCACAGTGAGTTACACATCAAATATCTACAATTGAAAACATATACAGCTTGAATATATACATCAGGCACAGATTGTGTATACAGAGCAGCTACATTTGCTTGATCACTGGAGAGGAACACTTTTGAGGGGAGTATGGAGTGAAGAAAAGAGAAGAAGATTATAAATAGTGGAGAGGGGTAAATACATCATTGTTTGTTACCCATAGGTATATGATGACCTAACCATGATATGGTGTGTCACATCTAGCATTGTTCCCACCCTATCCATACTATCTGGGGGGTTAGGAAAACCTGTAAATTTTATTCCGTGTTTAACCCCTTCGGAGAAAGACATCCTAAACGAAAAATCCACTCCTTCTCTTTTTGGAATAATACAGTGTTGTAGTCCCCTCTTCTGCTCGATAATTTCAATGCATAGAAGCCTTTAACCTTTAATCCATCCGGGCACCACTGATGATATTTTGCAACATCTCCAAAATACACCCCTTTCTAACTAATGACACAACAAAGCTCTTAATTCACTCCCTGGTCATCTCTTGCCTCAACTACTGCAACTCCCTCCTCATCGGCTTACCTCTACATAGTCTATCCCCCCTTCAATCCATCATAAATGCTGCTGCTAGACTCATCCACCTTACCAACCGCTCTGTGTTTGCTACTCCTTTCTGTCAATCCTTCCACTGGCTTCCGCTCACCCAACAAATTAAATTCAAAATACTAACAACTACTTACAAAGCCATCCACAACTCTGCCCCCAGCTACATCACTGACCTAGTCTCAAACTACCAACCTAATCATTCTTCGTTCTTCTCAAGACCTCCTGCTCTCTAGCTCCCTCATCACCTCCTCCCATGCTCGTCTCCAGGACTTTTCCAGAGCCTCGCCAATACTATGGAACGCCTTACCCCAATCTGTCCGATTATCTCCTACTCTATTAGCTTTTAAACGATCCCTCAAAAACCCTCCTCTTCAGAGAAGCCTATCCTACCCACACCTGACAACTGTATTTTCATTTTCTCCATCTGATCATGCTATAACATTTTGTTCTACTTGACCCTCCCTTCTAGATTGTAAGCTCTAACAAGCAGGGCCCTCTGATCCCTCCTGTATTGAATTGTATTATAACAGTACTGTCTACCCCCACGTTGTAAAGCGCTGCGTAAACTGTTGGCGCTATATAAATCCTTAAAATAATAATATTCATGTACAGGACCTGAGATGTATTGCAATTAATAAAGTGTCTGATCCAATAGATGTTTTGGTGGCTCACATCAGAGAAAGTATCTGTCATGCCTACAAATTTACATATGTGGCATCTTCCACATGGATACATTCCTTTTAGGGTTGGCAGATCAGTGAGCCAGGTACATGGAGGTGTTTTGATAAATTCTGAGTTCACCAGTTCATCAGATAAATTCCTGGCTCTTTTCGCAACCAGTCATCATCCTAGATCTCTAATCAAGGGGATACCAGCTGGACAGTTTTTAAGGATCTGTCGGAACTGCACTTAAGAGTCAGACTATCAAACTGAAGCCACCCAACTCTACAGATGTTTTTAGAGAGAGAAAATATCTGCACCAATGTCTGAAAAATTCAAAAAACAAAGCATTGCAGAAAAAACGCAAAGAACTTCTGACATTAAAGGATATACAAACCCCTACACAGACCTCATCACATCTGGTAAGGATTATCACCCCTTTCGGTATACAGTGGAAGGAGGTCCGAGCCATTTTGTAAAAACACTGGAACATTTTGACACAATCTCCTCAAATGGCAGCCATAGTGAGCTCTAGACCCCCTCTCGTTGCAAAAAGAGCCAGTTATTTATCTGATGAACTGGTGAACTCAGGGCTTATCAAAACATCTCCACATACCTGGCTCACTGATCTGCCACCCCTAAAGGGAATGTATCCATGTGGAAGGGTGCCACATATGTAAAATTTATAGACGTTACCGATACTTTCTCTGATGTGAGCCACCGAAACATCTATCAGAGCAGACACTTCATTAACTGCAATACATCTTGGGTCTTGTACATGATAGAATGCCCCTGCTATATGCTTTATGTGGGTAAAACAAAACGCCCATTAAAAGGTACGGATAGGAGAACATCTATTGAGTATTGTCTTGCTCTGAAGGGGTTAAACACTGAATTAAATTTACAGGGGGTTAGGAAAACCTAGATAGTATGGATAAGGTGGGAACAATGCTAGATGTGACACACCATATCATTGTTAGGCCATCATATGTATGTATTTACCCCTCTCCACTATTTATCATCTTCTTCTCTTTATAGTACTCCATGCTCCCCTCAAAAGTGTTCCTGTCCAGTGATCAAGCAAATGTAGCTGCTCTGTATACACAACCTGTGCCAGATGTATATATTCAAGCTGTATGTGTGTTCAATTGTAGATATGTGATGTGTAACTCACTGTGCCAAAGTGATCTCAAATTTGGCCACAAGATGCCAGTATACACTATTACCAAGTCAGATGTACATATTCAAGCTGTATGTTTGTTCAATGATAGATATTTGATGTGCAATTCATTGTGCCAAAGTGATCTTAAAATTGGCCACAAGATGGCAGTATGCACCATTATCGAGCCAAGACATCAGCCAGAACCCCAGTGAGGCTTAAGACCGTAAGCAAAATGGGCAGGAAGTGATGTCAGAGGATATCCCCTGGGGTGGGGGGGTTTCTAAGCCTTTATAAGAGGCAGGGAATTTGGTGTCACCCCACCCTGATGAAACCCACGTGCTGGGTGGGTGAAACGTGCTGGTGTAGCGCTAAATGCACTCCCTATTATCCAACCATGCCCAGGTGATCTACCATCTGATTGCCCATATCCAAACAAACAGGAACTGAAAATTCCGGAAACCGGAAGTAAAACCGGAAGTGAGCGGCCAGCTGGCCAGAGATGGATGTACACTAAGCTTGCAACAGGGGAACCCAAGTGACTGGCAGCACCAACATCAGTGGGCAACAGTGACAAGTGGATGCAGGAGGAAGGCTTCCCTCCACCACGGAAGATGGTGGACAACTCCATGTGAGTCCTACCTCTTTGCTGAAGAGGAATATTGTCGGTGCCCTGAGCATCTTAGTGAGGGCCTCCCCGCAGACTGGGGTGACACTAGCAGTGATGTGATCACTGATTGTGTCACAAATCTATGTGAATAGCCTGGAGTTGCACTTTGATATCCAGTGACCACACTTGAATTGCCCCATTACCATTTGCATCATTCATCACTATGCCGTACCTCTTGACATTGAATCCTGTCCATTTCGGTTTTGTGCCCTTTTGTTGCTGCCCTTTGTTTTGTTTTTTTGAAAAATTATGTTTATTCACAGTTTTTTAAAAACATACATACAAACATAACATATTGCAATCCCAACCCTCCCTCCCTTATCCCCCCCCCTCCCCTCTCCCCCTATCCCGTGCAGCGACCCTACCAGTTACAGGAGCATATTCTTATATCATGGTGTTTGAGATAGCAACCTTATAGTTATATTTATACAATAGTTCACTGTAACATACTCACAAAAAGAAGAGTCTTCTACCCAATCACGCCTATATTTCAATTATTACCACAATGTCCCTCACTTCGTAATACACTCAGTCATTATGCTAGGGTGTCATTAGCATCAATCCAACACTGCCACACCTTCTCAAATTTCGTAGGACAGCCCCTGCTTAAATATGTAGCTTTGTATAATGGGAGAACCTTATTTATCATATCTTTCCAAAAGGGTACCGTTGGTGGCTCGGGCTTCTTCCAATAGCTTACTATGGCTTTACGTGCATAAAACAAAACAATAGAAATCAATGTCCTCTGAGCTCTCCGTGGTGCAATACCTTCCAGCAAGCCCAGCAGGCAAACCGACACCGTGAGAGGAACAGGCATTTTCAGCAAGGACTGGACAGTGCTAGTTACCCCCGTCCAGAACTTCCTGATCTCTTGACAATGCCAAAAAATGTGGTCAAAGTCCGCTGGGCTGTGCGCACAACGCCAGCACTCACTTGTACCAGTGCCATATATGCCCGCCAGCTTCGTCGGAGTATAATAAATCCTATGCAACAGCTTGAATTGGATAAGTCTGTCTCTAGTTGATACCAAAACTCCGAATGTGTGGTCCCACATATCATCCCAGTCGTCTCTCCCAAAATCGGGGACCAGCGCACTCCAAGTGTCTCTGCATTTATTAAGCATTTTTGGTGTGTCAACAAATAGCCCTTTGTATACTTCCGATAAAGGTTTCTTTAAATTTTCCTCACTCAATAATGATTCAATGGGAAGTGTACCTATAACTGGAGAATCTGATCCAAATTGCGACTTAAACGCGTGACTAAGTTGTAAATAGCGGAAAAAATACCAGTTAGGCAATTTGTGCCTGTCTTTCAGCTAGTTAAAAGTAAGAAGTTTATTACCACCCACTATATGTTTCAATTGTTTTATACCAACTCTGGCCCATATGATTGGATCGGGAATTGTGTTCAAGTGCGGGAGTTTGGGGTTGAACCACAGAGGAGTGTCTGGGGACCACACATCAGATGGAGACTTCATCAACGCCCTCACTCTGACCCATGCACGGATTGTTACTTGCATTGAGTTAGTCGGAGATGACATAGCCGATGTTTCTCTATGTAGCAAAAATGAAAGGCTCTCAAAGGACCCCAAATGGGCTGCTTCCAACACATTTGCCGCATCCCCATCATCCCGCACCAACCATCTTCTGGCCACAACCATTTGTCCAGCTATGAAATATTTAAATAAGTCTGGGAAAGCAAGCCCTCCCTGCCCCCAGGGCTCCTGCAGCGTCCTAAGGCCTATTCTGGGATGTTTTTCGGACCAAATAAACGACCCAAACATACTGTTTATCTTTTTGAAAAACTTTGCCGGGACCCAGACTGGTGAGTTCCTTAGAAAGTACAAGAAAACCGGCAACACCTTCATTTTAATGAGGTTGACTTTCCCTATAAGCGAGAGTGGTAAGTGCTTCCATGCTTCCAGCTGTATTTTAGTTTTTGCCAGTGCCGGCATAAGATTTTTTGACATATAGTCACTCACTTTAGGCGTTATATTGATGCCTAGGTATTTGAACTGTGTTACCCAGGTTATGGGGACCTTTTGTGTTGCCACTGCCCTTGCCCCAGGATCAATGGCCATCCCACTAGATTTCTCCCAGTTCACACACAACCCTGAGAATCTCGAAAATTCCTCCAGTATTTTGAATACTCCCTCCAGAGACAGACCTGGGTCTTGTAGGAAGAGAAGCATGTCGTCTGCGTACAGGGCAGTACACTCGCGAATGCCCCCCACCCTTAATGCCTGTACATCCTGGGATTTACGAAGCGCTATAGCCAGTGGCTCTATTGCTAGAGCGAACAGGGACGGCGACAGGGGACAACCCTGCCGCGTTCCCCTGCCCACCTCCAATGGCTGCGAGACAGAGACTCCCAACTTAATTGCTGCCTTTGGCTTACTGTAAAGTAGTGATATCCATGTCCTAAATGTTGCCCCAAACCCCATGTGACGTAACACTGCTGACATATGGTTCCAATCCACAGAATCAAAGGCCTTAGCCATATCTAGGGATAAGACCACCCTAGCCCCTTTATTGACATGATCAATCTGCAGGTTTGTAAATAGCCTGCGTAGGTTTGTGTTTGTGGATTTCTGTGGGATAAAGCCTGTTTGATCTATGGACACTAAGCTAGTGATGACTTTAGAAAGTCTAGTGGCCAGAATTTTGGTTAAGATCTTAAGGTCTTGATTCAATAATGCTATGGGTCTATATGAAGAGCACTCCAACAGATCCTTCCCTGGTTTAGGTAATAGGATAACCTGAGCCTCCAACAGTGACTCCGGCAAGATCTCATTTTTAAGACAGAAAAGATATATAGTTTTGAGTCGTGGGACCAAGGTCTCTATATTTGCCCTGTACCATTCAATACATAGACCGTCAGGCCCTGGTGATTTGTGCGGTGGAAATGATTTAATGGCAGTTTCGATCTCTTTTTCAGTGATCTCAGCATCTAGGTCAGCCCTATCAGATTCTGAGAGCATTGGAATTTCTAGAGAAGTCAGCAACGTTTCCAACTCCTGTGAACTATAAGTAGGTATGGGAGTATATAAGGTTCTATAGTAATCTACAAATGTTTCTAAAATGTCATTGGGATCTGTAAGGAGATTACCCTGTCTGTTCCTAATGCATGGTATATTTGTCTGAAGTCTCTGCTCCGCAGTCAAGATGGCCAATAGTTTCCCATTTTTGTCCCCCTTTTCAAAAATGGATTCCGCCCTCCTTGTCCAGGAAGTATGTGTCAACTCCGTGAAGTGCAACGCCAATACTCGTCGCGCCTCCAGGAGCTCCGAGTATGTGACCTCTGAATGATCTTTGGCATGTGTTGCTTCACGTGCCCTCTCTGCCTCCTGTAACTCTTGCGTTTTTTTATTAAAGTTTTTCCTTGCTTGTTTAATGGCCGAGATGTATTGCCCCCGCATGCACGCCTTAAAGGCATCCCATACAATGGGCAAAGACGCTGAACCAAGGTTATCCTCCCAGTAACTAGAAACATAAGGTGTCACCTGTGATGCCACTGACTCTACCTCTATCCAGCCCGGGTTCAATCTCCAAGCTCCTCCTCTAAGTCTGGAAGGCAGACTCATGTGTACAGATAGTGGTGTATGATCTGATAGGCCCCCGGCCAGATAGTTTGCACCCTTTATCAGCTGCAACATGAGTGAATTAGCAAATGCTAAGTCTATCCGGGAAGAAGACTTATGTGTTTTAGATAGATATGAAAAACTCTTTGTAATTGGGTTCTTCCAGCGCCATACCTCTGTCAGGGATGCCGTATCTGCCCATGTGGCCAAATCAATCAATGCCGCCCTAGATGCATTAGATAAATCCATCGCGGCACACAGAATGGCATTGAAATCCCCTGCTATCAGCAGGGGGAGATGCATAAAGGGGGCCAGCTTACCCAGCAGATCACACAATATCTGAATCTGAAAAGGAGGAGGGATATACACATTGACCAATACCATTTTGTGTGTATAGAGATCAGCCACAATAATTAGATACCGACCTCCTGGGTCAGATATAACATTATGGATTGTGCATGGTAATGACTTACTAATTAAGATAGCCACCCCTCTAGCATACGTAGAGTAAGTTGCATGGAGCGCTCGCTGAATCCAGGGTCTGCGAAGCGACAGAATCCTGTTCCCATCTAGGTGCGTCTCCTGCAAAAATACTAATTGTGGTTTAAGTGGCTTCAAGTATTGAAACATCAGGGCCCTGCGGAATTTATCGTTGAGGCCCCTGACGTTCCAAGACACTATGTTAACCATTGACCCCGCCATATTTATAGATTATCACATCACAAAAACTACCATGGAGCATAACATTTCTTAGGCGCGACCAGGCTATGTCATCACCCTGTCTGTACTTAAGTTTGGTACCATCACCCAACACCCCACTTGGATCGCTGCACATTCCTAAAAGAAACAACTCATACCCTGCATAACCCCTTGCTGCGGTGAAAAACAAAAAACAATAAGAACTATACACCGAGCATTTACCCGTAACTTGTTTCTGATCATGTAGGAAGCGTGACCGTAAAAAAAAGGTCAAAAACAACCAGAAAAACAAAATTAGAAAAAAACCTGAGTCCGTCAGTCTAGAAAAACTTCTTGTTCATGTCTCTTGTGCTCCGTGCCTTCATGCCGGAGACATTATATTTCCACCCTCTTGCACAGGTAGGAGTTTTTATTACTATCAAGGCAGCGACAAACTCCCGAAACCAGTCAAAGGCGACAAAATACGTGGAGTAGGTTGTGCAACATTCATCCCAGATTATGATAGGGATTTGAATTTGAATTCCCCCCCCTCCTCCTTCTCACCCCTCCTTGCAAAAATGAAAAAGAAAAAAAAAAAGGAAAAAGTAAGCGGAGTATGGAGGGACCACAAGCAATAAGGCATTTAAGACCCCCCCCCCTTCTTGCATTTATGTAAGATGGATAGCAGGTGGTGCATGTTAAGGAATCTCATCAAGTCATAGTCCATCAATCCAGTCATTGGTCTCCATTGGGGTGTCAAAGAAATGAACCGAGCCTTTGTGCGATACCCGCAACTTGCTGGGGTATAACATACTATACTTGATATCCTTCTCTCTCAACCTGCGTCTCACCTCGTTGAAGGATCTGCAACGTTTCTGCACCTCAGCCGAAAAGTCTGGAAAAAGCATTACTTTGGTATTTTCATACGGCAGCTCTGGATGTTTCCGGGCCTCTGCTAATATCATATCTCTGTCTCGGAAATTTAAGAATCTCACCAGAAAGGGTCGAGGATGGGCACCCTCTGGGCGGCGGCCGGTGGGGACTCTATGAGCCCTTTCAACAACATATGTTGGAGGCATGTCAGGCAGGCCCAGCAGGGTTTTGAACAGCGTTTCAGCAAATGTGGCAGGGCGCATACCCTCGGCTCCCTCCGGAAGGCCTACCACCCGGATATTATTGCGTCTTTGTCTATTCTCGGCGTCGTCCACTTTATGAACCAGGGATCTCATTGCAGCGTGTAGCTCCGCTATCTGAGCAGCTTGCGACCCTTGCTGATCTTCCACCTCTCCGATCCTATTCTCTGCTTCCGTTAGCCGCCCTCTAATTTTGTCCAGATCATGGCGGATCAGTGTGCATTCTGATGCCATATGCTCCACCCGCACCATCAGCATGGTTTTAAAGCCTTCTATGGCTTCCAGGATGGGTTTTGTTATTGTGTCAGGTGCTGCGGCCATGAGATTATCATGGAGGGACACTTCTTGCTCCCCAGCAGGAGATTGCATAGCTGCAGGCACTGTGCGCGGGCTCTGTCCCTGTTCCCGCTCGTGCTGAGCTCCGGACGTCTTGGGCAAGATGGCGCCGGGGGAATCTGCAGCCCGCCCCTTCCCCGAGCGCTGTAATTTCGGGTCTTTCAGGCACTTACCCCGACCTTTTGAGGACATGGCTATCTTCCTGGCAGTGTCCAGAGCCCCTCCGGAGGTATTGTGCTGCGGTCCCGGTCTGTGACAGTGGGAGAAAGGGATGTTTGAATCGGATGTGCACGGAGCTCCAGAGAGACGCGTCCTTCCCGGCTCACATCCCGGCCACGCCCCCGTTGCTGCCCTTTGTTGGGTTTGTGCAGACAGAAGCTGCTTTGAATTGGTGAATGCCACAGGAACTCAGAACTTGGATATATTGTCCACTGCTGTATTTGTATGCTGGTCCTCTATGGACTCCCACCTTTGCACTTAATAGTGATGACACAGGGCCATTTTACAGATTCATGTCCACTGTATGCATTCTGATTTCATGGCTGTTTGACTTTGATATCATTAGGGATGATGTGGCTTTCATTGTTTATTGTCTTCTGAACAGTTAAGGGTCTCATTCCTCTACAGAACATTGTTGAATGAATGGACCCAAGAGACACTTAAAACCTGCTTAGCCTCTTCAAGGAGGATGACCGACCCTCTTCTACCTCTGGTGTAGCCAGGTGTAAAGCAGGGGTTAATGGCTTGAATAAAGGTGCCCTTGGAGCCGGGAACAAAGTTGGCTGTGGTGGGCTTGGGGTCTCCATGGTTAGGAGCGCTAATTGTGATGCCCTGAACTCATCTGCAGGGCTGCATCCTTGCCGTTGCCCCCGGAGTTCGCTGGCATAAGTGGCTGGAGAACTCAGCTAGAGGCTCACTAACTACTTGCTCATGAACGGCCATGACTTGCTGACTTACAGCATCTTTTGACCTTAGAGAGGTCTTGGCAAAAATATCCACAGACATGTTAGTCTGGTAATAGCTCTGCATGCTCAGCACTTCTTACCCTTTTTGTCGTTGTTATCGCTCAGGGGAGGAGGAATGCTGACACTCACTGGTAACTTTTTGCGCCTCCTGGGGGAGACCCGTGAGGCTGGATGATTCGCTGTTAACACCGAACTTGTCATGACATGGCAGCAAGCTTGACCTTGTAACAAAAGCATGAGCGGGCTAGGTTACACCAGAAGACGAAGGCCACACCCATGGAAAGGTACTCTTTTTCCTCTTCTTACTTACCAGACTGATGGTCCCTACCTGAGCATATGAAGGTCTTGGCTATGTGGCAGATTAGTTCCTATTGGAGCAAGGATGTCAGCACTGCACATAAAGAAAAAAGGAGACTCAGAGAAAGCAAACAGATCATAGACATGTGACTGAATCCCCTCCCTCCCCACCACACCAGCAGGTGTGCAGAGAAACACATGCATCATTAACTGCAGCATCTAAACACCAGCTCAGGTTTGCAGAGAAACACATGCAGCATGGACTCCAGCAACCAAACATTAACTCAGGTACACCACATGAGGTTCTGATGTCTCTAGTTAAACTCTTCAGCCCCAAAAGACCACCAGAAGGGGTTCCCCACCTTGTTGGTGCATTTAGCAACCTAAGATGTGGGACTGCACCAGGGAGAGGCTGAACCCAGACGGGCACCGACACAGTCGGCAGGTAGGGACTTATTACAACAACGCGGTCTTACAGGCGTAGATCTTGAGGACAAAAAGGAGAATGGAGGAGGTTGCTATAGATTTAAACAGGTCCTGTGGGTGGCTATAGGGTCAAGCTTTATCATATCAATGCTGCCATGTTGGCATCAGGAAAAACAGTTTTTTACAATACCCATCCAGGGCATGACATGTTTTCTGTCATCCACCTGTCCCCTTTGCATTTTGTCTGAAGGGGCCTTATCATGGAGGACCTAGCAATAGCTTTTTCGGGAACAATTTATGACAACGCCTTTAAGTCTTCAGACAGTAAAATAAAATTACAAAATTACTAATGGTTTAGAACTTTAGCTAACCTACTTTCTTATGACCCATTAATCCCAATTGTTGGAGATGAAAGAAGTCGGAGGGTACACTACACCATTTTTTCACAATACCAAAAAAATCTGAATTAGAAAATAGTGGAAAATATCATAACACAATTATTGGAAAATTTTTGCCACATATACTGGCAGAGGTCAAACGCTAGATTTAACTAAGCTGGAGATCAAAATAACCTCATTCTCAGACCAATCTGGTAAATGGCATCTTGGAAATGAAGGGGTTAGAAGAGAACAGCCAGATAGAAAATTATTATTGACATATTTTACCAAATGTAGTCCCTGTGGAACATGTCCTGCATTGAATCATCCTCCAACCCCCTTTGACACTGAATGCCACTATTTGAGGGACAGCCTAAATATCCATGCTATTAGATTGGGAGACCACACCACAAACAAGTTGGCTTAAAAGTTATTAGTTTTATTTACGGTAACTTTAAATCAGAAATAAACCCATCAATTTAATGGTTACTTAAACTATACCTAAAGGCAACACTTTTTTTTTGGGGGGGGGGGGGGGGTTGGATAGAGTGGAGAGGGATTAGAACACCTATCAGTTTTTTTTGCGGTATGTGCACCCAATAAGGATATTCAACCTCTCTATTTGTCCTGTTTAGCATTCTCATTGAAAGTGAAACTAAAAGAAAATCCCAAATTTTGGGTTGTCCCTAGAAAAGTAAGAGGGGAAATCTTTCAAGGGGTCCCCAGGGAATTCCCTTAATTTGCACTGGTTTCCTCTCACTTCTTGTTTGGCTATGGGACAGGAAGTGAAGGGAAACCTTTGCAATGGGACACAGATGGCGAAAAAAAGATGACAGGGTTTATAAGGGGTTATAACTGTCCCTTGCTCATATACAAAATCCCAAACAATGTTTTGCCTAAAGGCCTTTAGGTACATTTTCCACTAATCCCCCATGCACTGCAGCCCGCCCCCCCAAGCACATTATAATTCATTTATTCAACATCCAATGCTACCCCTTACCCCTACAGTTCTCTTGCTGAATTTAGCCACACATGTCCAGAGGTGGCCAAAATATGCAAATCAAATATCAAAAGTTATTGCAGTTTGCTAATTTTTTAGACTTGTTGCAGCCCCCTTTAACTCCTTCTGGACCGCCCCACGGAGATTTACTGCGGCAGGCCGGCTCTCCTGCACTAAAACAGGTACCTGTACGTGATTTCATGCACTGGGTCTGGGGCACGCGTGCACTGCAGCTGACCCATTCCCACTTTGATTGGATACAGTGGAAGCCAATCAGCGGGTCCACGCAGACCCTATATTCACCAGCACCTCGCAATCCTTTTCAGGAGAGGCAGAAACAGAACTCTGTCTTCCCCCAGTCAAAGCATTCCCCACACAGTTAGAAAGCACTCCCTAGGAGCACATTTAACCCTTTGATCGCCCCTGATGTTAACCCCTTCCCTGCCAGTGTCATTAGTACAGTGACAGTGCATTTTTTTAG